>CM033280.1:41693069-42293069 GCA_019343175.1 Oedothorax gibbosus
TTATATAATTTTAACAGACACACACGCACAAATAACATAGAGAAATGATGAAAAATAATAAATAATGCAACAACAAACTGCTTTAAAAAATATACAGAAAAGTTTGGCAATATTTTATATTTTTATTACGATTATGATGTTATATTTTTTATTACGATTTCCGAACTGATATGAAAAAAAAATTAAATTATATAGTAATACTTTATTAGATATGGCAATACCAAAAATAAAGGAGTTTAATTTGTCGAAATTACAATTCATGCTTCTCATTTTTTTAAAAATCTAACTTAAGGATTTCGAGTTTAGGGGGTGTCCTTAAATTGCCACCTGTATAGTGCCGCAAAAGAAAATGGCTCTCAGTTCTGGGGAATATGCCGAGTCTGCAAAAGCCTTAATTTGCCTATAAAGCAGCCCAGCTTGGAAAATAAATTAATATATAAAGTGTATTCATATACACTGCTCAAAATAATTAGGGGAGCAATTTCCGTGCTCTTGTTAACTCTTTCAGTTCCAACTTATTTTTTATTTTAAGAATCTAAAATTTGTGAAATAGATTTATTATGCATCTAGAATGAAATGGTAAAAAAAAAACAGCGGAAAAAATCTTAATTTTTTAACTAAAATTTAGGGGGGGATTTGAATGATAATTTTTGAATAAATTGTAACAATAATTTTTTCAAAACTTAATTTCTTAAAAAAAGTTCATATCAATTTTCAAACATCTAAGAATGCAAGCGTGAAGAATTTAGGGTCAATTTATTTCATAAAATTTTTGGGAGTGAATTTTATTTTACCATGTTTTTGTTTAATTAAAACAAGCATTATTTAATTCTTCAAAAGGCATGATTTTCCATCTAACGAAAAATACTTGCGAGCTCAACTTAGTGAGAAAAAAAATCGCAAGCTGATGATTCCAAATGGAATAATTGGGGGGTGAAAGGGTTTAAACCATGCATTCCCTAGTTTTTTTTTAGCAGTATATATGAAGCGAAAGGAGTAAGTCAAGAACCGAGTGTTTTCTTAATTGAATATAACACGTAAAAGGAACAGTTTTTGTGTGTTGATCATCCCTTAACACATCATTTCAATTGGAAATGAAATTCTCTACTCCCACCACAAAAAGTAACAAAGTCGCGGCTGACTACTCACATGAAGCGATATCAAAACACGCCTTTTTTTCTCTCTCTCTTAGAAAAGGCCTCGAATGAATAAATATATAAAGTTTGGTTGAACTAGTTTAGTTGAACCCCGTATGATTTTAGGATTTGACTTTTTTTTCAAAGGGGGAAGTGTACAAATAAAAGAATTTGGTGCTGCTTGGGTTAAATAGGCAAATATATCTTTGAAAATCATCAACTTCTGAAATTATAATCCCCACTGAACTAAGTTTTTCAGTTTTAGCTTCCACGCTACGTTTATAGCGTAAGAAGTGGAAGGTATTATAATCTTTCAGTCCGTCTGTCTGTCCGTCACTCACTTTCATAGCCCAAACTACAAATGCTACGGACAAGTGTGATACGTCAAAAAATTCAGCGCATCAAAATTAGAATACATTGAAAATGTCAGAAAAGAATTCGAATTCGAAGTACTTCAATTGTGTAAAAAAAACTGCAAAATTTAATGCTCATTTAAAAAGCATAGGAAGAATTTTTATTAGAATTAAATCACCATTGCCATTCGCAACAATCGCTCGAGAAACTTTAATTCTTTTAGACACAATAAATTAAAATTTATTTTTGCGACATCGATCAGTTTGAAATGACGTCAAATATATTTCACTACGAGATTCTTCGTATGTTGATATGAAATGTTTTCATTCTATTTAAAAGCGAGGAATATTACATATTTATTCTTTAAAATATAGATTAATTTTTGCAAACGATAAGTAATAATTATTGAATTTTCGAAATAAAATTTAAATGAAACTAGCCAAATTTAGCATAAAAATGTTTTAATATAGAATTAATGCTGTGTTTGACGCCTTTTTACCTGTTAAACACAACTGTTGTGTGGAAGCGGGTTAAGTGACAGATTCTGTTACAAACATACTTGTCTTTCTTGAAGGTTGCAGTAATTCCCACCTGAGATCGTGTAAGATCGTGACAGCAGTGCTGAGTGATATTAAGAAAAAGGGTTGACTTTAGAGGTAAAGTGTTGACTGGTGTCTTGTTTTAACTACACTCTTAAAACAAAAGAGTGAAATTCACTCCTATAGGAGAAGTGCATTTTCGGCACCGGAAAGGAGTGGAAATGAACTCAGACTGAGTTAAAACCGCTCGTTTTAAGAGTGTAGGACGCAGATTGTTTTCTTTATTTCTTTTACCCACTCCAAAAAGAGTGAAATTCCTTCCTAAGGAGAAGTGCATTTCGGCACGGAAAGGAGTGGAAATTAACTCAGACTGAGTTAAAACCGCTCGTTTGTTTTAAGAGTGTACGTCCCCGCTGAAAAGCGCCGTGGGCTGAGCTTTCAATAACACACGCGCGCACGAAAGATGGCAATAAAGGTGTATACAAGAAAATACGGGTGAATATTAAAAGATTGTTAAGGGGATACGGTACCCAAAACATTATTTCTAGAAATAATATGAAAATGGATTGTGATTAAGGACTGGGCGCACTAAAGATATGAAAATAATGGCAGGAAGCGAGATGTATCCCTGTCTACATAATAGTTGTCAGCTAGGTGACACGCCCCTGATCCAACCAGGAACGTATTCTTCAATGTCTTGATGCGAGTGACATGAAAATCTATACATATGATAGTCACGGACTTCCTTTGGACATAAGTGGACTTATGGAACTGATATGATTGTCAAGCCATTCATAAGCCACAACTCAAGAGCAAAAACTCGTACGAATAAACATTTCAATCCATTGTCATATATTGCTTGAAAAAATTTTAAAATGTTGAACGTAACATGAGAGTGAAGTAAACAACGGAATTATTGGCGAAAATAGTTTATTAGGTGAAAAATGTACATGTTTCGGCAAGATCGAGGCTTGCAATCTTCAGCAATATACACAAACAAACTGACAGTGGACGCAATGGCTAGAAGCAACTGCTCTTGCCCGCTTTCGAAGTGGCCACCTTAAGACATTGAAATTTAATGAGGGATCCAGGAGCTTCGAAATTTGTTCTAACTGCTTTTCTGAGCAGGCTTCGCCTGATCACATACTCGCGTGCCTGGGGCTCTCCAAGCAGGATTTTGACGACGACCCTTTAATGGTGTTGGACTTTCTGAGGGTGTACGATGTCATGGACCTGGTCTAGCACTGCTGGCCTCCGGGGGCATGCAACAACAACAACAGCAACATGGCTAGAAGCTGTGTAACATGATATCCAGAAAAGGGGGTTAGAGAGAGAGGGTGGAGGAATGTGCGTGGGGAGAAAAGTTACTCTGAGGCCTTCAAAATTTTAGAAAACTCTGGCATGTTATGGAAGAATTAACTAAGTTATTAGGGTTTTTAAGTATATGGTAGGATTCGTAAAAGTCAAGTTCCCTAATGCTAGAAGGTTTGACCAAAATTGAAGCAGAGGAGAAATTGAAACGGTGATTAAACTCCCAAGAATGTGTAGCGACTAAGGCCAGAGTTTTCTAAAATTTGGAAGTGCGCATAGTAACAGAGTAACTTTTCTCCCCACGCACATACCCTCACCCTCTCTCTCTACACCCCCTTTTCCGGATATCATGTTACACAGCTTCTAGCCATCGCGTCCACTGTCAGTTTGTTTGTGTATATTGCTGAAGATGGCAAGCCTCGATCTTGCCGAAACATGTACAATTTTCACCTAATAAACTATTTGCGACAATAATTACGTTGTTTCCTTCACTCTCATGTTTCTTGCGCAAAGTTAGAAGATCTTTTCTGAATATGTTAAACGTAGCTTTGTAATTTAATTGTAAACATGGCTTTTCTTCCGTACAGCTTGAAAAAGGGCGAATCTCTACTACTCTAGACATGTAAAACTATCAATGAAATCAAACTATATATATAAAACTAATAACACAATAACTTAACATGCAAAACAAACTTATAGGTCCATATAAAATGGCGTCAAGTAAAATATCCTTCTAAAAAAGCAACATTGATTCATGAACTTTATTACTCGGTAAACAAAACAATTTCTAAATAAATTCCTACATTTCATAATTACTCCTAATTACAAACGATGCGACCAAAGGGGGAAATACCAATAAAAAAGAGCGTAATTACAACTGCTAAACATCTTCTACCGATAATTTTTTTATATCCTTCGGTCTTTGCATGAGGGACAGCAATCATAAACGATAGATCCTCATTTAAGAATCCAAATTACTACAGATGCTCGTTAAAAAGATATAAAAATGATACCTAGTTATCTCCGATATGAGATATAGAAACGATATCTAGTTATCTCTGTTAAGCGAGACCTTATTAAAATAAAGAGATATTTGCGTTACGCTATTATTGTAAGATAAGTGTGGTAGTCTTTGGTACAGCTACAGATTTTGGTTGATTATATCTTTTATTTTTGGGATTTGTCGGGACTGAATATAATTGGGGTTATTTGGTATTATTTTATTTAAAAAAATCAGCATAGGGATAATGAGGGTAAGATGAGTAACTTGGTATAAGAGATAGTAAAAGCGTGCGCTCCACACACTTTCTAGAGGAGACACACTGTAAAAAAAAACTGTTGTTTTTACAGTTAAATACATTATTTTTTACAGTTAAAAACTGTTTTTTAGAAAAACAGTTAATAACTGTATTTATCTTCGTTAACGTGACGTCACACTCACAATCCATCAAATGCACCTGCCCGCGGGGGAAATTTGAAGACGAGCAAAGAGTCACGTGATTGAGATCATCGTTCAGCACAAATACCCAATTCTTGCCCTCGCGACCGAGTAATGACTTTGTCGCAGACGGTTCAGTATTGGGCTCGCACGCAAGAGGTTCCTGGATCAAAACCGGGCCCGGTCCATACCTCTTCCAGGAACTTCTTGCGTGCGAGCCCAATACTGAACCTTCTGCGACTAAGTAATTACTCGGTTGCGAGGGCTAGTATTGGGTATTTTATTTTAGCAGGGAGAAACTGTTAAATTTACAGGGGAAAACCATTGAATTAAGAGTTTTTCCCTGCTAAATTAACAGTTTTTCTCTGTTAAAATTACAGTTTTCCTGTAAAAGAATTACAGTTTTAAACTGTAAAAAAACAGTTATTAACTGGCGTCTAAGTTGACAGTTTTTAACTGTAAAAACAACAGGTTTTTTTTTACAGTGCACGAGGAGGGAATAAAAATCTGTTTTTCATTCTTCCTCCATGTTGAGGTCGGCTCGGGGACTTGTGTAGAATAAAACAAGTAGGTTTGTAACAGAATCTGTCACTTAACCCGCTTCCACAAAACAGTTGTATTTAACAGGTAAAAAGGAGCCAAACACGGCATTGATTCTATATTAAACATTTACATGCTAAATTTGGCTGGTTTCTTTTGTTTTATTTCGAAAATTCAATAATTATTACTAATCGTTTGCGATAATTAATTTATATTTCAAAGAATAAATATGTAATATTCCACGCTTTTAAATAGAATGAAAATATTTCATATCAACATACGAAGAATCTCGTAGTGAAATATATTTGAAGTCATTTCAAACTGATCGATGTCGCAAAAATAAATTTATTTTAATTTATTGTCTAAAAGAATCAAAGTTTCTCGAGCGATTGTTGCGAATGCTAATGGTGATTTAATTCTAATAAAAATGGCTTCCTATGCTTTTTAAATGAGCATTAAATTTTGCAGTTTTTTACATAATTGAAGTACTTCGAATTTGAATTCTTTTCTGAAATTTTCAATGTATTCTAATTTCAATGCGCTGAACTTTTTCGACGTATCACACTTGTCTGTACCATTTGTAGTTTGGGCTATGAAAGTGGTGACGGACAGACTGAACGATTATAATATCTTCCGCTTTTTACGTTATAAACGTAGTGTGGAAGCTAACATTTTTAAAATTGCGCTTTTCTTTTTAGAAGCCTTTACATCGGAGTCTATGGCTAGTAACTATTTGAATTTTTTTTTTAGTTGTTGATAGTACTTTTATGATTCTTAAACCAACTAATTACTGGCCATTTATAAGTGTTTTTGAAAAATTGAGTTTGACACGCAAAAATATTCGCTTAAGAGAAATAGAATTACCGTCAGTGCGGATAACTTTGGTCTAAAATCATAGTTTATTTTCCAAAAGAAAAACTTAAATACAAAAATGATTTAAACACTCAAAAATAATTATGCATTCTAAGTATTGTACTTTTAGGAATAATTTCCCAGCATTTTTGTTAAATTTTATAAATTAAAAAAAATTGGTGTTAGTTTAAAAAATTAGGACACGGTTAGGATCCGGGCGGGTAACTTTGGTGCAAGCATGAAATATATAAGAAATATACTTTTTAACATCCTTAAAGACTGTGTTACCGAATTAAATGGTAATATTAAAATGTTTAAACATAAAAATAACAACGTTATAAGATACATAGTTATTAAAAATGGTATATAACTTAACATTTACATTGCATCGATTAGAATACCTAAAAAATATTACACTATGAATATTACACTATGAATACCAGCATTGATTGTCGCTTAAAAAAAAGTAAACTTCAATTTTAATAAGGGAAAATAACATATTTATATAGAAGCAAGATTTAATAACAAATATCTTTATAAAAAAGCAAACGATTTTATTATAAAAGGAAAAAATAATATATTCGTAATTAGGAATTTGAAAGTGTTTACATTTTGACATTAGCGATTTTGAATGTTGTACGTTTCTTGCATTTTATCTTTATTTTTTTAATGTTTAAAATAGTTTAATTTTAAAAAAAATCATTTCAAAAATGGGTAATCACAAAAGTAAGACTTCTTCAAAAGTAGTTAAAGAGAATACACTTTTACATACATTTTTTAAAGTGCTAAGTTCCATAAAGTAATCCTTATATCTTGGACCAAAGTTACCCGCATTCATCGGCAAAAGTTTCCAAGTAATAACCAATATTTAAATATAGCATAAAAGTATTTAACTTCGATTAAAACAAATGGTTATATATTTATCCCCATAACTAAAAGAATAGTATAGAGTGTTTTATTTAGCTATTTTCAATATTTTTTTAGGTATTCCAGACAAAAGTTGTAAGAAATAGATTTTTGTCACTAAATGCTCGTAATAAACATACGTCATTTGTAGTATTGCTAAAATTAGAATGAGATTTTTTTACATGAGATGAAAGGCAATGTTTCAACCTTTCTAAAAATGTTAAATAATTTAGGATGGAATCATTTTATGAAGAGAAATTAAGAAACAAATATTTTTCCGACGCGTTGACCAAAGTTACCCTCCATGGCCAAAGATACCCGCTTCGACGGTACGCAAAAAATGATCCTAGTTTATGAATCGCAAAAGTATAATCAACATCTATAAAAAAGATTCAAAAAGCTACTAGCCTGAGAGCTAGAGCCTGATTTCTGGCAGGGCAAACGGGGCACGTGCCCCCACTTCAAGAGGGCCCCAAATTTTCTTAAAAGAATAATATTGGGGGAAAATAGTTGCCACAAAGAAAAAAATAATAATAAACATCAAACAATTGAACCAAGAACTATTAATTTTTTATACGCAAGCCACTATTTTTTATTCCTTGTTAATTTTATAAATTAACTGCCTCAGCCATGTGATCAAGTGAATAAAAATTATGTATGTAGATAAAACGATTTGACATGATACAATAGGTATCTGATGTCATATCTTATGTATGTATTAAAATAATTGTATGTAAAAAGGCAATGCTTACATGCGTACTTAATATAATAAAGGTTATTTATTCGTACAATTTTAAAATTAAAAAAAATCATTTTCATGGATGGATTAATGTATGTGGCGGCCTGCGGGGGCCCCCAAACTGGCTTGTGCCCTGGGCCCCTAAAGTTGTAAGTCGGGCCCTGGCTATATAGACTCCGATATAAAGACTTCTAAAAAAACACAATTTTAGTACTGTTTTATTCTACACAACTTCCTGAGCAAACCTCAACATGGCTGCACAAAATCCCCTCTCAGTTCTTCATTACGTGCCTCCTCAAGAAAGTGTGCGAATGCGCACGGTTTCACTATCTCCATGGTATTTATACATAGCAGTTATAGAATTTAGCAACTGAATAAAATTACCTAAGACTATGTGAGGAATATAAAGTTTTCGTAGTAAGGTAAGAGATCCGAAAGATTTTGCAGATTATTTTTACCGGCAAACTGTTATGCGACAACAAGTACAAAAAGTTTAATTTCTTAGTACTTGGAATTTTGAAGCTTCGCAGAGTAAATAATTTCTTAACTATTCTCTTTCTTATCTCGTGCTGTTGGTTTTAATAAAAAGCCTTTATTGCTTATGCGGTTGACTGAGTCTCTAAAGAATCCAATAAGGGTTAAAAGGGCCTAGGAGACCAATTCTAAGCAAAAGCGTATTAAAACAAGTAGGTTTGTAACAGAATCTGTCACTCAACCCGCTTCCACATAACATTTGTGTTGAACAGGAAAAAGTCGCCCAACACAGTAAAACAATATTAATTCTATTATAAACATTTACACTCTAAATTTGGCTAGTTTCATTTATTTTATTTCGAAAATTCAATAATTATTTCTTCAATAATTATTATCGTTTGCAAAAATAAATTTATATTTCAAAGAATAAATATGTAATATTCCTCTATTTTGAATAGAACCGAAACATTCCACATCAACATACAAACAAAGAATCTCTTAGTGAAATATATTTGACGTCATTTCAAACGGATTGATGTCGCTAAAATAAATTTCTTTTAATTTATTGTTTGAATGAATTAAAGTTTCTCGAGTGATTGTTGCGAATGGCAATGGTGATTAAATTCTAATAAAAAAATGGCTTTTTAAATGAGCATTAAATTTTGCAGTTTTTTAAATAATTAAAGTACTTCGAATTCGAATTTTTTTTGAGATTTTCAAGGTCTTCTAATTTCGATGCGCTGAATTTTTTGACGTATCACACTTGCCTATAGCATTTGTAGTTTTGGCTTTGAAAGTGGGGGACGGACGGACAGACGGACTGAACGATTATAACACCTTCCACTTTTTACGTTATAAACGTAGTGTAGAAGCTAAAAACTAACAATATAGCTTGTTGGTTTGAAACTACAAGTAAACTTGTTTTAAAAAGTGATAAAAAGTGCTAGACAACCCGAAACCTTGTGCAACAACAGCGATAGTGCTGATATTAACACGTAAAATGATAATGAATTAATGTATTTTTCAAGTTACATCAATGATATTTTCCGGATTCCTTAACGTTGAATTAACTAAAACTTTCGCAGACACGCAAGATAGCGTGGATAAAAACGATTGGGATGTATAATCAATAAATAGGTCGGATTTATAATTAATAATTAGTCAATAAATTGGACCATTTATGCATTGAAATAATCAGCATTTAGTACACTTTCTTGTAGGTTAAAGTTATTTATTGTTACAACAATGTTCCAAGTTAATAGTCTAGTTACTGCAGTTTACATGCGCACGGCAGATTTAGCAATACAGGAGGAGATCTAAACACTGAAAAGTAGTAACGATTAGGCTACCCACATCCTAATTCTAAGATTATAGAAAGTACATGGGTAGGAATTATTATTAAGATTGATAATAGCAATTAAATTAAGCGGGTGCCAGACTGGTTGCACAGGTGTTCAGGCAGGATTTTTTTTTTTTTGAAAACCTTCATTTTTTTTTGTCCAACTATAATTTTAGCTAGAATGTTGAAGTGGCAACATTTTCAGTTGGATGTTAAATCAGCATATTTGTATAGTAAGTTTATTTAGTTGTACGCTCTTAAAACAAACGAGCGGTTTTAATTCAGTCTGAGTTAATTTCCACTCCTTTCCGGTGCCGAAAATACACTTCCCCTATAGGAGTGGATTTCACTCTTTTTGAGGAGTGGGTAAAAGAAATAAAAGAAAACAATCTACGTCCTACACTCTTAAAACGAGCGGTTTTAACTCAGTCTGAGTTAATTTCCACTCCTTTCCGGTGCCGAAAATGCACTTCCCCTATAGGAGTGGATTTCACTCTTTTGTTTTAAGAGTGTATGAGTACTATTAAAAAAAGGTCGGCTATTTGTTATAGTTGTTTCTAAACTTCTTGTTTTGACTCCCATTTAAAATATAACCCATTAAAAACATTTTCTTATCACCATTTTGATTGTTCACCCTTATCCTACAGCACTTTTTCATTCGAGCTTGTACTTGCTACATTATAAGATTCAAAAGTCCTGCTAAAAAAGTCATTTTTATAAAGCAAAAAAAGAGGGGAAGTTTTTTAGGGTTGGTAAAAATTATATTTTAATGAAAGTAATTATCAACGCCTATGCATTAACAAGCTGGGGATTTTGAATAGTGAAAGGCTTTTTTCCCCTTCCACATTAATTATTAAAGTGTGGAAAGAAAACATTTTGTTGCCTACCAAATATTTTTTTTTAAACATAGTTTACCTTCATGGGTGAAATGGGTAAGGGAGTGACAAACTTCATTTTTATAATTAACTAAAGTTTAAGTTAACTGTTTTAATAAAAATGGTTTAGAAAGTATAAGGATAAAAGAACCTTAAAAGCATCTGCGTGCAAAGTACAGTACTATTTTAATGCATTAGTGAATTTTAAAAAGATGGGAAAAACAAAGAATCTGTAAAATAAGGTATACAAACAAGATCGGGAACTAAACGTTCATTGTTTTTGCATTAGTCTAACCAACTGACTAGAACAACTGATGCAATTCAATGAATGCTGTTCAGTTTTGGTCTCCCTTTCTCAGAAAAAATATCGAGTTGCTTGAAAAAGTCTAGCATAGGGCTACAAAAGTACAGCATAGGGTTAAGGGTTTATTTTATCGGGTATCGATTATGATAACAGATTAAGATCTTTAAACATGTATTCCCTGGAAAATAGGAGAACAAGGGGTGATTTAATTCAGTTATTCAAATTCATAAAACAGGGAGAGCTTAGATTTTACCTTAAATAGCCGGAGCAGAGGACATGATCAGAAATTGAATAAATCGTGCTTTATGGAAGGGAGGTGGGGCCCGGATGGCCGAGTGGTTTGGACCATTTAATTAATTGGACTAGCAGTCTGTGCGTTGTAACGGGTGCGGGTTCGATTCCCGCCTTCGCCCTGGGTGTACTTCCCTTTCTCTGTGACAGTAAAAAATTCTTTCTGTGTCTGTCTTACTTGACGAAGGCTTCATAAGCAGGACTCTGATCAAGCACACAAGCCGGAATATATATGTACCTACCCCCCCCCCCCCCCCCCCGAAGGGTAGGTAAGAAAACATTATTTTTACAATGGAGTGTCAATGAGTGGAATGCTTTACCAGATTATGTTGTGTATTCGAAGAGAGTAGAAGAATTTAAGAAGACTCTCGATAGTTATTGGAAAGTAGTATGGAATTAGATATATTTTGGACCAACCTTGCTGAGTCTCTGGTCTGTTGTTGGTCGACAATTTATGTATTTTTATTCATTGTTTTTGCATTAGTCTAACCAACTGACTAGAACAACTGATGCAATTCACACCATTGCCCTATCTTAACTTAAATGGGCGCGTCAGACCTTGGTCTTCTATAGGCTGTCACGCCACTGAGTTTTTAGGGGGGTTTTTATGATTAAAAATATAAGCTTTGAAATACAATTTTATAGTAAATCGTTATTTATGTTTTACAGTAAAGAATGTCTTTTACCGCTATAATATGAATTTTTAGAAAATATTTAGATTGCAATTAACTGTAACAAACACGGGATATTTGGAGGAACGATTTTACTCGGGTTCAATCACGTTTAAAAAAATCGTCTTACATCACTTGAAACATGTCAATTATTTTTCAAATAACGAATTTAGTTTCTGAAGGTAATGGCAAAAGAATAAAATAAGCATTTTCAATTTTAAATATTTTCGTTAAAAGTTTTATTTAATTTTTTCAGCTGATGGCATCAGGAAAGTAAAAAAAAAGATCGGATTTGTGCCAAAGTGGTGTAGTTTTTTCAGAAAATTCGAATTTTCTTTAAAAATGGAACATTTTGAAACCTGAAAGTTCAAAATTCATAATCTAAATATGAACTACGCATTTGTGCCAAGCTACGAGTCAAACAGATACCTAGTTTAAGAGTGTATGAGACACATACATACACACAAAACTTCATTTTTATTATTATAGATTGTAGGGATTCGTGAATATATAAATAGACATGAAACCATCAAAAATTAAACTTGCAAAACTGAGTGTACCAAGCCATGCATTTGAGGGTTAAAACAATAAAATAATGCTAAGCAAAATACCCAATTTACAACGTCTATGGTTTGATTGAATGAACAATCTACTTATTTTTAATTCGATAAGATTAATTGTTAATTTAAATATTATATAGTGCATAGAATACTAGTTAAACATATTTTTATAATAAAAATATCAAGAAAGTTTAGTTAAAAACCCAAAATTTAATTTAACAATCATTAACAGATGTCTAATTGTTAGTTTAAATATTATATAGTACATAGAATACCAGTTAAACATATTTTTATAATAAAAATTTCAAGAAAGTTTAGTTATAAAAACCCAAAAACTAATTTAACTATCATTAACTTCTTACATAAGAACAACATCTCTCAAACTCTGGAAGGAAAAACAACGCTTTAAGAAAATAATTCACCACTAATTAGATATTAAGCAAACAAAAAATTAAGTAGGCAAAAATATTGATAAAATAATTTTATAAAGGCTAAAGGAAAACAGAATAATCTAATTCTATTCCAAATTAAAAAGAGTCATTTATTATGCTTTTCAATGGTTCTGATAACTTTATTTTAAGAAAATAATTTGTTTTTCGGCGGGAGGTCTATGAAAGAACATTAAATTATTTTTTTAAAAATGCGCTTTGTCTTCATTGATGATATTTTCTCATTTTTCCCATGACCAACTTTTTAATTTTGAACAAATTAATAATTAAATATTGCTGAAAAGTTTATAAAATTGAAAGGTAGTTTTATAGCGTAAAAAGCGTGAACCGATAAAAAGCTATTAAAAATCCTATACACAAGGTACTTAATACAATATCGTTTTTTTACTTTCAATTATAAGTAATTATATATAATATATAAGTATTTCGATGGGGTAGAAAATCAGAAATGGAGATTTTGTGTGTTCTACCACGGCCAACTTCAATAACAAGGCCAGAGAAGCTCTCTCAAACATGAGCGTAGACGGAAATTTTGACGTCACTGTTCCCAGTGCCGAAGATCGAGAAACTAGTTCGGACGCATTCGGAGCCCTTAAATTGTGGTCAGCCGTGAACGAGTGGTTCCGAACAGGTTTCGAGACAGGTTGTCTTCATCTTCGGAACAACGTCACTCGGAACTATGACGTCAAACGTCAAAATTTCCGTCCCCGAGCTTGTTTGGGAAAGCTTCTTCGGCCTTAGTAGTTGAGTAGGCCGTGGTTCTACACGTTTTGGAGGAAGCTAATTCTATAAATGTGGTTTTTGAACGTTGGTCCCTTTGTCAGTTGGTATCTGAAACCACTCTAAAGCTCAAATTAATAAAGATACGGGATTCAAATTAGGTTTACGGTTCCCTGTACCCGTCATATAATAAGGCTTTTGAGAAAATCACGCATACGCAAACGGTAGCCGTCGTCAAAATTCTTAGGTTTTGAAGTAAGTGAAATTGTCTTATAGGGTATATAATTACCTTTAAATGCATTTATTTAATTAGGAAATTAAAAGCCGTGTAGTGAAATTGCCTTATAGGGTATATAATTACCTTTAAATGCATTTATTTAATTAGGAAATTAAAAGCCGTGTATGTGAAATTGCCATTATAGGGTATATATAAATTACCAGGATTTAAGTATGCATAACAGTTATTTTTAAGCGTTAGGTATAACTTAATTAGATAGCGTAACGAGTAGAAAATGCTCTTTACGGCTGCTGATCAATTTATCCATTAAAAAATGGAACATTTGCATTTACTTTGGAAATAAAATAATACCGTGGGAGTGAAATTGCTAATGCGGTATATAAATCCTATTACAATGCATTGATTTTATTAGTGAATTTAAAACCCTGTTGATGGTTAAATACACAAATTCATCAAGGGTAATTTCACTTTAAATGCAAAATTGATTTATTTAGAAAGATTAAAATACGTGTGTGAATTGCCTTATAGGGTATTAAATTATTTAAAGTACATTTATTTAATATAGGAATTAAAGCGTTATGAATTCTTTATATTTATATAATTACCTTTAAATGCATTATTTAATTAGGAAATTAAAGTGTGTACTTGAAATTGTCTATCAGGGTATATATTACCAGGATTCGAGTAAGCTTTACTTGTCAAAGTTATTTTCTGGGAACTTCTACTGCCTTCATTTTAAGTAATGTTACATGTTAACATTATTTTATAGCTAACAAGTACGAAAATGCGTTACTTACAAGTTTATTGTCAATTTAATTACTGCTAAAACAAAAATTTAAAAAGGTCAATAAAAGTGCCTTTAAGAAACTACTTTAGTTTGTCAAGATTTAAACAGTTTATATGAATATACTATAACGATCCTAAAAGAAGAATTCAATCAAAGCCATACAGATAAGGATATTTTAACAGATATTTCTTAATGATTTTAAGTCTACAAAGTTCATATAAATAAAATTTGCATAAGAAATGTTACCTGGAGTATTTTTTGCAATCTCAATGATCAAATGCATTCTTTCTACACACAAATGAATTATAGAAAATTGCCACTTTCTTTTAAAACCACACAATACATCAAAAGGTGAATTCCATATGCATGTTTTTAAATAGTAACTATCTTTGCAGACTGAACTTTAATATATTTTATAATTTATTACGTGTCATGTTTCCCTATTTAATCCACCTAATTACGTTATACTTACATTTATTTGAAAAGCTTCACTGCAAAACCTTAATGTTATGAAAAATTCAAAACAAATTTGCTTTTAAGATTTTGCTTATTTTGAAACCAAAGGAAAAGATAGGGAAATAGCACTGCTATGGGGCACGTAAAACGCAGTATATCAGATTAATTACTTAAACCTTGCCAGAAAATATACTACATGAATGATTATTTCAAGGCCAAAAGTGTCCAATTCACTGTTGTGGTTACCTGCCATGGTAGAGTGCTTCAACAGTAGAAGAAGTCCATGACAGCATGTAATCGAAACAGAGGAGACATGGCATTAAGGTCCAAACCTAACTAGTGGTTTAATTTCTAAACATATGGGTTCTGGTGAATAAAAATGCTGAAACTACAAAGCAACTTTAAAAATAGCAGTTTAATAAATTTCAAGCATTCTTTTGTGAGTTTTTATTATAAATGAGTGGCGTTACAAAAACTTGCTTCTTAGCTGGAGCTGGTGGAGAAAAGAGCCAGCAGTCCCCCGGCAGCACCTACAGATGCCACATAGTTGCTAAGATAATGTTAAGGAGGAATACCAACAGTTACAAATTAGTTTTGTACAATAGTAGTGAGATCCACTTTACAACCTTATTTCTTCAATACATTATTTTTTAAACACTTTCTTACATGCATGTTTGTTTACAGAAAAAATTCTCATTACAGTTGACAAGCAACAAGATTAACAGACTTAAAATTTAAAAGTTTATTCCATGAAAAATTATTGTCCGAGGAGCTACATTTTCTTTGATTTTTCTTAACTCTGTGAACCTGAGATCAGAGTTTTATATAACTTATTAAATTTTATTTCAAAGAATAAATACTTATTGAGTGTTTATTATTTTGTTTACTTTTATCTGGGGAACTGTTTTGTTCATTTGAAAGTTGGCATCCATCTCTATTTCGTGGAGATTTAATGTAACGAGTAAAGAAATTTCAATATACGTGGTTTTCCCTCAAAACTTTCAACAAAATTTAAGGCATTTTTTTAGGGTTACACAAAAAAAAAATTCTGAGCTATATATAGACATCATTCAAAAGAAGAAAGTTACGAGATTATCACGATTTATAATTGGCTTTAAAATTATACATGCTGGAGACATCATAAAATCTAGTTGAGGAGGTAATAGAGCGGTATATAATCCTTTTCTTTTAAATGCAACAAAAAGCAAGTTGAACTTGGAATTTTTAAGGACTTTATGTAAAAACAAGTTCATAAAGAACTAAAATAGCCTACTTTCCTGTTCCTTAAATACTTACTGAAGTTTTGAAGGGAAGAAAACTAGGTTCCTAACAGTAAATATCATCAACAACCGTTTCTACACTAGATTTATACACATTAGCAAAAAATCGAAACCAGCATCCAGCTATACTTTAAACTTCTAAAAGCCAAAATCAACTATTTTCCTTAATATTCTTTCGCAAATTAACTTAATATTACTTATCGTCTGCTCGATTTATTTGTAGTTCGAAGAATAAATATTTATTAATAACAAAAGTAATGAAACTACTCCAAACTGCAATAAAAAAATAAATGTAAATTAAAACTAAACATAATTGTATGCAAAATAGGCCTTGCCGCTTTCTTGGTAAACAATTAATGAACAATCAAAGAATCAAATTGTGCTACATTTTATGACGTCATTCCAAACTGATTCATGAAAATATTATTTTGCTTCAAATATGTTTAAATACATATGTTTCTCATGCCATTGTTGATTTGGCAACAGTGATTTAAATGACTCAAAATTGAATTTAAATGCTAATTCAATGGGAAATTCGCCGACAGATAGTAGATTTATGTCCGTTCGGACGTACAGACAGACGGACAAAAAGTATGAAAGTTGGGTATCTGAGGTCATAGCTTTCTAACAAAAAAGAATTTTTACGATCCGATAGATAGAACCGATTTGGGAAGGGGGGTACGGACAGACGGACGGACATCGACCGCATGTCAATACCTACTTTTTTATTTTTTGAATTAAAAAAAGAAAAGTAGGCTAAAAATAGCCTTTTGGTGGTTGAGAAAATGTAGGAGCTTTTCAGGGTCTCCTAAAACCATTCAAATGTAGCAGCATTTCAGTGGTTTTTCAAGGAGCGTGGGGACCCTGTATATGTAATGTATTGGGGCCTATATATGTATACAGAATCCCTCTGTATGTCTACTGCATTTAAGTAAAAACTAGGGACTTTTGGTGAAGAAAATTTAGGTTTCTTTACAGGATCTCCAAAAAACATTTTAAAATGTAGGTATTTTTTTTGGGGTGATTTCAAGGAGTTTGAATGACCTTGTACATAACTATTTTATAAATAGTGCAATAAGTGAAAATTAAACTTTTTTTTAAACAAATATTTACTAGTAGTCAGAGGTATCTTAATATGGATTCCAAATTTGGAGATTAAAATACAAGCTATATATACAAAATTTTCTACTATATGCACACATGTTTATTTTTTTCCAGTAAGGAATTTTTTTTTGTTTTGGAAACAAATCTGCAAGTTAGAATCATTCAGAATGAAAAAATACAATGAATGACGTCATTCCAAATGCAGCACTAGCATACATTTCTGCAGACGGACATAAATTCCCATTCTGAATAAACAAGCATGCTTTATGATTTTGACAAATGGACCACATATCTTTCATGAAAATGTTTCCCAACTGACAGTGTAAATTCCAGTACAAATAAATCGAACATACGCGGTGGTCTCAGGGAATTCCCAATTAGGAATCCTTATATGAAACCAAATTAAAAATCGAACGTGGAGCCAAATTAAAAATCGATCGTCGAAAGGTCTTAAAGAGAACAATGCGAGGGTCACTGGGCTACCATAATGTGCAGCGATATATTATTAAATCTTATTTAGACAACTAAGTTGCTATAATTATAGTTCGTACAATTACAACACAAGCTTGGCTTCCCCCACCACCTCGTGTGGTTTTCCAGGAAACCATGCAAGTATCATGTTTTAAACCTACCTTGTTTGAGGCTCTGTTGTGAGGTTAATCGTAAGTGCTCTTTAAACCCGAATAGAGTGGGGAAATACGATAAGAGCATCCCTTCATGCCGTTTCCTGGAAAACCAAACGTGGGGGTAGGGAAAGCAGGCTTGTGTTGTAATCTTACAGACTACAGTGCTATATCTTTAACTATGCTATTTTGAGTCAGTGGTGCCCGTTTAACAGAAAAGTAATAACTTTTAAATAACAAGTACATTCAGTAAAAATGTATGCCGAAAAGGATACATGCTGGATCCAAACGATCGCAGGCAGTAGAATGAGAGGATGATAACAAGCAGCAAGTACAGAGCATTGTTGTAGAAGATGGAGAAGGTGGTGGCTTCGTAATCGGCAACCTCATTCTTCTTCCACAGGATTCTGAAGGGGGGAAAATATATAAATGTTACCTAAGTATTAAGTAAAACATGATGACATTAAAAATATCATTGAAAAGTAGGTTTGTAACAGAAACTGTTACTTAGAACTTCCTGCACAAAACTCATGCATTTAAAAAAAGGTCCAAACACAGCATTTTGTTCTATATTACACTTATTAATCTCACAATTAAATTCCAGTTTCTAAAGTACTTCAAATTCTAATTTTTTCATGAAATTTTCAAAGACTTTTGAATATGCTGAATTTTTTGTTACGTATAACACTTGTATGTAGCATTTGGAGTTTGAGTTATGAAAGCCAGAGATGGACAGACAAGCGGATAGAGACTTCATTAGAGCTTTCAGGTTTTATAAATGTAGTACGGAAGCTAAAAACTAGAATTATTTATTTTTCCTAACAATTTCAGATTTTTTGCTGTTTTCTAAGTACATGACATCCATGTTACTAGTGAATCCTTCAATAAAATTATCACAGTGAATATATTTCACATTGAAAATGCTTTAACATAATTAAAACAGTAATCATTCAGCTTTTAAAAGTTATATGATACTATCATTGCATTGAACTATTAAAAGAAATGAATGTGTGTATAGTAGCTCTATAACAACCATAAAATATTTCCAACTAAAGATTTGTGTCAATCTCACAGAGCTGGCAACTTTTGAAACTTATCATCACGACAACTTTTTGACTATGAGCTGAAATAAAATTACATTCAACTGTTTCAAAATCAGCGTAATATGTATGCCATATCATCAACCAACCTCAAAATTAAAAATCAAAAAAATTTGTTTCACAAAAATTTTGTGCAAAACAAACAAGCAAATATACAATGACAACAGCTTTCATGTTAAAAGCAATGAACATATATGAAGCCAAGTAAGTAATTACATAGTTTCTAAATTATACAAACTACAGACATTTAATAAAAACAGTCAAACCTTTCATCTTTTTCCTTCTTTGACATCTTCTTGTCATCAGCCAAAGTCTTCATAACATCACGAGATACTGCTTCTTCTCGTTTAACAGCAACTCTAACAATAATATAAATAGAAAACTTAAAAGTTTAATTAACTAAAAAGGAGAGTTTTTTAAAATCCTTTTTGAAAAATAGACTGAAATTATTGCAGTTTTATTAGCTCAAATTTCAAGGAAATATTCTTTTAAATAATAGGAATAATATGTTTTCAGTTACTAAGATCTGTAATAAGCAATTGTGACAATTTGACATTGGAATTTGTTATATTATTCTGTTTTAAGTAAACTATTAGCTTACTCTTATTACAAGCTATAATTTATTGTTTGATAAGCATGAATTAAGAATTTGGGAAGCAGTACAATCCTAAAAAAAAAAAGACAAGGCCCTAGTAATGAATTTATAAACTTTCTTGTTAAAAACAAAAATGGAATATTATGATTCAAAAACATATAAAAACTTGTCAAATTACGTTTTTAAACAAACTATTGCAGTAAATAGGCAATTCTATGGCATCAGACAAAAATTTCCCTAGATTTTTTACTTAAATAACCAATATTGCTCAGAGTAAAAATATGTTTTAATTGGTGGAAATAACTTTTTTGAGACTTCAAACTGTATCTGTGAAGGGTATTGCGGGGACTTAGGCACTTCTTCTATAAGCAGTTTTAAGCCACATATGTCAGAAGTGTTATGAGCTATGACAAGAATTTAGAAAAAGGTTTTAACTTTAATAATACTAATAATACTTTAATAATACTAATTACTCATTGTGTTGGACATAAGTTTTTTTTTCTTTACGTGCGACATCATGAGGAAATATATTTTTAAAAATTGAAACATTTTTAAAAAATTCTTATTGTAGTTCATAACACTTTATTCAAGGGCATATCTTAAAAAATTATTCGAGCTATTAAAAATGTTTTTACTCTGAAAAATTGTGGGTTTTAAATGGAAACTTAGGACAATTTTTTACTGCAGACAGTGTGGAATTGCCTAGTTGGTAAGGGAATAGCCAAACCAAGAAGTAAATTAAAACTTGGGTGATTTCAAATGACAATACTCACTTGTGCTTCAGGATAAACTTTACGTTTTTGTAAGCAAAGGCCACCAGCCAGGTGCTAACAAGTGTTACAACAGCAAAGAGAATGGCTGATTGATATGGATCCATCTGATGAATTCTCCAAAACAGCCCTAAAATACAAATATTATATGCACATTGCATTATAATTTTTTTAAAAAGAGATATATTGCAGGATAATGAACATTTTTCTGAAATTTTACTTACTATTCCCATGTTAAGTCCAAAGGCAAACTACTTTTATCAATTATCGGTTTATCAACTTTGGGTTTTTAGTAACATTTTATGAAAAAAGTGTAACCTAATATTAATATACAGGGTGTCCGTAAAAGAATTCTGAGTTTCAAATTGTGACCCGACATCACGCCTTGTGATTTCTTCCTTTGGGGCTTCGTAAAAGATCGGGTCTACGTTCCACCCTTACCCTACGATTTACCAACCTCCTTGAAAGGTAGAATTGCACAGGCAGTTGCTTCAATTACTCCAGACTTGCTGCAGACAGTATGGGAAGAATTGCATTTTCGTTTGGATGTGTGCCGTATCACTAAAGGCGCACACATTGAGCACTTATAGGAAAAACTAGGTTAGTTTTCCTTCAATGTCATGTATGATTTGATATATTTAGTATAAAATAAACTCCCATTAAAACTTGGATATTCTTTTACGGACACCCTGTATATTTAAAAAAAAACTTGTGAATTGCCTCCATAGAAAAGTGTCTGGGTTAGCCATTCCTAGAGTAGGACTTGACATATATGTGTAAACTAGATTAGAAAAAGGATTATTAGTGAAAATCTATATTATATTCTTAAGTATTAAGATTTAGTTTATAAAATTAGTTTCAACTTTCAATTAAATGTTTTCACACGCTATATTAAAATGAGATACATGTTTCGATAGCAATAATAAACATGCAAAAGAAGTTACAAAACATAGTCACATTCAATAATTATATTGAATTTATTTGATTAAAAAACATACAATTACTTTATTTAATAAAATTTTCACAATTGTATCCATCATTAAAACATTTGATAAAGCAATTTAAGCTACATTTCGCATATATTGGCAAGTCAAATAAATATCTAGCGACGTGGAAGCACATTCCTTTTAAAAATAGTACGTAAACATTCGGCGACCCTTATATCATCACACAAGATCAAAGTGATAAAATTATGTTTTTATACAATTCGTTGCCTAACATTCATCTAACAAAAAGTTTTCAATATACTTTTGGGGAAATTTAGACTTCTTAAGAAAAATAAACTATCCCAAAACAAAAATACTCACATAGCGGTATTGCTGACACGATGAAAGCATTCCCATAAAATAAAGCGGATGATTTTGTTGAAACGTTTCTGCTGAAATCTTGTAAGAGAAGTTCTTCTTCCTTAGTTAGGTTCTTAGTAGAAGGCATTTTGGAAATAATTAAAATTTAGTTATCAGTTAAATTTATGGCAGTGGCAGATCTTTAAAAAACGACGACGACGTGCGGTAAACGAACACGAAAGCAAACTTGACACTTTCACCATTGCCACTCAGAATTATGCAGGGAAATTTAATCCATTTTATAATTATTTTTTTCTTTAAATATAAATTATAAAAACTATGTTAAATTATGTATTATTTTTAGAAAAATACCTCAAGGATATTTTATTTCTCATCAATCAAGTGTTTTTATATATTTCTTGATAAAAAAAAATCTGAACAGCTGTGCCACTAAACTGCCCCATTAAAATTTATTGGACACTTCTTCAAAACAAATGGAAACATTGCTTCTCACAGATGTTTTACACAAAAATAAGGAATGGCTAGATTTCTGAAGAACTAGGAAAAATACTGCATTTCCTCAAAGTTTGTTTTAAGCTTTATAAATTCCTCTAATTATATATAAAGTTACCAGATCGTTTATTTATGAAACTTATTACATCTTAAATTCTGTGTATGATTCAGGGTTTTCTTCAACACGTCTCCAACTCTAGGCAAAGCTAATTGATTGATCCTTTGTTTATAAAATCTTCTGAATTTTATTCTGAAAAGTACTGTTTACGTATCTTGTTGCACTTGCAATAAAGATTATTCCAATATAACGGAAAATGTTGGGATGTATTAAGTTTGTTTTTGATGAATGTTCACTCGGGATAATTTTTATCCCCTTAGGTTATAAAAATGTTCACGTTCGATCATCGAACTTCTGATAGAAAAGAAATGAGTAATAGTTGGTCTTGTTCCTAAGAAAAGATACAATAAGTCCCTTATTAAACTTTTAAGCTATATTAAACATTTAGCAAAACAATAGTTTTTGTTTCGTAATTGGAAATAATATTAAAAAAAAACTAATGTATGACAAAAAAATAAGTATATGTATGTAATGGCCCGGCTAGTAAAGAAAACAAAGTTTTCTATATTTTCATTTTGAATAAAATAATCCTGAGTTTCATTCATACTTTAATGAGAAACTTCTTTTTATCTTAGTTGATGGGAAAGTGTTAAAAAATAAATAATAAATTATGTTGGGTTAAACATTTAGAAACCAAAACTTTCTGTATAAGCACTTTTTTTATTCTTTAACTGGATAGAACAACTTTAAAATATTTGTAAAGAATATATAATGGCTAACTCTATAAACAATAAAGATACATATTAAATTTATATTCTTTCACAGTACAGTTTTATTTTTTATTTGTCATTTTTTTTAAGCTTTAGAATTTCAACTATATATATTTAGTTAAGCAACAACATAACTATTTTTTTAATACTTAAATAAAAATTGGTTGATTTATAGATCAAGATCCTTTTTTAAATTTTTTTTAAATAAAATATTATGTATATTTCTTAAAGTTAAATGGTTCAAGGGCTTGTTTCATATAGAATCATTCCTGGATTTCATTGGTGTCTTCAGTGATAGGACGCAGTAAGCTCCGCCTAATAATTGATTATCCAATCAATACATTATTTTCATTCCAGTGGAACTGTTGCCTTTCAAGATGTGAAATATGCTTATTCAACTTTTAAGCCATAAATACAATATTCATCCATAATATCATTACAGTCAAATCTTGTTTAATATGAATTCAAAGCAATTATTAAAACAAGTTAATCATTAGCATTTCATATAAAGTTTAAGGTTCTGCTAACTAACAGAAAAAAAATCGCACATTTTATTAAGGAATGCTAATAATTATGTCCATATAAATTTAATTTCTTTATCCTATAATAAGATAAATTTTATAATGTTTAGTTAAAGGAACAAAGTATAAAAATGCAAATCAGCAAAATATTAAAATAAATTATTCTTTCAAACATAATGCAGGATTTTTAGTTCATGATAAAAATATTTTCATGCAAGTCATTTCATGATGTCAAGTAATAAATAAAAGAAGTCTGTTATACCTACTGACATTAACAAAATTTGACTGTGATGGTAATTACCTTCTTCATTAACGTTTATTACAATTTCTTACCATTCTCTTTATAGGTTCCAACCATGGGCAATCTTGAATATGCCTCTGGAAATGTAAATGCCTATAATTTAGCTAGCCTCTATCACTTCAATTAACATGTAAGTATTGAATGGTAATGCCTTTTAAACTTTTTACTATTAAACTGTATAAAAAAAGAGGGATTGCTAATTGATTGGGAGATTGCTGGCAATGGGTTTAATTTAAAATTTAAAAACTAATTAATTCCCTAAATTATACAAGAAACTGCCTATTCACTTAACAAATATAAATAATTATTATGCCTTTAAAAAACATCTTGAATTTTTTATAAATATCAACAACTTTAATCTCAATTTTTCACTCTAATTTGAAGCAATTTTACCATATCTGTATACCAGCTAATTGCCACATTATGTTCCATCTTATTTGTGTTTGTTCGTTCTTAACTATAAATGTTTTTGTTCGCCTTCACACGATTTTTTCTCCTTGGCGTGCTATAATATTTTTATGTTAGTTCGTTGTAATTTTTGTTCTTGTAATAATAATTATTATTTAAAAAATTGTATTTGCCTTGTATTATGTACCGTATGTACTTGTGTATAAGCGGAGAAATTTTGGACAAATTTAGTGCCGTAAAAATCGGGGGAAAAAAATCCGTAATCCTTAAACTAAAACTACATTTCAAACAAACTTAAGGTTTAAATACTATCTATTAAAAATTAAGACACAAAGGAAGTTAAATTTTGAAGATGAATATGATTGGTATCAATTCACGGTATCCACCATAATGATGCTTAATTCTTAGTTCTCGGTGTGATGCGTATTTTGCTTGTTTAGCTCTGGCACAGGGCAGTTCAGCCAACCAGTCTTCAAAGTGTAAAGAAAACAACGTTGGTCTGTGACCTAGGCAGCGTGGCGTCTTCACGCTTCACTGAACATAGTTTCAACTAAGCTTTTCCATTCAGAGTCAGCAATGTCAAGGACACTCAGAGCCAAAACCTGTTTTATATTCATTAGGGGTTGAAATTTAGCTTATAAAATAAATATTAAACAGTTACGATCCCGTCATGAACCGGTTTCTTCTAATTTTCTTCAGAAGGCTCTGGCCTTATTTCCTACCTTGACTAATACACAGGTTAACGATTTTGGAAGATATTTGGTTTAAAAATTGGGGGGTCGACTTATACACGGAGTCGGGTGGTTCACGCATATATACGGTATTTACATTTCTCAATTTCAAGTACTTTTTCTTATCTAGCTTTAATCTAACACCTAAGATGTCGTCTGGTGTGTGGGAGGACTACTTTACCCATCCGGAGGACGACTACTTTTACGAAAACAGTTCAACTGGCCCAGACCCAGATCGATGTTTGTACTATGACTACAACTTCGATCTCAGCACTGCTGTCATTTGTGGAATGTACTTGGCGTTTGGGGTGGTGTATACTCTCTATGGTAATTCTCGATTCGTTTTGTTTGGTCAAGGTATGCTTTTATAAATTTTAAGTCTCCTGTGTAAGTTATGAAACTTTTCCACGAAATTGTCATCTACCCTGTCTATTACTTTAGAAAAATTATGGTTAGAAACAGCATTTTGAATATATTTTGCACTATTTGGAATTTGGATTAATATTTTGAGAATTTTATAGATTCTACTCTTTTTAAAAGTTTCCAAGTTGTAAATATATATATATATATTTTTGTAGATATTAACGTCATTTAACTGAATGCTAACAACTAGATACAAACTGCTAATGCTTTTTATGGAAACAAACTATTTTCACTAGACCCTTCAAATATTACAAAGTGTTTGAAGAAAACGTTACTTATTCTAAAGGCAAAAATATTATATAAAATTTTTATGTTTCGATAAGAACACAAGAGGCCTATCTTCATAAAATATACAAATAAGAATGAAAATAAAACAGGCAACAGTAAAACATGAGGACTTAGTAAAAAAAAGGTCAATAGAAAAAAATTATTCTGTTGCTAATGCGGCTTTTCTGAATTGGTGAGATCTCAGCAACATAATAATTTGTTTCAATTGAATCTCTTTCCACTTGCACATTCTCCCCATACCCTTTCCTGGATATCATGTTTCATCTAGCTTTGCTGTTGTTTTTTTTTGTTTTCATTGTGTGTCTGATGACATTGGGCCTTTCAGGTTCCCACCAAAACATGCCAATTTTTACATAAAATAAAACTATTTGAGCCAAGAATTCTTTGTTTTCTTTAAGCACCTTCTCATGCATCATACAGACCAGCTAATTCTCCAGATTTAACCTGGCAACACTGGATTTTTTAACTATCTGAATTTCTGTGTCATCTATACTAATTGCTGGATTTTCAAAAAGGGAAATACTAAACTTTCTCTTGGCAATCAGAAGCTGGAAAATGATTATTACCAAATTAAATCTGGAGAGTTGGAAAGTCTGATCCCTAGCTCAAAGTTAAATATTTATTTTCTGAATGTATCTAAGGGGCTGGGGAGCCCAGCCGGTTAGGCATTCGCCTACATTCGGAAGGTCCCAGGTTCGGGTCCGGGCATCGCCAAAATAACTGCCGACCTATAAAAGGCCCGTGCAGCCAAAATGTCCGACGAATAATACCCCGTGTGGCGGGAGTGCACGTTAAATATCCTTCAAAGTCCTAACGCTGTGTACGATGTCGCCCTTAACGGTTGCGTTGGGTGCCTACTCAGGTGTCGGCTAGTCACTTGACTGTGGTTCTAAAATACGACGCCCGTCGCCAATAGCCCTTGTGTAGCTCTAGTGCGACGATAATTTAAACTAAACTGAATGTATCTAATATGTTTTTCACACCTGTCTTCTCAGGATACCGCTGCTTCAAAGCCGTCATGTTTCTCACCGGCTTCACCTTTGGCACAGTCATCGTTTACCTCATCTGCCAGCAAGAGGATCTTCTCCCAGCCGCTGGCAACGCTGGAGTCGCTTTGGGCGCTGGCGTTCTTTTCGGCCTCATCACAATGCTGGTCCAGTACGTTGGGCTGTTTGTGACTGGTTTCCACACTGGGCTGTTTTGTGGAGTGGCTGCGCTGGTCATATCTTACTTCTGGTACATTCCCAGCACTATTTGGTTGGTGGTGGCCATTTTGATGGGCTGCGGGCTGGCCGGTGCTATTCTGACATTGTTTTGGCAGAAAGGTAGGCAGTGAGTTTGTAGAACTATAACCGCCTGAGACCTAACGTCCATTTAAAATTATGTTTTGTTTTTCTGTTCCTGTTGCACTGCAATTAACTTTAAATTTTGCAATTTATTTTTAAAAATTGTAATTTAAAATTTTAATAACTGAACTGGTTTGATAAAAGAGGATATGAATATTAATTTTTAGCCTTGGATTAGAAATAATCATTTATTTTTAAACAAAAGACTTCACTAACTTACTGCTTAAAAAAACAGCCTTTTTTGTAGCAGTAAATTCAAAATGCATCTTTCATTAAAAAAATAGTAGAATAAATTATAATAATATAGACAACTAACAAAACTTGTTTAAGCTTTCATAGCACAAAAAAGAGGTATTTTTAGGGCTTATGTCTTCAAATTACATTAAATTGTTGTACCCTTCAGAAAATATTGCAAATTAATTTTTCAAAAATTACTTGCAAAACATAAACTCGATGTATAGTTGTCTGAATAATATATGTATCTAAAGTCTGTATATATTAAACATGTAGTTACAAAACTTACATTCTCCAAAATAAACAGCAACTGATTGTGTCTCATTTCTGTTCCAGGCCTAACCATTCTAGGGACTAGTATTTACGGAGGTGCCATAATAGCTGTATGTGTAGACTATTTTATAGAGAAGTTTATCATGATCTACTGGGTGTGGGACCGGATCCGCATCTCGACCTCGCTGCCGGTGTGCTGGTTCTCCTGGCTTGTCCTGGGCGTGTGGCCATTCATGATTCTGGTGGGCTCACTCACGCAGTGGAAGATCACCGGATTGGGCACTCATCATCAAGAGAGTGAGTAGCTTGACTTTTCTATTTAGTGAGGTATTCAGAGAAAAGCCTAATCTCAAGGAGGTGATTTTGGCAAGTAATATTTTTCCCACAAGAAACAGTGTAAATATCTGAAAAATTGAGTTACAGTCCAACCTGGTTAACGCAAACTCGTTTAACACGAAATTTTGCTTATGATAAACTTAAAGCATTTTCCGGTCTAAAAAGCTTTGAGCTAATGCTAAAAAAGTTTTTTAACGCAAAATCGCTTCAGGTAAAATCCCGCTTTAACCAAGCAAAAAATTCAGAATTGGACTCTTACTGGGTATACTAATACTTGATCCTGGGGTGTGGGACCAGATCCGCATCTCGACCTCGCTGCGGGTGTGCTGGTTCTCCTGGGTGTGTGGCCATTTATGATTCGGGTGGGCTCACTCACGGAGTGCAAAATCACCGGATTGGGCACTCATTATCAAGAGAGAGAGTATCTTGACTCGGGGGCGTCCATTTATTAAGTGAGGTATTCAGGGGGAAGTGGTTGGGAAGAAATTTATCATGCTCTACTGGGTGTGGGACTGGATCCGCATCTCGACCTCGCTGCTGGTGTGCTGGTTCTCCTGGCTTGTCCTGGGCGTGTGGCCATTCATGATTCTGGTATGCTCACTCACGCAGTGATCACCAGATTGGGCACTCATCACCAAGAGAGTGAATATCGACTCTGGGGGTGTCCATTAATTAAGGGAACGCGAATTTCTTAAAACGAAACTAACCTCCCCAATATTAACTTATTGAAAAATTGGATGGATTGTTTCATTACTAGCATCCCTCTATTGTTTGCCTATAGTTTCTGAACTTGTTGGTGACCTTAGGTATTGATAAGTCCTACATTTGTGATTTTTTAAAAATTGTCTTTAAATTAATTATAATGCTTTTTAGATGCTGACATTCAAAACGATGATTTACAGTGGATAAAAGTAATTTTCAAAAACTGTGTCAAGATTTTCTTAACACACAAATGTGGGACCTATCAATACCAAAGCATACCAGGGAATCACTAAGTAAACAATTGTGTATACTAGTCATGAAAAACTATCCAATTTCTCCACATTAAGTGACAAGCAAGCTTCTCTCTGGAAGCCCTTGAATCAGTGAGGACAAGTTCAAGACGTCAAGAGAACAACTGCTTCGTAAAACCTGCTTATAAACATGTTTACAGCCCTGCATCATAACCGACTCTGGCTAAGGGCCAGCAGCAAAAGTCACCTATACTACCGAAAGTGGCACTATGTCACCGACCAAAAGTGATGAAAACTCTTAGCAAATTGTGAGAATGACATTTTCCTCTTCAATATTAATCTAGCTCCCTTGCTAGACTACTAACTACTACCCTTGCTAGACCTAAACTACTATATTCTTCGACAATTATAGAGTTTGCCAGGGCTTTGGTTTGCTCTGACTCCTTGCACTAACTTTATGGACAAGACAACTTGTTTGATTATTACAAAATTTTATTCATATTTTTATAATATTCCTCTTTTTCCAGTGATGCCCCCACGTCGCCATGCAAGGCAGCTCAACCTGCAACGAATCAGACAAGAGTCGAGAGCGGAGCTACGCCAAAAGAAATATCGCTATTTATATCAAGTCCGAACTGCACACGGAGATGTGATATCTCAAGTAAGAAATCAAACCTTCTCTGATTTTGTTTATAAAGGACTTCTATGGTAGCAGTTATATATATACAATTCTTTTGGGAAAACTTTTAAACTTATTTCTAAATAAAGGATGTGGCAGATACTTACAAATATTTTATTAAATCTCAAACCCAACTCTAAATGGTACTTAAAGCCCTGGTTTGTGTGGACTGAAGACTGCACATCAAGGCGCTAAATATCTCAGTCGTTAGGTATTGCATGGTTTTTAATGTATGTTAATTCAAATGTATGATTATTTCATTTTGTATCTTTTATCTGGTTTAGAAGTATAATGAAAGACATCATTAAAACATAATTTTTGTTTGAGGACATACAATTTTCTCTACTTAGACAACTTAACTATTAAAAACTAATATAATATTTAAAAAATCAAAACAACTTAACAAATACATTTAACTAACAATATCAAATTGTATACTAATAATTCTTAATTATTAATATTCCATGTTTAACTTTTAAAATCACTTTAAAAGTTCAGGACAGCAAAAAGTCAATTATTTTAAAAGTCACTCATGACTGATATGACTTTAAATCACCCATTAACTTTGCCAACACTTTTTAGTATTTAAATGTTAAATTTGTATGCTTTTTTTTTTAATTTGCATGCCCTTTTTTAAAATGTTGAACATGAGAAATAATATAAAATAAAATCCATAAGTTAATAAGCTTTACTTATTTAGCCATTGAATATCCTCTTTTGTTATAAAAAGTTTCATTATATTTTATTTATTATTTTATTTTACTTTACTAACCACTAACCCCACTTATGATTTTTTTAAATAAAACTAATTCACCCCAAACGAAATGTTAGTGAATAAAAACACTAGCAATTCTTTTCCAGAACTACGTTCAGGGCATGCAGAAGAAAGTCTGCCCTCCTGACGACAGCTTCACAACTCTCCATTCCGACTTAACGCATCTGACGGTCCTCAACCCTTCCGAAAGTATGGCAACCTCCATCAGTCAGCTGCCATGAACACAAAAGGGGAAATTATCAAGTCCTCCTAACTGCCAACTTTGCTTGAAAGCACAGCTTCTAAAGTCGTAGTCGCTATCTGTCTCAAGATCTGGAATACACTGTTTGGCGGAGTGAGGCAGTACAGATACCGTTTTCGTCGCCAAATAGCAAAACTGTTCGAATATAGCTATCCTTTTCTTTCATGTATTACTTCTACTTGCTGTTTTTAACAATCTTTTAAGAAAAAGTTGACAAATAATCAAGCCAATCCACCAAACAGTGTATTTCAAGCTCTGGTTTACACCGTTTAGTGGAATGAGGAATTGCTGGGGGTTTTGTTGCCAAATAGCCTAAATATTTGAATATAGAAATAATTTATTTCACATATTACTTATGTTTGGCAATCTTTTGGAGTAAAAGTCGGCAAAGAATCTCGCCACTCCACCAAACAGTGTATACTAGAGATGTTATCCTGTCTGGGTCAAAGACTTCTAATATGGGTAGACTGAGCATTGGCGAGTCGAAACTGAGGTAAATATTACAACCCAAGTGAGTTAGTTTGAGGCAAAGATGTTTTCCAGAACCGGACGATGTAAATAATGGATTTGTCTTGGTTTTATTTATATTTTGCCTGTTTCTGGTTTGACATAGAACAGTTAATGTATATAATTAACTTGAAAAACTAATTTTAAATTGCCATTTAGTATGGTAGTGTTTACGCGACTTCCACTCCCATAAGCAATCTTAGGTGCCTGTTTTGCCAAATCAGCTGTTCATGTTGAAGCTACCAAATATTTATTTTTTTCTATTCCATGCTCAGTCTATCTTTTCCAAGTCTTTTTGTCTGGGAGCAAGTGGACTTTCTTGGTGAAAGAATTTATTGGCGAATTTATGCTCACTGAAGGATAGATTTATGAGAAGCAGGTGTACATTGTGTGCTAGTCCTTAGAACATATGTTCCTGCTTGGGATTTTAACAATACAAACTGAGTAATTAAAATTTTTAGTGGGTCATAAGATGTTAAAAGTAGAAGAAATAACTAACACGACTTGGAATATAGTCATAGTATATTTTCTTAATTTTTTTTTTTTTTTTGGGGGGGGGAGGTGGAATTAGTTCGAGTGATTGCAACCTCTGCCTTAGAGCATATTAGTAAAAAATTCTTTATTGGTAATTGAGTCCTCAAACTTTTTATTTTGCCATTTAAAATGTTTATTACAAGTTATTAAAGTTTTAATTAGTTTAATATTTACAAGAGTAAACTCAGCTTGTATCCATATATATTACGTTTTAAAATGCAGCAGAAATTTAAACAAGTAATTTATTTCTTGAAACATGCGAACTGCATTAAAGGTATTCTTCTTAATGCTTGAGTAGCGGACTGGCGGCAAAGTGTATGAAGCCTCTTATATCTAATCCATCAAGGGAAAACAGACTAATTTCACACAAGTTAGTTCACTTGCGCTTGGAAATTATTTGTTTTGTGATATTTCTTCTTCTCGAGAAATCAGTATCTCCTTTCCGTTGAAATGGTTTCCACCTGAGCAGTCAAGTATAAGGTGTATTTTTTGGAAATGTTAGAGCTGGAGTCACATTGGTGTGTCTATTAAGTTAATAAAAAACTAATGATTGTTGGTGCCATAGAAATGCTAAAAAAAAACCTTGATACAACACTTTTTAAAACTGCACTTCACACCATATAAACTACAGTTAAAGTATATTGTTTTGCCCAAATTAATTTTCACGATTTTTTTTCTTTAATTTCTAAAAAATACTTCTTAGATCTTCTAGACCAGGCTTATGTGATAATGCAGTTGAACAGTGTAAATGACAAATGTTCCTGTCCTGAAATGATAACTTATGAATGTTTTAAGTTGTAAAAATTATTGGAATATACCTTTTTAATATAATACAAGTTATTATATTGACACAAACATGGGTTAATCCTAGTCGCTGACCCAGGAACTTTTTCAGCATGGCGACATCTATAAAATCACATTTTCCGAGCGGTGTCTTTCCTTGCTATTTTTTGATAACCCTAAAACTGGTCTCGATCAGCTTCTGTATGGTTGTCAGAAAAGTCATTTATCGCTTTTTAAAAACTTTCACAATTTTGTGATTTAATTGTCGAGCCAGCAACTAGGGTTTTACCCAAAAACATATCATTACAGTAATATTGCTATGTTATGTTCTTAATACCCCCTTAAATGTAACATTTTACATTCATTTGCTAAAAATACATTTTTTTAATGCATAAAATGTTTTTCAAATATATATATTTGTTAATACTAATACTTGAACATTGTAGATACATCAATGTGCACTCAGCTTAAGAGATGAATCTGTTGCTCTATAAATAAGCAGTGTAAAATGTTCCGGTGAGATATTGGTGCCTTCGTATGTGTCAGATGAAGAGCCGATGTGGCATCATTTGGCTATTATCCACATGAGTAGTGGATAGTATAAATGTTACAGCTTTTTGTTAACAATTTTAAATGTAAAATACTGTCATTAGATGTAATTTATCGCAAACGAGATTTTACTCTACTTTTTGTCGAGGATGTACCCAAGGTTTTCATTTGGAGATGGTTGGTTATGTCTTGTGAGACAAATATTGAAAAGAACAAATTTTACGTGTTGGATGCATTTAGAGATTGATACAATTTATATTGGTTTTATAGTAGAATCTTTCTGTAGCATTTTCATTACTAAACTAATTATATATCTTGAGGAGGTGTTGAAAAGTATTGAACCAAAGAAGTGCTTTTTAATCTTCGGTTTTTACATTGTCTGGAGGTATGTAGCTAGCCTAACTGCAGTTAAAAAATTGTTTCAATTTGTTCTTACTACAAAAAACCTGTCATTCGTCGGACTTCACATATTTTAACAAGCTGTATACTTGGAACCCAATGATCAGCTGGTATGCTACTTGTAAAATCTTTACGTCGATTAGAACTTAAGGATTAGAGAATCATTTATTATTATACTATTTCAACATTGAAATATAATTGTGTAAAAGAATTTACGATTGTCTTTTACGAAAGAAATTGTAACGAGTACATTTAACAGTAATGGCCAGCCCTGCCAATGATTTGGTTGTGGGTTTTATTTTTATTTCCAGCACATCTGTTAATAGGATGGCCAGTGGAGGTCCAACTCGGAAGACTCAGCCACTGGGCAGATGCAAACAGGGTTTCCACGTATCTTGAAAAACCCTATATAAAACTAGATTTAGGGGCCCTGGAAAATTCCTAAATTTCCTCTAAACTCTAAAAATATTTTAAAAATTCCTATTTAAACATTTCTTTTGAATTTAGTGCAAAAAAAAAAATTTACAATAGAGCTGCACAAGGGCTATTGGTGACAGGCGTCATTTTTTTATGTTTTAGTGTTATTTATCAAGGAGTTGAAACCCTAGGTCTCACCAAATATTTAAATTTTATAATGTTGCCACTATTTGGGATTTGAGAGCCAATTATAAATCGAAATAGTCTACATTTTATTTTCACTTGATTCCAGTATTTAGCCTTAAAAAGATGTCACGTGACCCTGGTTCTCGAAATTGAACCGTTAAAGTACCTAAAACCAAACGTTAATCATGATGCACTTCTTTAAGTAAAATACTGGCTAGAAAAAAACTGTTTTTGCTCCATCTTGGGTATGTCCTTTCATTTTGACGGCAGCCAAACCAATCGGCCATACTTTGCTTTTAAATCACGAAATGCTTTTTTTCACGTCCTACCTGTATATTCCAGTCATCACTTTGGCAAGACTATCAGTCATAGTAGGATACAGGGCAGCTGTTTTATACTAGAGTCACTCCATATCGACTCATACTAATACTTTCAGAAGAGTCATGACAATAAACTTCCATTCACTGCTTAAGGCAATTTTATGTCCTCTGGGCTAACAGCAGTTTGCAGTGTTTTCACAAGGTGGATTGCCATTTCCTCGAAGATGTCATGACTCTTACACGTATTAGTGAGTCCCATATCTAGTGACTCTATTTTGTATTATGTACACTCACCAATTATGCAGGATCAAGTTTTTATGATTTTTACTCTACATGTAGACGACATTCCATCTGCGATGAAATGTTTCCAATCCAATTTAAGGCAGATTTCCAAGGTCAGGTATATTTGTTGTTTTTTCTGCACGATATTAATATCAGTATTTATTATTATTTATTTGTTTTTTATAAATGGATGGGTGCAGTGGCAATATTGTTTTATTATTACTAATAAGTGGATCTGTATTTTAGAAAGGGGGCATATTGTGATTTGCCATATTGTACAGAATACAAAAACAATTTATTATGGACGTGGACAGAAAAATTTTAATATTCTATATAATGTTGATAAGAAAGTTACCATCAAGGTCATATTTCCCTCTTTATGGGTAGTTGTCATGGTTACAGGCACAATAATTGACCTTGAAATTACTATTTCTGGTGATGATGTAGTGTCTACGGGTTGTAAAAAATTCGATATATTTTCAAAGGACCGCAGTCGCCAGCTTCGGTGCCTCAGGACTGTAGAGGATCTCCTGCAGCAGATCTTTATCTGGTAACAAGCCAAGTTTCAGGATCTTTGTAGCATTGAGCTAGAAGGGAAACTGGAGTGAGGTGTCAGCAAGCCGAAAACCCACCCTTTTGAGCGAACCAGGCAGAAAATAACTATTTTCCCTACACTTGTATGCAATGCTTGTATGAGACCCCTCTATCATATTGACTTGGGCTCCTAAATGTATTTTAACATTTTTAGTTCGAAAGAATTAACTTTCGTTAACTTTAAATTCCAACTTTTTTTAAGAAATAACCATGTGGATCACTAACTAAGAACCACCGAAGACGAACCCAATAGCGAAATAGGCAAGTTTCTAGGTTTTCTGCCCGGTTCGTTTCTGTGCCGTGTATTCCTCCGCGTTTCGTTATTGGACCGGCTCGTTTGCGGCCCTGTTCAGTGAATCACACACCTCACTCCAGTTTTCCTTCTAGCTCAATGCTCTGTAGTAATACCTGGTCATTCAAAGATGTTTTGGTTTGAGTTGGGTCTCTGGGCAGTTCTTGCAGTATTTCTGGTAAACACAATAAAAGATTGTCCAATTTCTTTTCCTAAGTGAAATAAAAATCCTCACTGGTATCAAATATTTGATACCGTTGAAATGCGAATTGCACATGCAGAAAAAACGCAATATGTTTCCTTTCTAAAACAGTGTTTTTTATTTATGGTGTTAATTGGAATGTATGAAAATCCTGCAAACGGTACTATTATTTAGTCAGATTTTGTTTCCCCATGCTGCTCAAGAATTGTAAATTCCTTTTTATTTGTTCACTGCCAAATAAAATCTATTTGATTTGTATATATTTGTTTAAATTATAAATAACACACGCATTCTTTCAAATAACTAAAAATCTTGCATATTAAATGAATGCATATCAGTTTTAAGCCATTTTTACAATAATGCTCAATAAAAATTTTATGGTCAAGCGTGGTTATATGCCAGTAAATTAAAGATTAATGTTGATACTATGTAAAGTTTATGACCATTGACTTGTAGTGTTACTCTTATGTATACTCTGAGCACACATAATACATGAGTACAAAAACTAATATCTACATTACAGTGTTGGGTTTTTCCCTTCCAAAACTAATAATTCCCATTCCAGCAGGAAAACAAGTAAATACCAGGAAAAATTGGGAAATACCTCTTTTTAAGGAAAACTAGGAAATACCTTTCTTGAATATACATTATCTGGGAAATTAGTTTTATAAAAATGAATATCGGGGTTTTTTTATATCGTTATCTTTGTATTCTGGCTGTGATTGTAATTGTGCCACTGTCTGGGTGAGGGATCCCTTGTTAAGCTCACATTTTTTGTACAAAAGACGTTTTAGCTTGCCAAAGCCTAGAAAAGTCATTCAGTTTTATTCTAATTTATAGATTTAGTAGACATAACTATTTATCCTATACGATATTTTAATGAATATTTACCATAGACAATATTTTAATAATAATGTTTATGCAGATGTGAACACTTAAAGTATTTTTATTTTATTATATTACCTACCATAGATGAGTAGAAGTATATAGGAAGATTTGTCAATTTTTAAAATATTAAGTGCATGTTAAATATTAAAATACAAAATTTATATAATTTTCAAGTCCCACTAAATTACATTTATTAATTGTTGTTTCAATAATCTTAAATTTTTCCCAGTTGGGTAAACAATTTCTCCCAAGACGGTAAATACCAGTATTTACCGGGGCGGTAAATACCATGACAACCCTTTTACTTATAACCTTTTGTTAAATCTGTTAATTAAATGGGATTTTTTTTAAATAATGGCTTGATTAATGGATCTTTGAATTTTTTTTAGTGTCTAATGCATATAAATGAGAAAATACTATGTTTACTACAAATTAGGAAAAACAGCTTTATGAAAAAATATATAACAAGTAAATTTTACATTGATTAAATTCAACAAATAAAAGTACAAAAACCAACCCTTATCAAAAAAATTCGTAACAAAAATAACCAATTTTATCAACTATCAGGATACATTTAGGTTAGGTTAGTTTGAATTATCGTCTCACTAGAGCTACATGAGTTCTATTAGCGACGAGCGTCATAATTTAGAACCACAGTCAGATACATTTAAGTGTAACCGTTTAATATAATTCAATAAAAAAAACTACACCATTTAGGCATTTAAACCCCACTGTTTTCAGATTTAGTAATATCATCTCTTGAAACAAATGAAAAAAACTTATGTCTACAACAATACAAGAACAAAACACGTTCCTAAGCAAGAAAATATGAAGTTTATTGTATCGAACCAGTACATGAAATCACTAATAGAAAGTGGAGCATTCAATCCTTCCTGAGACTGAACCTCTGTTCTTCTATCCCATCCTTGGTGATAATGTTCAAAACAACACTGTCACCAGTGTACATGTCTCGTTCAGCAGCAGAAGTGAACAAATCTTTGACGAGAGTGATGGCTTTATCTAAAGGTAGTTTGCCAGGCTTTGGGCCGTGAATGTTCTTGAAACCCACCTATAAACATTTTCAGTCTCAGTAAATTGTAACATAATACAGGATTATATTACTTAATGGTATTCACAAATGGGTCAATAACAGTTTAACACCTTTCTTACCATCCGAATAAAAACAATTTTCAATTTTTGAAATGAATTTTTCATTTAACTTTTTGTCCAACCTCTATAAACAATTTTAGGCTCATCAAATTGATCAATATTATACAATTATATTACTTAAACCATTAACTTTATATAATGGTTAATAAAAACGAAATAGTTTTGACAAAAATTTCAATAGTCAAACTGTCTGTTTTGAACCAATGGTTGACAATTGCCAGGAAAATTAAAGGTAATATTTAGCTAATAATTTGTTAATTATAATTTCTTCATTGAGAGAACGTTTAGTTTTGCAGTATTAGGGCTTCTAATCTTCTTCCAATAAACATATGACATAACAAAATATGAATGTAAATAATAGTTATATAACTTTTACATATTATAAAAAATCATTACATTTACTTAAGAAACTTTTCCTATCAAAAATATCAGAAGTAATAAACACAAACTGTAAATTTTAAAGAACAAATCGGGAAATATATGAAATATACAAAAAATCGGATATTGTTACAGTGATTAGAAAAAGGTGTCACATATGCAGCAGAGACATGGACTACTACTCAGAAGGAGTAAAAGATGCTTATTACATTTGAAAGAAAAGTTCTAAGAAAAATATTTGGACCACTCGGAGAAGGAGAGGCCTGGAGAATCCGAAGTAATCTGGAGTTGGGAAAGTTATACAAAGAAAAAGATATAGTGGATATGATAAAAATCAAGACGCTTCAATGGCTCGAGAGAGCCACAAAGAAAATCTATAAAGGAAAACCAGAAGGAAGGAGAAGAGTTGGACATCCCAGGAAGAGATGGCTGGCGGAAGAAGACCTAAGAAGGATGAAAGTTAAGAATTGGAGAGTCAAAGCCAAGGATAGGAAAAAGTGGCGCTGTGTGTTAAAGGAGGCCAAGGTCCTGTTGTTGTGTTGCTGCCCCGGAGGCCAAAGTGCTAAAGGTCCGTGAAGTACACCTCAGAAGTCCAACACCATTAAAGGGTCGTCGTCAAAATCCTGTTGGAGAGCCCCAGGTCACGCGAGTAGTGATCAGGCGAAGCCGGGCAAGGTCCTTCATGGACTGTAGCGCCGAGGAGTAAGTAGGTAAGTAAGATTAGAAAAAGGAGAGCCCAGTGGCTAGGACATGTTGAAAGGATGGAGTCTAACAGAACAACCCCAAAGACTCATGAAAGAAAACCCTAGCGGATCAAGACGTAGAGGAAGACCAAGAATCAGATGGATGGACCAAGTTGAAGAAGATCTTAAGACTTGTGGAATTACCAACTGGAAGCAAAAGTCGTCTAACAGGGTGGAATGGAGAAAAACCTTAAGGAGGCCAGGGTCCTTCAGGGGCTGTATCGCCGATGATGATGTAAATTTTTAGTTATATTAAACTATTAAAAGAGTTGCTTTACCTTTCCCAGCTATTCAGTATGATTCTAAAATAATTTGCTTTGATAGAATTATAAATCAAAATACAACATAATTCGAGCAATTAACTATTACAATCAAATCTGTGTATGATTCTAATAAAACTGCTTAAATCATTAAATCTGATTAGATTATTAGAAGGTATAACAAACCTGACTGTCCAACAATGGCTGGAGCAAAGCACTAGCTGATCCAGCTGCAATATACATCTCAACGCCTTTACTGCCAACTGAATCATAGCTGTAGATGCGACCTTTACCTACAATTTAAAAAACAACCTTTTATTAGATTTATTGCCAACAAGCATTTTTAAATTAAACCAGTAGGTTTGTAACAGAATCTGTCACTTCATCCGCTTCCACACAACAGTTGTGTTCAACAGTAAAAAAGGCACCAAACACAATACTAATTCTATATTAATCATTTACACGCTAAATTTGGCTGAATTCATTTATTTTATTAAGAAAATTCAATAATCGTTGGTGAGTGTGAAAAAGACCATCAAAATACTCATGGAAGCCTCAACACTTAAATCATTTATAACCATAAAATATTTTTTTTCAATATTTTAAACAAAAATGTATTGGAGAAGTTGTTTGAAGTCTCACGGTTACCAAAAAACCTCAACATATATTTTAGTTAACATTTAGCCAAAAAGCTTACCCTCAGAATGTTAAGATTAAAACTAAATTTTTTTTAAAAATAATGCCAAAGATGAATCACTTTAGGGCTATTCTCACCACATGCATAATACAACATATTTTTTATTGTAGAAATATTGCAATTTCTTTTTAAATCGAATTAAATAACTATAATCCACATCTTTAATAAAAAGGAATGATAATTTTCAATCATGTAATAATAGCCATAATTTTAGGATAAGTAGGGATGCACTGAATATTCAGTATTTGGCCAGTTTAGCCATTAACACCAGAAAAATGATTGTTACAACGTTTTAATTTCTTAATATACATGACGTTTATTCATGAAAAAGTATTTTTACGAATTACATTAAAATATATCAATTATATTAAATGGGAATAGATATAATTAATTATAATAAAAATTTTGATGTACGAAAAGGAGCTGTTCAGCATTTTGGGGAAGTAATCTACCTATTGCGTTTTGGTTGACAAATCTTTCCAGCTTCGGAGAACAACCGCTCACTACCGACACTGCTAGCTGGTGCAGATCAGTGTTAGAAATTGGATAAAGAAATTTAGGAGCAGTCTGTGCGATTAACTTAAAAAACTAGGCGCAAATGCTCATTACCTAGAACATTTTTTAATTCTGAAAAAAGAGAAAAAAAATTCTGGCATTTTGATGAATAATAAATACAACTTACTTAGATCTGACAAAAAAAAATGGTTTAAGGTCAGCCGAATATTCGGTATTCGGCTAAGTCTTCGCCCGAATATTCGGTATTCGGTCAAATTTGGTATACGGTGCATCCCTAAGGATAAGTAATCGCATTCATAACATGAGAATAGCCTTTATATGAAATAGGTGCTCCTTTCAAGTTCATGATAACAGGGTTCAACTGTATTAAGGGGTGGAACTATTTTAATTCTAAGACTGCCTTGTCTGATCATAATATACATCCTACTTTTATGAAACCAGTTTAATTAATTTCAATTAAAAAAAATATAAACGACTATTAGAATACATATAATGTGACCAGATTTTTTAGACTAAAAATCAGGATATTCACTCCCCTCCGCCCATCTCTTTGACAACTTTTATATAATACCCCCTCCCCAAAAATTTAAAACGAGACGAGATTGATAAAACAACACTAATAAGAAGAAGATAACTTGCAGATAGTTATTATCATTAGTGATCATAGATAAAGTTAAGGGACAAATAGTAGTTTAAAGTCATTTTAACTTTTTTTAACAAAGATTAGTCCCAATGTAGTTGTAAAATCTATATTTCATTTATATTTTACACGTTTTTGGCAAGACATCTGGTCTTCGGAACGGTAACATAAAAAGTAAGACTGTTCCACCAATGAGTGTCACATTAAATAAGTAATAATTCAAAATAGGCATACACATTAAAACTTCAATAACATTTTTACCTTCTTCATCTAAACCTGCGACAACATTAGAAGCATAGTAGGGGAAAAACCTCTTGTAATACAGCAAAGTAGACAGCAGTTGCGAGACGGCAGGAGTGCTCATGTTTTTATTATGCTCATGCTGGTACATCTGCAACAAAATGTCAGCATAAGATTAAGTGAAACATTAAAAAAACATCATAAATGGAATGATTCCCAAGATTTAAAACTTACTAAGCAATGTGTATATATATATATATATATATATATATATATCTATATATATATATATATATATATCTATATATCTATATATCTATATATATATATATATATATATATATATATATATATATATATATATATATATATATATATATATATATATATATATATATATAGATATATATATTCCTTTGGCACAAAATTTACCCATCAGAACTTCTTCTTCAGAAAACCAATAGCTCTATTTCTTCACTACAATTCTTAGACATACAAATTCAGATCTCAGATAACTCTGCCAATACCAACATTTATGATAAACGTAATGACTTTCATTTTGATGTTATTCGACTTATTCCTTGGAATTCTAATCTTTCTGTTAAAGTCTATAGAAATTGCATTATAAATCACCTACATCGCATTAATATCATTAATATCATCTGCAACGTCAATAACTTTAAAAATTCCCAAAAACTTGACCTCCATCGTACACTTATCAACAACAATTTCCCTCCAAAATTTATAAAGAAGTATCTGCAATAATTTTCTTTGTGACGTCTCTAAATTTTTACTCATAGCCTATTTTTTTCCTTCACCGCACTTAATTTCTACACTGTAACTGTCAATAGTTTCACCTAAGTTTTTAGTTCGGATTTTGTGAGAAGCGGTTGGCTTCAAAGTTTCGTGTTGTTTTTTATTCGCTTCATCTGCTTTATGTAAGTTTGTCTTTATGTTTTTAATTTTGTTTTTAATTCTCTTCTGGAAATTCCACAGTACACTTCGGGGTAAAATTGGGATTTTTTTATTTGACTCTCGTCCATCCCAATACAGAAAAGTGTATTGTTTTAATAGTGGCTCAAGGTTTTTACCTCTTGATGAAATGGCCTTTCCCACTATTTTTGGTTTTTTTCCATATCTTATTTTTATATTTTTTCATTTTACTTTTTTTGTTTTTGTATTCGTTATTTTGTTTTTTACTGATTATGGCAGCTTTAGCGCCAGTTGGTAAGATTCTCTCTTTTTGTATTATGTGTTTAGTATGTTATATATTTTTTCAATTGTTTTATGTGTACTATATATATATATATATATATATATATATATATACATATACATATACACACATATATATACCTGAAAAAAGTATATAAAAGAAAGTAATATTACGCCCTTATGAAACAAACAATGGGGACATTTTTTTGTCCAAAAACATTTGAATATTTCACCCTAAAAACTATTTTAAAGTTAAGTCTATTATTCGTTATATGGCTTGTAAGTAGAAAAAAGACAATAATTTTTTTATTTCTACCCTCCTTCAAAATTCAGGCAATCCTTACATTTGCCCAGAAAAATTGTTACAAATCCAGTATTGCTTGGTTAAATCCAGAGAGTTGGCAGGTTTGTATACATATATAACATTTAAATTTGTAAAGCTAAAATTAATTCTAAATATAAAACTCTTTTTGCCAAACCCCAATAAGGAAATTATTAAACATAAATACCAAAATCAAAAAGAGTACTTAATCACAGCTTAACACAGCCAATTTGTATGTAATTCTTTAGCAATTTTTTTTAATATGGTTTTGACACTAAGTACGTTTATTGCAATATCATATTAACCTGGAAGCAAAACGTTAAAAAAACATACTACCTTCATTTTTGTGTTAAGAATTCTAGTCAGTGTCAATACATCGCACCAACATCCAGCTGATCCAAGAACAGTTTTATTTGACCTGTATACAATTAAAGTTTTCTTATTTATAAAAATTAGTTTGAAGATATGATTTTATTTTCTAAAACTAAATATTTTATATTTATATTGCTAAAAATGGCATGAAGTAAAATTGTGGCAATTAGTTATTAATCCATGGTATAACAGTTAGTTATCAGGCCATGTTATAGCACACAGTTACTAGGCATTCCATGGTCATGTATATGACAATCAATACTTAAAGATATGGACAAAATAGTACAAAATGCAAGAACAGTAATAAAAAAAAAACACAAACCCATTTTATTCAAACAATTTTATTGTATTGTATTCCCACTCCAGTTATAAATCAATTTTTAATACCATTTGTACAGTATTTTCAAATAGTCATAATGAGACAAGAGAGTTCTTGTCACACACATGACCAGTTGAAAGGAATTTCTTATGTGAAAGAAAATAGCGTTTGGATCAGATTTACTGTACGGTCCCCCTTGGCGCGATGTTTTCGGATTTGGCGATAAATAATTTTTTCTGGCAATTTTGTCTGACTGACTGAAGATTCGAATTCTATGACTTCGCACCGATGCGTTTTTCGGCAACCCTATCGTTTGTTGAGTTTTCATAAGAAATATTACCATACGATCTTTTCTTTGAATCGTGGTTTTTAAAAAAAGTCGCCAAAATACGGACTTTTGGCGCGATTTTGGAAAGTTCGCCAAGGGGGACCGTACAGTAAATCTCTACCTAGCGTTTAGCACTTACAATCTAAATAACTTGGGCTGTTCCCTGGAATATATGCTGTATCCTGTAGACAATCGAGTGTCAGATGCAATAATTGCATAGTCCTCGCCTCCAATGGCCACAACACTCCTGTTAAAAAAATACAGAGAAACCTATAATAAATTGTAGATTTAAACATTAAATATTTTGGCACATTTCCAATTCAACGGCATAAATCTTGCCAAATAAAGATTCTGACTGAGTTTTTTGCTGTGTAGCGGTGTGCTATTTACACCTCCTGAGTGGCAACACCTAGGTTTTGTTGTTCGAGAGATTTGTGTTGTGCAAAATAAATATCTACTTTCACTACAGCGAGTAATGTTTCTTTATTTGATTTCAATCGTTTAAAATTGACTATCAGTTAATTATTAAGTGTCCCTCTACAGCTGCTTAAGGTAAATTTCAAAGATTTTTTTTATCCAGTTTTGACATTTGTGGAAGAAAGATATAACTATTTTATTGTCGCATAACCGGTATGGTGGTTTCAATCCACACTTGTTACGCGAGTGGGCCCGGGTTCGAATCCCGGATAAGGCATGGATATTTGTGTTGCACTGAGTACATGCGGAGAACGTGCACGTTAAATCTGTGGGCAGTTATAGCGCAGTACTATGGTTGCAGGTTGTCTGGAGAAAAATGCCCCTCCGTTCCAGCAACATGCCTAAATTGAGGAGGTGGCGCCATCTCATAGCAGAAGTCAGACTTCCAACCCTCATGGGTCTCAAAGCCTTGTTCCAATGGCAGCTACTGCACCCTTTCTGTCTCACAGGCTATGCGCTCGAGACAAGCATCAACAACTATTTTATCCCTACTATGGCATGCGCTAGCAAGGCAGAAAAGTACTGATAGTTCATTTTAAAAAAATCTCCACTGTAATAAGCAGTTTTGAAAACAAAGAATCTATCAGAAAAGTAAAGGGGAGAGTCAGAAATCTGTGAAACAAAAATCCGCACAGGTGCACAGATATCGGATAAAAATGCCAACTCTAAATATAATATTGTTCTGGTCTACATGGCCTAAAATTTACCAAATCCTGAAATTTCCATTTATAAGTTGACCCTTCTCTTCCCCTGCATTACTAATTTATATTAATATAGTTAACTGTAAATCAGTTGTAACAAATACATTTTTGTTGCAACCAACGGTCAAAAGAGGTTTCCATTACAGAACAAACAACATGAATAAATTATTAATAGGTAATTTAACATATATATCTAGAAATAAATTTTAAATTCATGCAACTTTCTAATCATCTGAGGGATGACCACAGAAAGACCACGAGTTGATGGCTCTGATCATTCCTACAAGTAATCTGGTTAACAACAAAAATAGTAGTATAAAAACCCAAGTAAGTCATCTTCGCTGTGAGATGGTGGACTATCGGTTACCTAGGTCGCTACATGTTTATTCGAATCAAATTTTTTTCTATGGGTTCAGTGAACCATTTAATGCGTTAAAAAATTTAAAAACCGGTCAACTATTATTTTATTTTTACCAAATTAACAAGTTGAAATACACATTACAAGGAAAATCTGATTAAAACAAAGACGAAGTATTACCCTTCATTGCTATCGTAGGGGCTAAATCCGGCTTGTTTAGGTTGAGAAGACGTTAAGTTTTTATACTGAAGAAAATCCATTATTTATTTTACTATTTGTTTTAGGTTAAATGATTATAAATAACGTATCTTTCAAAAGTACCGAAAAGAATACTTTACTTTCTCTCGAAACAACACAAAAATTTCCAAATAAGCTTGTCATAATTCTAACAGTTTACAGTTAATGAAAAAAAAATTAAAGGTATACTAAAAACTATGAACTTAAGCAAAAGTGTCATATAAGATAACTATTTTGCAATTTTATTTGATATTAATTAATATTAAATTATTAATTTACTGATAATGTTGAACAACTTAGTGCAAAGTCATTTAGGTCAACCATTAACTTTTACCGACATTTGGCAACCAGAAGAAAACGTAAATAAACACCAGAAAGAAATAGTATAGTCCAGAACTCCAAATCCAAAGTTTTTAGCAATTTGGAAGGAAGGTGTTTGGGTTTTTAAACTTTCTGACCTTTCTGTTCTGTGTTTTTTAAGGTGAATAAAAAGAACGCAAATATATTTTGAATCTAAAAGAAGTTTAGAACATGAATTATCTGGTGACACGTTTATCATCATCAGCCAAATACTTAATTCGCCTGAGACATGGCGCGATTTCTCCTCTTGTAACAAGCAAACAAATTGAAAGTTATGTCCATCCAAGTACAATGAGCTATTATAGGCCTTCCACTTGTTTATTAAACAAGTCTATATGTTCATCTGTCAATAAAAGTTTGCTATTGCAGCCTTGTAGCCTATATTCAAAAAAGAAAAAGCAATCTAAAATAAAAGAAGAGGTATCAGTTTCATTCCAGATATTCCTTATTATATAATTTTAGATATACTATAATTTTATTCTGTTTCTTATTTTATAAGTAATTTTATAAAAATGTTGTGTGGCCAAACCTGTTTATTTCCATTTAATTTAAGGAATACAGTAAGTTAAGTTTTAATATTTGATTTATATAATACTAGTTGATTGTTTAATTAATACATTTTAGAAGAGTTCTTGGAACAATTACAATTAAAAGTCAATCCGTAATTGGAGGGCCTGGTTGGTTGAGTATTGGACCAGTGTTTTTTAGCTGTGTTTTGAAATTTTTTAGCATTTTAGCTAAAATCGAAAATTTAATTTTAGCTTTTTTCAAATGATTTTAGAATTTTAAGAAAAACAAGTTAAACACATTTTAAAATTTATTACGAACTTTTTACCTTAATGAAATGAACGGATCCAAACGAATAGACAAGTTCAAAACGGTGTAAATAATGATGGGCAAGTCCAGAATGAACGGATCCAAATTAACGTGTCTATTAAAGGAACGATCGGATCCACCGAGCACAAGTTAGAAACGACGGCAATAATGATGTGTCTGTCTGGAATGAACGGATCCAAATGAACGTGTCCATAAAAGGAACGATCGGATCCATTCCTCCCCTGTTTATTTTTGCATTATAGCGAAAGTGGATGTCAAGATTTTCGCAAAATGCGATTTCTTTTTTCGCACTTTGCGAAAAAAGCAATCCCAGCTTAAACACTGTATTTGACTGATATCCCTTTAGTTATGAGTTTGAGCCTGGAAGCCATTTAAGGTAAAAATGAACTCTTTGGTGCCAAGTGTATACTTATGTAATTAATGCATGTTAAAGTCCGTCGTGGTTATAAAGTCCTCCAAGTTCCCATACGAAACTAATACGTCTGGGGAGGGATCATCTGCTTGGCTTCTGCCTCTAAAAGTCAAAGGATCCACGGATAGTGACTCATCTGCCACTATACCATTTCATCATATATAGGAAGGTGGCGTGCAATATTCACATGATACCTCTCGATATCATCATCACCTTTCCCTGACTCACAAGTCGAGTAAATTTACCAGTAACATATATTTTTATTTTTTCATACAGTATACATCTGCCATTCTATGCGTACAGTGTAACGGGCTACATAGTCCACACTCTTCCCTTCTGGGGCACAACTTGTTATGTTATGCTTAGTACACTTGAAGAAAAAACATGGTAGTGGTGCTGTCCTCTACCATGCTGCATGAGGTAGCAATGAACTCTGGTTTCGGTGTTGAGGGTGGCTCTTACCACCACATCACTTCATGGTTTTGGAGTTGGTTCCATAAGCATAAGTGCCGTAGCTCCCTTAGCACAACACACAATTCTTAAATCAAGCATTTTTTTTTTCTAAGAAGATAAATATGCAGAATAATAGAAGTAACCCTTTATGATTCTTAGAAACAGCTCTGTTATGATTGGCTGGTCTTGATTTGATGTTTTCGGTTATATTGCCACACCACAAAAACACACTTTTTTGTTGTACCCCTACTAACTGGGATTATGGTTTTTTTTATGTAAACTTTTATTTTATACCAATTGATCCCCTCTCCACTGGTCAGCACTACGTCAGTATATTATAATTTCCTCCTATTCTAACATCAGAATTATTTTTTTAAAAAAGGAAGTCCGATTGTATCCAGGCCCTTCTAGGAGTTAGAGGGCTTTCCCATAGGCCCTATTTAAATTGCCATAATAGCTGTGATATAATGGCCAGTTTCTATTTGCCCTCCTACACCCGAAAATGCTCAAAATATGGTAAACATTCCACTCCTTATTCAACAACTCGACAGGGCTGGGGAGGAAATTTCTTTTAAATTGAAATAAAAAGTATAAATTCTAATCCTACAATTCTATTCCTATGGAGAAATCGGCTCACGTTTTGCACTCCTACACCCGTTTGGGTTCGCATTTAAAAAAATCGCTTCTTAAATGACGCCTACGATATAAAATGAATATTTTCCTAAAATGTGGTAGCTGTATCTACAGTAGTTTGGGCTGGACGTTGTTACATCAGTCAGTCAGGACTTTGCCTTTTATATATATAGATTTTAAGTTTATGAAAAAAGGGACACTTGTTAAGTTTAAATGAAGGAATAACATGTTCATTGATACAAAAATATCATTTTTTACAAATATGTCACTTTGCAGGTTCTTTCACTAAACTCTTTAATTATGTATACTTTGGTCCATACTTAAACAACATTTCTTTTCCTATTCTAGGTAGAAGAAAGTGACGATGAAGATGCAGAAGAAATGGAAGAAACGAATGAAATAATTGATGACTACAATTTAGTCATTAAATCCGTTGCTTCTTTGCGAATTGATTCTGTTTTAAAAGCTGCCTTAGGAACATCAAGAAAGTAAGTAACTTTAACCTTCCTACTGGTCTGGAAATGGACAAAACATGCATGGATGTTTTCTCTGCATACATTTTAAAATAAATTTTTATTTTTAAATGATATATATATATTTTTTTAAATCGGAATTTTATTTATTTTTGATGCGATTATCTTCAAATTATTTACAAATCTTTCTTCTGAAAATTCTCCTTTTTAATCTTTCTTCTAAAAATAAGTTATTTTCCCTTAATAAAATTGAAGTTCACTTTTTTCTTTTAAGCGGCAATCAATAGTCGATTCGATATCAATCGATTCGAGACATATGTCAGATGTCTAGATGTCCGATCATATCGTGGAGCCTGTTTTGATTCAGATCACTACCTGGTCAAAGCCAAATTAAGGGCTATAATTTCCAATTCACGTAAATCTAATGGTGAACGGTTCGAAAAGTTCAACTGTGACAATTTTAAGAATGAGGTGATCAAACACACGTATCTCGTATCAATCCCTTCTATCGGACGCCCTTAGAAATAAGAATATAGAAGAAATTGACGAGAAATGGAACGTGTTCTCTAATGCTGTTGTTGAAACGGGTAAAATTGTTGTGGGTAATGTTATGAAAGTTCAGAGAATAGACTGGTTCGACGCTGATTGCCACGTCGTTACCCAAATAAAAGATTAACGCAAACCCCAAAAAATGCTTAGTAGAAAGCACTCCAGACTCTCAGTAGAGGAGTACAGGGCTGCTAGAAGAGAAGTAAAAAGAATTCACAGGAAGCAAAAGAAAGTTCCATGAGGTGTAATCACGAGGATCTACTACGAGATGTTGAACACCTCAAAAGATCAAATGAAAGCAGAGCTTTTTTTCGTGAGATCAACCTTGGCCACGGAGACTTCAAACCAAGAACGGCTCTCTGCAGAAATAAGAAGAGGGAAATCTTGAGTGATAAATCGATGATCTTGGAAAGGTGGAATTAACATTTTCATGACCTACTAAACGTGGATCACCCACCATGTGTTTCCAATCACCCCCAAAATGTAAATCAAGATATGATCGATCCAGCTTCGTCTGCTGAAGTTGTGGAAGCAATTAAAAAGTTTAAAAACTATAAGGCACCTGGCCCAGACTCTATTCCATCAGAATTTCTAAATAATGCTGGAACAGATGTAACTGAAGCTATCCACCACATTATGCTATCAGTGTGGGAGACTGAAGTCTTTCCCCAAGAATGGAAGCTCAGCACTATCTGTTCCATTCATAAAAAAGGAGATGTACTCGATTGTTCCAACTATAGGGGAATAAGCCTCCTGTGTACAACTTATAAGATCTTCTCAAATATACTCTTTAACAGGCTGTCTTCCTATGCCGAAAACATCATCAGTGTGGATTTCGAAGGGATAGATCCACAACTGTAAAAATATTTAATCTACGGCAAAATCTAGAAAAGACTAAAGAATTCCAAATCAATACACACCATCTCTTCATTGATTTCAAAACGGCATATGATAGCATCAATAGGGAACTGCTCACCGACACCCTGAGACAGTTCAACATCCCTGAAAAACTTGTGAAACTGATATCCCTCACATACAATGACACCAAAATGAGAGTCAAGATCCAGGGAGGCTTGTCTGAACCTGTTGAAATAACAAACGGCGTCAGGCAGGGAGACGCGCTAGCATGCCTTCTTTTCAACCTCGCTCTTGAGAAAATAATAAGAGATTCAGAAATTAACACAAGGGGGACTATTTTCTCCAAATCTGTTCAAATTGTGGCTTACGCTGACGATATTGATATCATAGCAAGAACTCCTAAAGACCTCAAGCAGGCATTCTTGGATCTGGAAAGAGAGGCCAAAAAAATGCACCTCTCAATTAATCAGAATAAGACAAAGTATGTGCAATTTGTTAACAACACTGACATCTCCACACACATCAAGATGGGAGAATACAAATTTGAAAAGGTGAACTCGTTTACTTATCTTGGCTCTGAAATCAACTCTGAAAACTCTTTGTCCCCAGAGGTCAGAAAGAGAGTAACTGCAGCTAACAGGTGCTTCTATAGCATTAGAAAGTTTTCAAATATGACAAAATTAAAAGAGATACAAAGTTGCTGGTATATACAAGTTTAATCAGGTCAGTTCTCAGCTACGCGTCTGAAACCTGGACCTTGTCCCAGGCTGATAAGAGGACCCTCGCTACGTTTGAGAGGAAAATTCTCCGATCAATTTTTGGTGGTGTTTGTGATAATGGAGTTTGGAGAAGGAGAACTAACTCTGAACTTTATAGACTATTCGGAGAGCCGGACATCTTGAAGTATCATAAGATCCAGCGCATGAAATGGGCCGGACACATTATAAGAATGAATGATGACAGAACAACTAAAAAAAAAATTGCCTAAGCCAAATGGAACTAGAAAAAAAGGCAGACCCAGGCTGAGGTGGGTGGACTGCCTCAGAAAGGACTTTGTTTCGATAAAGGTCAGCATCAGAGACTGGAAAGCTGTTGCGCCCAGAAGGAGACTGGAGAGACTGGGTAAATCTCTTTAAGAAAGGCAGGGTCCACCTAGGACTGTCGAGCTATTGATGATGATGAAATTTAGCAAAAATGCTTACAAATTATTCCTAAAAGTCCAATACTTAAAATGCATGGTCATTTCAAAGTGTTTAAATAGTTTTTATAGCTTAATTTTTTCTTCTCTTGAGTAAAAGCTAATATTTTAGGCCAAAGTTACCTGCGTTGAAGGTATATACAGTCCCTGGACAAATTATTAGACGCACTGCATTTTTTTTTAGTAATGATGAAAACATACCAAAGAATGCCATATCATTAAAAAAGATGTCGATATATGTATTGAGTATAGCAGATAGTATTTTCTATTCAATAGCTTAATTTTAGGAACACAAATGTCCTTCTAAAGGTATTTTGTTCATCATTGATTGATATATGAAATCTTGCAGTGCGTCTAAGAATTTGTCGAGGGACTGTAATTAGAGTGTATTCTAGGGATAAAGGAATTATTTAGTCTGCGTTTCTAATTCAAATTGAACTTCATACACATTAATACAAACAGAGAAAAGTTTTGTTTTAAAATGATATTGTATTTTGTAATACATATTATTATTATCTGATTTAAATTTTTAAAGTCAAATTTTTTAGTAATGTAGTATCTTAAAAATTTAATTCATTCTTTTTCAATAGATTGTTTTTAAATGTGTGTTATGCAAATGTACAGGAGAAATTGTAGTATAAATAATATAGTATAATTGTAAAATGTATTTGTATAATTAAATTTAATAATTATTTTTTAGAAAAATTGAAAAAGACTTCTATTCTACTAAAATACGGATTAATGGAGAAACAGCTTTGAAAAAGGCTGCTGTTGTAAGAAAAACTTCTTTGTCTTCTTTGTCAATTAATAATGATTATTTTTGTACATATTTTTTTAGTAGTCAATAATTGCATAGGGCATTAAAATGTTTTATAATAAAAAATCTAAAATATGGTACAAGTTAAACCTTAAATTTGAAATTTCAATTAAAGTTAATGTGAAGGAACAATGTATTAATTTCAAAGCTTGAGTTTGCTTCAATTATAACTAAATAGACATTTTTAGTTTTTATTAAAATGTTCTGAATTTTAAACTGAAATCTTAATCTTTCCTTATTTGGTAATTTACTTGAATTTGATGTATCACACTTTTCCGGAGCATTCCAAATTTAGAGGTGCGAATTTGTAGGACAGAAAGTCAGACATTTATATAAAAAGATTAATTAAATGTAATTACCTTAAAAAGATCGTTATATAGAGTAGAAGCTAAATTATAAAATTACTATTGAAACAAGACTTGATTTTTTACCTTAATACCTGTCCCAATTGTTGCAAATTACACAATTTCAAAATTATATCCTTAAAAACAAAAAGGTTTTCTTTTTTTTAAATGGCGATAAGTGTTTTAAAATAAATTAAATTAGTGGTGTGAAACACCATAATTACTATTCAATAATAAATATTTTGTATGCTTGGCTGTTTGTTCTGCATTTGCAAATGTTTTTAAAACTCAATGTCCGGCTGACGTGTAATATTAACTTGTTTTCTATGTTTGAAGTCCATAGCCCTTTTATTTTTTCAGCAAAATCTTTAAAACCAAAAAAGTTCTATGGCAGCCACCTTTTGCTCATCCAAAACATTCCGTAAGCCTTATTATGACGTCTTACAAGTACTTAGAACTTGTGTACCAAATTTGAAGTCTATCTGTTTTCCTTTTTTTGGCAAATCAATATATACTTTAAATTTGGTGCATATGTTCCCAATATCTGTTGGATGTCATCATAAAGTTTTTAAGAAAATAGCAAAGTGTAGCTGCCATAAAAATATTTTGGTTTTAAAAATATTGAAATTACCTAAAGATGTACCTATGGAATTATTATGTACTAATTGAAAGTCGTGTAGTGTTACACACCCTCAGTTACATATGGGATGAGGGAGCGAATACTATTGTAAGACATGTGATTTTTTTAAAAATTTAATCAAGGTTCTTTTTACAGGTTCGTGTTGATGATGAATTGGACCTAATTAAAAGTTCCCACCCAGAAAATAATAAAATGCTGTTAGTGGACCGAATCGTCATCAAATCCATTGGTAGAGTGAATGATAATGGGAACTTTCCAATTAAGATGCAAGTTTTTAAATCATTAGCTATAGAAAATTATAGCGACCCTTATATGAAATCAAGTTTGTCTGAAGCGGATTGATTCTTCATTAAACTCGTATTCAAATTTGTATACTACATTTTATAGTAATTTAGTTAAAATAGGGACCTAAAAATTTATATTAAATTGTGATGGTTTCAGTCCTTGGATGGCTTGAAGCAAAAGCTATCATAAATCTGAAAATTGTAATTGTTGTTATGTTAATGTTCTGCAAGCTTTTATTTCTGTAATTAATTATTAAAATTTTTATTTACAAATTATGAGCTTTATATTTATTGTAATTTTCATTGAAATGTTACCTCAGACGTAGCTATTTTCAATGTGAAAAAGTATGTGTTTTGTATTAGAATTAAATTTGATAAATACATCAACAGATGTTGTATGTCTTATGATTTAAATCATAGTCTACCTACAGTGAAGTTTTTTGCAAGGCCTCCGAAATCTACTCGAACATCTTGGTACGTCATTTTTTAATTCAATTAATGAATCACATGCTTTTGTATTTTTGAAATTCTGATGCGTAAATTCTACAAAGTTTCCACGTATGTGTACCTTTGGAGCAAAGAGGTTATAATTCACAATGCATTATATATTTTTAATGAGTCTTGTGTTAGTGTAGTTTAAATATTGATTACATTCTATGTTTTTTAGAAGATAAATTGATTAAGATTTGAATTTGTGACATGAAATAAATGATTTATATTTTTTACAGTTTTATGCTGGATTTATTGGTTATGCACAAAATTGACTATTTCTCAATCACATCAACAGACCTGTCAACTGTGGCTCTAGTCCACGTTAATTGGACCAACCAACCTTCCAACTATCTGGATTTAATTCTGTACTAACCATTTTTTGGATTCCGGGTGCCAAGATAAAGTTTGTCTTCCCCCTTCGAAAATCCTGCAATTGTAGATGACACGGAAATTCAGAAACTAGTTAAAAATATGATATTGGCAGGATAAATCTGGAGAGTTGTCAGGTCTTCATAGATGTAACCTGGTTCTAAGATTGTGTCTTCTAAGTTGGAGGACAGTGTTATCAGATAGTTCGAGATGGTAATCGCTGACTGGGACAGCTTTGGCTACAAACTGGCTGTAGAGCTCAAAAAGAACAAATTGATTGTAAGATAACATTAGATATCTCTTTGGAATGCATGTGTGTGATGGTAAACTCTGCAGAAAGTTGGAGACTAAAATAAAAACATCAAAGTAAATATTACCTTTAATATTTTACAACTTTTAAAAATACATTCATTTATAAAATAATTTATTGCCTATACACATTAAAAATTTGAAATTGCATTCACACAAAACTGGACCCATCATTGTCTAAAGTTGGTGGCAACCCATTGCCATTTTCATTCCCATTGCTTAAAGGCACAGTATCTCTTGCAACAGCTGGCAACCCATTTGCCGTAACCCTCAATTGGCTTTTGTAGTTGGAAGGCGAACTTTCCGTGATGTAACTCCTGTTCTGATCGTGGTTATGGTTCATGCGAAACTGTTGTCTGGACACAGCATAGTGACTCTGACTCTTCGATGTGTCAGACTGGAATCCAGAAGACTTGTTCTCAGGGTGTTCTATGTGTATCCTATTGTACTGGGTGTTCCTCCACAAGGCACCATTTGCTGTCTTGTCATTCCACCTGTCCTGGTGTGAAGTAAAGTTCGAGTTAGAATGTGCGAAATCAGGTCTGTTCATTGGATATGATCGGATTTTTAAGTTCGGTGATTTGGACTCGTGGTCGCTCCTATCTGTGTGACAACTTGTCAAGTCACCTTCACTCCTACTGTCCCTCTTCAACTCAGGATAGCCCAAGTGCTTCATTTTCAACCTAGATATGTTCCCTGCATGACCGTTCATTTTGGGTTTTGTCCCGCACTGTGACGGAGTCGCATACTGTCTGTGGTAAGCACTGTTCCCAGTAAACCTCGATACACCAGTCACGGTACTGGACATTATTGAAACACTGTTATGGTTGCTGTTGGTCTCCGACAACAAGTCCTCCGATTTAGACCTCAGCAACGGCTGGTTTCCGTTGTGAAGATAAGCTCCTCTGCCATTAACCAAACCACCATTGCAGTATCCGTTGGCTTTCAGCTCCTTGTATTCCCTCTGCTGTTTCAACAAGTTCTTCATTTCCGTTTGCAGGATCTTGGAGGTGTTTTCCTCCATCTCTTTGCGTTCTCTAAACAGCCTTCGGTCGATCCTTTCGGCACATTCTCCGCGTTCCAAGGCCAAGGTTTCTTTCATTTTTTGGTTTAGGGTGAAGAGTTGGTCGTGGGTCTTTTGTTCCAGATGCGTGATTTTGGCCTTCAGGTCCTCGTTGCGGCTGTCGATGTGGTCCAGAAGTTCTTGTTTGTTGGCGTCCAGTTTCTTCTCGACGTGGTTGAAGAAGGGGGCGCAGTAGCACATGTATCCTGTGCCTCTTGGGCCCTGGAATGATTAAGATACAGTAAATATATACACATCTTGAATACCCTATTTTGTTTTTAAATAACTACGTTGCAAAATGTATTTATTGCATAAAATTATATTTCTACATGTTTTCTATTAGCCTTTCATCATTATGAGGTCAGTAAGCAAGTATCAATTAGTTTGGAAAGTTTATTAAAGAATATATTTTGGAAAGTTATTAAAGAATTGCCTGATGGTACTAAGTTTGGTGGTGGAACTAAGTATTGACAATCTGCTAACACTAGCCACTCGGCATTGACAATCTCCCAACCCGGCATTGACAATTTCCCAACAGAATTGGAGATGCACTGCCGATTATGCCAGTAGGTTTAAACACACTTCAACTAAATTAGTTTGCAATTGCAAGACATTGTTATATTTTACACAGAATTCCATTCCTATCTTATTATTATTTAAATTATGTTTTGTTAAAAAAAAATTATTGTTGAATAAGAATTTCCCTTCTGCCCTGAAGTTTTACTTATATAAAGTTAATACTTTAAAGTTTTATGGACACAAATGTTACAAAAACTAGGGGTGTTCAACACTACATGACTTTCAATTGCTACTTAATAAATCAATGCATTTAAAGATAAATATACACCCTATAAGCTAATTTAATAACTGTAAAACCTAAGAAGTTCAATGGCAGCTACCTTCGTGCATGCTCAACTTCATTGAAAAACTTATTAGGACGTCAGACAGGGAACCTGCGCATCAAATTTATAGTCCGTAGCTCTTTTAGTTCAAGCCGTCGAGTGGTTTCAGACAGACAGGGGGCTGGGGAGCCCAGTCAGTTAGGCCTACGCCTTGCATGCGAAAGGTCCCAGGTTCGGGTACGGGCAATGGCCAAAAATAACTGCTGACCTATAAACGATACGTGCAGCCCAAAAATGTCCGACGAATAATACCCCGTGTAGAGGGAGTGCAGGTTAAATATGCTCCAAAGTCCCAACGCTGCATACGATGTCACCCTTAACGGTTGCGTTGGGTGCCGGCTCGTCACTTGACTGTGGTTCTAAATTACGACGCCCGTCGCCAATAGCCCTCGTGTAGCTCTAGTGCGACCATAATTCAAACCTACCTACCTTCAGACAGACAGACAGACCGATGTTCAAAAAATACTATTTCAGAATCATCAACTTCCAAATCGTGTAGAACACACAAAATCTCCATTTTGAATTTTCGACCCCCCATCACAATGCTTTCATTTACTTATACTCCATATTAGGTAATTGAGAAATTAAAAATATATCACTGAATTTATTATGTGCTGTACCTTCTTGATGTTCCCAGCAAGATCCGCATAGTACTGTTCGCCCGTCTGGAGCGGCTCCTGTGGCAGAGACTTCAGCTTGAGGGAGGGAAAGTGGTTCGCGTCGGGATACATGTGGCAGCCATAAGGGCTCACGTTCCCCTTTTCTTTGTCAGAAAAGTGCACCTTGTGGCTCTTTTTGCTCTGAAGGAATAAGAGAATTATTTTGTTAGAAGATCTATTTATATGCAAACCTGTGTAATAACTAACATTTTCTTTTTAAAAAAAAATTCCTAAAATCGGGTCAAATTATTTTACCATATTTAAACATTTTTATTAACCCCTTCTTTCTCCCTCCTGTTGAAATGATGGGGTGAGGAGGTTGTTAGCGCATCTCAGATGAATGTTGGCTTTTCTTAGAAATGTAATTTTTTTTAATTTCAAGCTAAAAACAAATTAATTAAAAATGAATATACAATGGGGTTGTTTCATGGAAGATCTGGCAATAGCTCTGCGGTTTGTTTAATGTCTTTCGAATTACTGTCATTTGGTATTCGGAGTGAGTTTTGAAGATAATATTTAGTTGTTAATTTTTAAAATTCCAACTTCTTTCAATGCAAGTTTTCCTTGATAAATGATTAAAACAACCAACAGCACAGCGAGAAATTGTAATTTTAAAAAATAACGACAAAAATAACTTATTATTAGAAAACTCAATTTCGAATATCAACAAAAGTAATTCGAGAGACATGAAAACAAAACCGCAGAGCAATTGCCAGATCCTCCGTGAAACAACCCCATATACATAGTGACCTGTAAGTCAGCTATATTTATCGTATGAAAAAAACATTTGTAAAAAATATTCAATACCGCTAGAGAAATATATAGCCTAGAAAATAATTTTTTCCCTATTGGATTAACACAGAAGCACTTTGGTTTGGAAATCCTACTAGCTTCAATATCAAAAAGCTGTACTTGTACCCCTTGGCTCCTCAACTATTCCATCAACTTTCTCACCTTTTTATGTTTGTCCTTCTTATCTTTCTCCTTGCTCTCCTGGGACGTGCTGCCTTCCTTTTCGCGCTTCTTGGACGAGGACGATTTCTTGTCCTTTTTTGGTGGTTCCTCGACGTGGATTCTGGTCACGGGAGGATTGTCCATCAGCTTCAGGACCTCGGTGAACTCCTTTCTCTCGGCGATGTCGCGAGCGGTCTCGCCTTGCTGAAATGACCAAAGACAATTGAAGTCGAGCTTAGTGGAAGAACGTGCTCAGTGACATTTTTGACAAAAAAGTAAGATTTTTGTATCAATGGACATGTTATTCCCTTCTAACATAGATTACAAGATTACCCCTTTTCTTAAGTTAAGTTGAGTATACTTTTTACCATTTATAACGAATCTGAGTGCAAACGAAAAACTTTAAAAGCTCATTTTTCTCTCTTTCCCCTTTTTATCAATTAGCTTGTTTTTCCACTAAGCTTTCAAATGACGGTCATTTTCGGTGATTGTCTATTAAGATTTCTAAAAAGTTTTTTTTCTCTAAACGGGGCTGCTTCTTAACGGATCAGGTCTTTTGCAGAATCGGCATATTCCCGAGAACTGAGATCCGTTTTTGTGGCACTATTTAGGCCGGTCTCGCTACCAATTTTGACGCCAAGATTGCAATGAATCTGAGCTCTCTGTGAATGTTCAAGTGTGCCAAGATTTAATTTGCCGAGAAAATCCAAGCAAAATGAGTACTCAATGAATCTTTTACATGAAGCACAATCGTATGACATGCTATAGATTAAGCTTTTTCCACCTTAGACCGGCCGCACATGACCAAAACTGACTACCCGAGTCAGGAATTACCGAATAACTTATAAATTTCCAGGGGTCAAAAAAAATTGAAGACTATTGAGATTTCTAACAAGGGATTTGAAGCCCTTCGAGACTATTGAGATTTTTAGATTCTTTCAAGATCTTGAAGCCCTTTAAAAACCCTTTCTTAAACCCAATGGATGAGGGGAGGGGGTTCTGACCTCCCCTGGATAGGCCACTGATTTTAGCTGTACTTAATTAACAATTTAGTTCCATGTGCTTCTCTTAATGTATTTTTTATAAACTTATTTATTATTTAAATAATTTTAATGACAAGCTGGGCATTAGCCACTTACGGAAACAATTTTTTAAAAAAACTAAACAGAGAGACCCTGATTTAGATTGGTATGAAAAGCGATGTCTTACGTTATTTTTCAATGTCTGGTCACAGCCGGCTTCTAGTAGGATCCTTGTAAGCTTATTTCTGCCCATTGCTGCAGAAATATGCAGAGCTGTATCTCCATTCTAAAAAATAAAAGAAAACAATGATATGAAAATATGATCATACTAAAAAAAATCATCATGAGTAAACTTATGGACCAACCTAGACCTAGAAAACTTATGGCCTCTGGCCTGTTGTAAATTTTCAATAAATAATTTTATAACAAAATATTCGAACCAATTTCAAAAAGTGGGATTAAATATAGAGCCCTGTAAGTCAGCTACATGTATCATAAAAAAACTTTTATAAAAAATATTTATCACAGCCGAAGAAGTGTGGCTTATAGTTAAACTCATAGTTTCCTTTCACAGAAGCCACGACCATGGGCGGAGCTATAAGACGCGCAGAGCAATCAGATGAAGAGAAAATTTTATCTGTTTTATTTTGTCTTTATCTGATTGCACCGCGCGTTTTATAGCTCCGCCCATGGTCGTGGCTTCTGTGCAAGGAAACTATGAGTTTAACTATAGAAAATCATGTTTTTTCCATTGGATTAACTCAGAGGCACTTTGGTTTGGAGACCCGCTGTGAGAGAGAGTGTGAGGTCGAATCTGGGATAAGATGTGCGTACCTTGTTGGTTTCGCTGACGTTGCAGAAGGCGCTGATGAGTATCCTGAGAACTCCGGCGTGGCCGTACCTGGACGCCGTGTGAAGGGGAGTGTCCCCGTACTGCTGGAAAAGGATAAAATGTGTGGATTTGAATTAAAGTATAATAAACAAGTAGGTTTGTAACAGAATCTGTCACTTAACCCGCTTCCACACAATAGTTGTATTCAACAGGTAAAAAGGCGCCAAACACAGCATTAATTCTATATTAAACATTTGCATGCTAAATTTGGCTAGTTTCATTTATTTTATTTCAAAAATTCAATAATTATTACTTATCGTTTGCAAAAATTAATTTATATTTCAAAGAATAAATATGTAATATTCCTCGCTTTTAAATAGAATGAAAATATTTCATATCAATATACAAAGAATCTCGTAGTAAAATATATTTGACGTCATTTCAAACTCATCGATGTCGAAAAAATAAATTAATTTTAATTTATTGTTTGAAAGAATTAGTTTCTCGAGCGATTATTGCGAATGGCAATGGTGATTTAATTCTAACAAAAATGGCTTCCTATGCTTTTTAAATGAGCATTAAAGGTTGCTGGTTTTTTTTAATAATTGAAGTACTTCGAATTCTTCTGAAATTTTCAATGTATTCTAATTTCGGCACGCTGAATTTTTTGACGTATGACACTTGTCCGTAGCATTTGTAGTTTGGGCTATGAAAGTGGGTGACAGACAGACGGACTGAACGATTATAATACCTTCCACTTTTTACGTTATAAACGTAGTGTGGAAGCTAAAACCATTTGAAAGATTTGTAGTGACTCTTTCGATTATTAAACACTTAAAGAAATAGGGTGTATAACACCACCCAAATTTCAATAAACACTCAATAAAATAAATCAATACATTTAAAGGTAATTTCAATAATTTTAAAAAATAAAATTTCTATAGCAGCTACTTTTTGTGCATGCACGATTTTCTCAAAAACCTTATTATGACGTCCATCCAACATGTACTAAGAACACGAACCGAAACTCTTCAAATTGAATACGGTAAATTCCAGTTGAAATAGGTTTCAATATTCATACCTTTTAAAATTGAGAAAAGGATTTGCGTCAGGAGCTATTTGAACCCGAAATTTTTAAATTACAAGTGAGGTGTCATGCAAAATTCCTCGATAGATTGAAGCCAAAAAAGTGACATTGTTAGCGTTTAACACGCCCCCCAAAGTGACGTCATTGAGAATAAGTTTTGGAGGAAACATTTTAAAACTTTAAATGATTTTATGAAACCACTTAATATATACTGTAACGCAAGCGGATCGGTTATAAAACGTCGGCCAAAAATGCCAATTAAGAGCTATAATTTAGAGTTTAATTGTTGTTTTTCTTAGATTATGGAATGATTAGTATTTTTATTCGGATAGAAACTTCTTCAACATTCTGTTACTAAACTATACTTACGTTATTTCTCACATCGGGTTTGCAAGCCGACAAAAGTAGGACCCTACAGCACTGGTTGTGTCCGTTCTGGCAGGCAAGATGCAATGCTGTGAAACCACCCTTCAAAATAAATATAATAGTTATTTTTATAATTGCGTGAAAAAAATCAGATTTTTACATTATAATTTTAATATCAGACGCGTGCGAAAAGTTATACTTTTTAGAAACAGTGATACAAAATTACTTTTTTTCACCCAAAAGCAGTGAAAAAAAAAGTAACTTTTTTTCACTCTTTTCATAAGATGCCAACATTTCAAGTAAAATTTCTATTTCATAATCTTCATAAAATCCAGAAATTTATTGATCTGCTTTATTTATAAATATTATGCGCGTGAATTTTATTATTTTTTTATTTTTGAATCAGTATCCATGTTCAAATGTTTGACTTTAAACTAAAAAATTAGTTTACCTTTTGTAGTTCCAGAGATTTATCGATGCCGATCTTCTTTACGTAAAAAAATTAGCACGTGAATTATTTTTGAACCAATGAGATTTGATTTTTTTCACGTAATTATAAAAAATAGTGTATGAAAACTTGTAAACACGTGTGAAAAGTAAACTTTTTAAAACACGTGTCATTATTTCACTCGCTCGTACCTCGCTCGTGAAATAAAATCCACTAGTTTTAAAAAGTGTTACTTTTCACACTTGTTGCATAAATAACTATTATGCAACTAGTGTGAAAAGTAAGGCTTTTTTAAACGAGTTGAATAAATGATTTCACGAGCGAGTGAAATAAATTCACGAGTTTAAAAAAGACTATTATCAACGTGTTGTCAGTCATACACTATTTTTTATAATAACGTGCAAAAAAAGTATTTATTAAATTGGCATTTATTGATTGGCTTATTAATTATTTTATTATCACGTTCAAATGATTTGAAGGTGATTATTTATATTTATGATTATTTTAAAATCTCGTGCAAAAAGTATTTCTTAGATTGGCATTGGAAATAAGACGCCAAATAAAGAATCACGTTCAAATAAAGAATTTTCCACCAAACAGATGCTCTTATTTACTTTGTCGCACTAGTGCGTAAAAGTAATTTTGAAACACGATTTCATTTAAAGCATCACTTTTGCCACGATTATTGATTTGAAAAAAGTTAGTTTTTTGCACGATATTATAAAAAATCCTTTTAACTTCTCATAATATTGCATTAAATATGTACAACCTTTTAAACATTTTAAAGCGCAATATGTGCGTAATGAAAAAGTAGAAAATACACAAACATTGTTTTTATGTATGCTTAGCAATGTTTCGACACATGATTTTCATTCTAATTTCAATTCGTATAATATTGCATTACAAATTCATAATCTTTTAAATATTTGAACCTTTGTTTCTGCACAGGGGATTTCCATTTTAACTTATCAATTCTCATAATATTGTATCCCAAATTTACAATCTTTTAAACGTTTTAAAGCGCAATATTTGCGTAATGAAATATAAGAAAATTCTCATACGTTGTTTTTTATGTATACATTGGCTTTGTTTCTGCACAGGATTTCTACAGTTCTACTGAATCCTTTCCAGGCAGCTTCGTGAAGGGCTGTATTACCATGCTGAAAAAATATATATTAGTATAAGTATAAAGCCTAATAAGAGTTTAAAAAACCAACGTACAAAACGCAAATGAAAAGTTAAAACATCTACATTTATGGACTTCAACGAAGTCCTGTCTTCAGTTCATAAAAGCGATATCAAACTCTTATTAATAATGTAAAGGTTTTTGTACATTTTTATGTGTGTAAAGCCTAATAATCCAAAATTTTAAATAATTTTCGATGGAAATTTAAGGAATGAAATAAACTGGTGATGTGATGTTTAGTTTATGTTTAAGGGGGAATAGGCGCGCTGGACCGCGGGTCTCCAAACTCAAGTGCCTCAGTGTTAATCCAATGGCGAAATAACTATTTTCTCTGCCACATTTCTCCGGCTGTATTGAATATTTTTACAAACGATTTTTTTTAAATAATAAATGTAGATAACTTACAGGTCTTTATCTTCCCACTTTTTGAAATGGCTTCGAATATTTTGTGTAAAATTATTTATTGAAAATTAAAAAATATATTCGAACCAATTTTAAAAAGTGGGAAGGTCGGGACCTGTAAGTCAGCTACATTTATCACATTAAAAAAATCCGCTTGTAAAAATATTCAATACAGCCGGAGAAATGTGGCAGAGAAAATATTTTTTTTCTCCATAGGATTAACACTGATGCACTTTGCTTTGGAGACCCCGGTCCAGCGCGCCCATTCCCCCTTAATACATGTATATGAAATATAATGGCAAAAGGTTAAATGGCCAAGGTAAGGCTACTAGCCATACTATGTTATCAATAATATATGGAATATAATCATGTTATATGGAATGGCTATTATGCTGTTAGTCAAATATGGATATAGTATAGTATTAAATGTCTGCTATATTGTTTTCATATAAAATAAATGTTAAATTGAAAGGCAACCTTTTATGGATATAATAATAAATTACTATATCTGGAATAGGGCTATTTATACGGATAATTTTTGTTTTGTGTTTGTATCCTTTTTATTTGGGTGAACTTTTTGATTTTCTTTGCTAATTTCAATTTTATAACTTTATGTGTTATTGTCCCAAATTTTCGCAATAATTGTTTACATATTTACCAATAATATGGATAGGTTTTAGTTTTACGACATAGTTTAAAGTAAACAGTTGACAAATGAATTCACTATAGCAATTGACAGTTTTAGGGTATTTTTGGGAATTTTATTATATGGTAGAAACTCACATGTTCGTCTTGCGTATCCACATGACATCCGTTCTTGAGCAGAAGTTTGACCACTTCTTCGTGACCTTCCGTGGCTGCCTGGTGCAAGGGACTGTAGCCGGCCTATAACGTAGAAAAGAGAACGTCATTAAAGAAAGAACAATATCTTACTAATTGTTTTTACTCCGATTCTTTTATTTTCCACATTGCGTCTACACAATGTTAAAACTAATGTCTAGGGATGACATGGAAATCTAGGCCGGGATAGCCTGGTTGGTAGACCGTTGGACTGGTAACCTTTAGGTTGCGAGTTCCAGACCTGCTGACCGATTGAGGTAGCAATGAACTCTTCGGCGCAGCAGACTCCCCGTGTACGCTATAATATGTCTATTTACTATGCGAGCCTCGAAAAGACCTTCCCCCATCCCTTCGCTTGGTTTTCTAGGAAACGGGGGGAGCATCGATTTTCTAAACCTAACGCGTTTTTTGAGGTTCTGTTGTGAGGTTAACAATCCGAGCAGTTCAAACTCAAGTAGGGTGGGGAAAAAACATGCTCACGCCGTTTCGAAGAAAACCACATGCGGGGATGGGGGAGGAAAATGCTTTCGAGGCTCGCATTCTAGATAGACAAGGTATAATGGTGAGTGGTGCACGCTAAAGTCCATCGTGATCACAAAGTCCTCCAAGTTCCTATCACTTATCTACTTATCAATACCTTTGGAGGTGACATGCCATGAGGTCTGGGATCCTCAGCTTGGCCTCTGTCTCTAACATTACAAGTATCCAATTGCGGTCGGTAGTGCTGCCCTCTATCGAGTTGCTCTCGAACGAGGGAACATGAGTTGCAGATCCGAACGAGAGAGCGTGGTATTAGTGCTGCCCTCTACCGTGCAATGTATAGTAATGATAACTCTTCGTTGTCGGTGTTGAGAGGTCTGGGATCCTCAGCTTGGCCTCTGTCTCTAACATTACAAGTATCCAATTGTGGTCGGTAGTGCTGCCGTCTATCGCGTTGCTCTCGAACGAGGGAACATGAGTTGCAGATCCGAACGAGAGAGCGTGGTATTAGTGCTGCCCTCTACCGTGCAATGTAGTAATGATAACTCTTCGTTGTCGGTGTTGAGAGTGGCTCTTTCTCTTACCGCCGCATCACTTCAGGGATTTGGGAATGGTACACAAAATGCTCAAAAGCATCGCCTTAGCCCACCATAATACCCTTTACACAGACTGACAAGAAAATCTATCTATGATTAATCACGAAGGACATATAAATAACATCACAGGACTGAGGATCAGATTTACTGTACGGTCCCCTTGGCGCGATTTTTCGGATTTGGCGATAAATAATTTTTTCTGGCAACCTGTCTGACTTCAACTGAAGATTCGAATTCTATGACTTCGCACCGATGACGTTATCCGGCAACCCTATCGGACCGTTATGGGATGGTTGAGTTTTCATAAGAAATATTCCCATACGATCTTTTCTTTGAATCGTGGTTTTTTAAAAAAAAGTCGCCAAAATACGGACTTTTGGCGCGATTTTGGAAAGTTCTCCAACGGGGACCGTACAGTAAATCTCTACCCTGTGTCTGACAGTCCATCACATACTTTGACAGGCAGAAGCAAAGCTGCAAATGTCTCACGCAAGTGCGAAACGTATGGAAAGAGTAGCTTCTTATCGGGTAAAATTTCGTTTCTAAATAACTATCTACGACTCTTATTAGAAGTCTTTTTAATTGTAATTTAATGGACAATTCGAACGGGGTGGAGCGTAGTTTGTTTGTGGGAAAGAAAGCAAGGCTTGACGTAACTGTAGCGTCATTGGGCCGGACGTGACCATTCTTTTTTAGACGAATTAGCTGCCGGGCATTTGTAGGGTTTGTGACAACGGCTGACGTAATTGTGATGTTACTGTAGGCGTGGCCGTTCCTGTTGTCCATAGAAATTTACAAATTTGGGGGAAACTCTTTTACAAAGAAGCATAAGTGAATTAAATAAATTTTATCATTAGATAAATGTTATTGCAAAACAAAAATGAACTATTGTAAATCATGGAGTTTTCCCCACCTTTTAATATGAAAATAAAAATAATGAAAATTATTTTTCGTAGCAGTAAATAAAAAGTAACATAAAAAAAGATAAATTGCTCCAGAAAAATAACATAAAACGTTCCTTCTTCGAAGCAATTGGGTTTAGTCACGCCACATTTTTACCAACGCACGACTGACTACAAATCATTCAGAACAGAATTCCTGTCGATGTCTATTTTTCTTATTATTGGTTATTTTGTATTATTTTTTTTTATTAGATCTTGTTAGAGATATCTGTTGGTCTGTCTGGCGTAACCCATTACTTAATTACGGTCAAATGTTAGTCAGGGTAAATCGGTTCGAAAAGAAAAAAAATTATCCGTGTGTTTGATCGTATGGAGATTTTTACTTTCAATGACCTAATATGAAATATTAGGTAATGAGAGCATTGCGATAGGGCTAAAAAGTTCGAAGTAGAGATTTTGTACGTTTTGGAGGGTGCTGATTCTAAAAAAGTGGCTTTTGAACATTAGTCCGTCTATTTATCATTCTATTTCTTGTTTGTCCGTTTATCTGTCATTGGTCTATCTATCTGAAACCACTCTATAGCTCGAGTTAAAAGAGCTACTGACGTCAAATTTTCTGCATGAGTTACTAGTACCTGTCGAATGTCATAATAATGCTTTCAAGAAAATCGTGCATACGGAATGTATAGCTGCCACAAAACTTTCTTGGCTTTAAAGGTATTGCTGAGAAATGAAAAGAGATACAGACTTCAAATTTGAAACACGAGTTCCCGGTCGGACGTCATGATAAGGATTTCGAGGAAATCGCACATGCGTAAATGATGGCTGCCATAGAACTTTTTAGCTTTTTATGTTATTGAAATCTTTTAAAGGGTATATAAATTACCTTTAAATGTATTAATCTATTGAATGGTCATTGAAAGTCGTGTAGTGGTTACCCAACCCTAATTTTATTGCTTTATAACAGCTTTGTAATGGATCTTTCTCTAATTCCTGTGTCCCAGAAATTGTTTCCAGGAAAAGTTAAGGGGGAATGGGCGCGCTGGACCGCGGGTCTCCAAACTCAAGTGCCTCAGTGTTAATCCAATGGCGAAAAAACTATTTTCTCTGCCACATTTCTCCGGATGTATTGAATATTTTTTCCAATGGGTTTTTTTAAATAATAAATGTAGATAACTTACAGGTCTCTATCTTCCCACTTTTTGAAATTGCTTCGAATATTTTGTGTAAAATTATTTATTGAAAATTTAAAAAAAATATTCGAACCAATTTCAAAAAGTGGGAAGGTCGGGACCTGTAAGTCGGCTACATTTGTCACATAAATAGATACGCTTGTAAAAATATTTTTTTTCTCCATAAGATTAACACAGATGCACTTTACTTTGGAGACCCCCGGTCCTGCGCACCCATTCCCCCTTAAGTAACTGTAACTAGTTGTTTTCCATAATAAGGTACTGTAACTAGTTGTTTTCCATAATAAGGTACTATAACTAGTTGTTTTCCATAATAAGGTATTATAACTAGTTGTTTTCCATAATAAGGTACTGCAACATAGATATTTTCTAAAAAGTAACTTTCCAATCTCTCCAAATATCCATTCCTTATCCGGTATTCGAACTCTAATCACAGGCTTAACGAGCCAAAGGAGAGTTTGTTTATTTAATTTTAGAAAAAAAGATCTAATGTATTTAAATCTGTTATCTTATATTAAATGTTAGTTTTATTTCACAAGTTTAACGAACCCACAAAGAATTTGTTTTCCTTAAGGATTTTATAGAAAACGTATCTGTGATGCTTACAAGCGAGTCATCTTAAATCAAATCGTTTTTTAATTAGATGAAATAGCAAATAATACATTAATGTTATCCTCTAAACTTGTACTTTATACTATATAATGTTTTGTTAAACAAAACCACGAAAATTTATGCATTCAAGAAAAGCTTAAATGCAATTGCTTGTAAAATTCACATTTATTTGGATTTATAACATTTATCAACAAAAGATTTTCAAATATTCATTTATATTTATTCGTTCAAGTTCAAACCGATTCGAAAGTGTCACAACAAAACTTCACTGTTGTAAACGTTTAATTTATATCTTATTTGAAAATATGATATCAGCTTTAAGAGGGATTGTCAGTCCCATAGAGCTAATGCATTAGTTTTGGAATCGCAACGTCTGCAGAAGTATTGCTTTGTCATGTCAGCCCTTTTCCCCAAGGTATGGGAATCAACATGACATCGAAATGACACAAATTTGAAACGAAAATGTTATCTCGTAATTTAATTATATATTTTTGAAGTTTTAAAATTCCAAAAATATGAAGCAGATGGGGACATTATTTTAAAACTTTATCAATTAATAATTTAAATAACCGGATGTTATTTTCGGTTCAAGTTTGTTTTAAAGTGATGTTACACTGTTAAAAATTTTGTGCTAGGTTTCACCATGATATTGGTTGGTTTCACCATGATATTGGTTCCTAGTAGCTGCAACGGCTGATTGGTGAAATGTTTCACCTTTTTTTGGGTGTTTGGTTGAACAATTTTTTCTGGATTTGGACACAAAAACATGAGAAATGGTTCAACCGAATACCAAAAATACGGTGGAACGTTTCACCATTCAGCCGTTGCAGCTACTAGGAACCAATATCATGGTGAAACCAAGCACAAAATTTTTAACAGTGTATGATGATTCCCATACCTGGAGAAAATGGGATAACATGGCAAAGCAATTATTTTTTAAAAGTTGTGATTTCAAAGCTAATGCATTAGCTCTATGGAACTGACAATCCCTCTTAATAATAGCAGCAAAATGAAGATGATGTATTTCATTAATGATATTTCATAAAATTGTTTACAGAAAAATTAATTGTATTATGCAAATTGGAAAAGGACTGGCTATAAAGTACCCACCGTTTCCGCTTTCATGTCCCATTTATCTATATATGCAGGTGAGGTAGAGATTTACTGTACGGTCCCTCTTGGCGAACTTTCCAAAATCGCGCCAAAAGTCCGTATTTTGGCGACTTTTTTTAAAAACCACGATTCAAAGAAAAGATCGTATGGTAATATTTCTTATGAAAACTCAACCAACGGTCCGATAGGGTTGCCGAAAAACGCATCGGTGCGAAGTCATAGAATTCGAATTTTCAGTCGAAGTCAGACAGGTTGCCAGAAAAAAATATTTATCGCCAAATCCGAAAACATCGCGCCAAGGGGGACCGTACAGTAAATCTGATCCTGCAGGTGATAATTTTAAAGAACCGTTAAGGGATCCAGAATAGTTTCAGAGCAGATGGTTTGCGTGGACCATTGTTATCTATGCGCCATGCACGAAGCCGGAAGAAGAGCAGCGAGCTTAATGTGAACAAAGTGTTCCAATACGCAAATACTATGCGAATAGTTACCACAAAACCTTTTAACAAAGGTTTTGTGGTAACTATTCGCATAGTTGTTAAATCTTGGTCAAAGTCAGACTTTTGGCAGTGAGTATGTGTTTCATTAGGTAATATTAAGTCCAGAAACTCCTTATATTTATGAATAAGTTTATTTACCAAAAAGAACAGCCATGATCAAAAAATAAAAGAAAAAATAAAGTCATATAACAGTTGCTAAAAACATATCTAGTTACTTGTAGAGTCTGATACCACACAGCTTTTAAAACACATACATGCTTTTATATCTTAAATTGGGGCCGTAGTGAGCCTAGTGGTCAGCGTCTCGGTCTCGGGATCGGAAGGTCCTGCGATCGAGTCCCGGTACCACTGAAGACCTACCGAGTATATGCGGAGTACGTGCTCGTTAAATCTGTTGGGTCCGAAAGTCCTCTAAGTTCCCATACCAAATCAATACCTCTGGGGGTGACAAGCCAATTCTGGGGATCCTCTAGTTGGCCTCTGTCTCTAAAAATTAGATGGATCCACTTATGTGTGTGTTGTCTGTTGTGTCTGTCTTACTTGACGAAGGTTTATAAGCGGGTCGCTGACCAAGCACACAAACCTGAATATATATGTCTACCAACCAACCAACCAATCTTAAATTAAAAGGTTAATACATACAGTTAAGATATGATCCAGAGTTAAATAGACACTTAGAACAAAAATGGGTCGTGACATGTGAAAGTGAGCTAATACTAAGTTAAAAGTACAACAAATCTCTGAGGAATAAGAAAATTGGCTTAAGTTAAACTTGTTTTCACTGAAGGAGATTAAAATTTAAATTTTTGAAAAAAAATATTTTCTTTTAATTTTTAAAAATTATATTTTTGTAGCGGATATTTATAAAAGATTCCTCAATACTTAAAATTTTAAAAGTTATAAATATTATAAAATATAAAATATATTATAAAAATTTTAAAAAATTATTTGTGTTGCTGAAAAACCTGACAATCAGGTGACGGGTTTATACGTTTGTATCTCTGAAAGGGTTAATCGGTGCGGAAACTTCTATTCTAACAATCGAATCGCTAATCAAAGTATGGAATATAACTATGGAGGAGTAATGTATTGTATTTTATTAGTTTAGAATGGAATATGTTTTAGTGTAGAATTGAATAAGTTTTTAGCTCCTCAAACTGAATATTGAAACTTTTTTTAAACTATCTTTTAAAGATTTCTGAAGAAAGATTTTGATGGACTTTCATTGATTTACATATTTCAACACTCTTATATAGAGTTAATTTGTGTGAAAAAATTATTTGAACTCATCCAGAAATAAATGCTTATTTAGCTCAGATTTAATTTTAAAACACTTTTACTTTTTTATTTCAGACAAAAATGACATGACATTATCAAAATAAAGCGAAAACCAAAACGTTGTTTTTTCTTCAAATTAAAATCTACAAAAATATTGCTTGTAACTGGCACTGACTTGAATTTAAATGTTCCAACCAACAAACAGAAATTTATGGGCATATTTTTTTTCTGTCCATCTCTTACATGATGTTGAAAATAATAACATTCTACAACAATTCTTAGACATGTTCGTCGAACAAAGACCCAGTGTGTAGAAGCAGCCAAAAACAACTCTGTCTCTACCACGGTAAATATGTCATTAATTCTTGATGGAACTGTCTTATGTCTCTCCAACGTGCTCTAAACCTTGGTCTTTATTTTTCTTTCAAAGAGTGAAAATCTACTTCACTAACTTTATCTGCAATCCGAACTGAACTTCGCGTCATTCTTCACGGTCCTATACAGTCAAAATTAATGCCCAAGTTATAAATACTTCTGATGGTATTCTTATTTTCTTGCTCAACTCGTACTTTTCAAAGGTAAAGCTTCCTTTAAAAATATGCTAATAATTGAATCAGAAATGTATTTTGTAGAACTTCAGACCTGGGTAGACTTATACCCCAGGTAGGAATGTGTTTCTAGGGTTAAGCTGGGTTAAAAACACAGTTCTTTATTGTTCTTTCAAAGAGTGATAATCTACTTCACAAACTTTATCTGCTGTCTAAAGTGGACTTGGTGTCATTTTTCACGGTCCTACAAAGTCAGAATTAATGCCCAGGTTATAAATATCCTTCAGATTTTATTCTTATTTTCTTGCTCAACTCGTACTTTTCAAAGGTAAGCTTCCTTTAAAAATATGCTAATAATTGAATCAGAAATGTATTTTGTAGAACTTCAGACCTGGGTAGACTTATACCCCAGGTAGGAATGTGTTTCTAGGGTTAAGCTGGGTTAAAAACACAGTTCTTTATTGTTCTTTCAAAGAGTGATAATCTACTTCACAAACTTTATCTGCTGTCTAAAGTGGACTTGGTGTCATTTTTCACGGTCCTACAAAGTCAGAATTAATGCCCAGGTTATAAATATCCTTCAGATTTTATTCTTATTTTCTTGCTCAACTCGTACTTTTCAAAGGTAAGCTTCCTTTAAAAATATGCTAATAATTGAATCAGAAATGTATTTTGTAGAACTTCAGACCTGGGTAGACTTATACCCCAGGTAGGAATGTGTTTCTAGGGTTAAGCTGGGTTAAAAACACAGTTCTTTATTGTTCTTTCAAAGAGTGATAATCTACTTCACAAACTTTATCTGCTGTCTAAAGTGGACTCGGTGTCATTTTTCACGGTCCTACAAAGTCAGAATTAATGCCCAGGTTATAAATATCCTTCAGATTTTATTCTTATTTTCTTGCCCAACTCGTATTTTTCAAAAATAAGCTTTCTTTAAAAATATGCTAATAATTAAATAGGACAGGTATTTTAACTATAGAACTATAAACCAGAGTAGATATTTACTCCAGTTAGGTTTGTATTTCTAAAGTTAGGCTGGTCAGTAACATTATCGCTTGGTGATACAGCTGACTGACTTACATGAGTCAGAACTGACTAACCAAGCTAGTCAGGTTACTCGTTAGATGAGTCAAATTACATAAGAGCCAAAAAAAAAAATGGTGAACCAGCTTTTAGCTATGCAACATATTTGAAGTTCTTTCACCCGTCATTTTTTATAGTTGTTATAAAAATCATCCATGCCTTTTAAAATACACATAATTTTAAAATATAGTATGTACAGAATGGGCTGTCTGCACACTCTTAAAACAAAAGAGTGAAATCCACTCCTATAGGGGAAGAGCATCAGAAAGGAGTGGAATTTAACTCAGACTGAGTTAAAACCGCTCGTTTTAAGAGTGTAGGACGTAGATTGTTTTCTTTTATTTCTTTTATACCCACTCCGCAAAAAGAGTGAAATCCACTCCTATAGGTAAAGTGCATTTTCGGCACGGAAAGGAGTGTGGAAATTAACTCAGACTGAGTTAAAACCGCTCGTTTTAAGAGTGTAGGACGTAGATTGTTTTCTTTTATTTCTTTTATACCCACTCCGCAAAAAGAGTGAAATCCACTCATATAGGGAAAGTGCATTTTCGGCACGGAAAGGAGTGTGGAAATTAACTCAGACTGAGTTAAAACCGCTCGTTTGTTTTAAGAGTTCAAGTTGTCAGTGTTGTTATGGATTTTCAATTATGTTATTAAAAAAGCAATTCACCAGATATGACTGATATTTTCCCAAATGATATGTATCTGTCACATGTGGTGATATCAACTGCATTATTATTCATATTATCGTATAAATCTGCACTGATATCAGCATCTACTTATCATGTCTCTTTGATCAGCCAGTAGCAAAAAACTAAAATAAAAAATGTATTAAGATTAACCTTTTTCTATTAAAACTTCAACAAGTCAGACATTAAAAATAAACTTTTCGTAGGATGCATATAGAAATAAATTGTCCATTGAAATTTCCAGGAGATGCACATTTAAACAATAAAAAACTGTATAAAACTAATAATGAAAGTATGACTGATTATTTTCTTTGGGGGACAATGCCATTTTGCAATGAACATGTTTCAGGTCTTGAGTGGCAACAGCAATACTTTAATGAAAATAAATTCTTTTTCTAGCCTCGGTTGTTGTCACGTGGGAACAGAGCAACAATCGGAACACCGATAAAAGGAATAGCTGGAATGAAAGATGGAAGGAACAACTTCACCTGAAACAAGCCAATTAGCGATTCAATTACGACCTTATTAATAACTTCTTCAAATTGCCGTTTGTAATTATTTATTTAGGATTTACGTTAACTACATTTAAATTGCCTGACCAGATTTGTCTAAGTGATTAGCTTTTCGGCAATAAAATCACCACTAAATTTTCATAAATCATATTTCAGTTTGTTTTTGTTTAAAACAAATACAAAAGAGTTAAACGTTAAACTCATAGTTTCCTTGCACAGAAGCCACGACCATGGGCGGAGCTATAAAACGCGCGGAGCAATCAGATAAAGACAAAATTAAACGGATGAAATTTTCTCGTCATCTGATTGCTCCGCGCGTTTTGTAGCTCCGCCCATGGTCGTGGCTTCTATGAAAGGAAACTATGAGTTTAACTATATTTACACATTCTGTATAGCTAGATAGTTGAAGAATAAACTAAACTATACTGTGAAACGCATTTTACGTCTGGTCACCCTATTTATTACCTTTTATGCTTGTATAATCTTTTATTATTAATCAGTCTTTAAAATTACATGAAAAAAGTAGAAACATAACCAGGTAAAAACAATAGACTTTGCTATTGCTGATTACTGAATACAACTGAACGGGCTTGTTTCAACACTTTGCCACAAAAACAAAACAACCAATGACATCGCAGTTCGGATCGCGTGACCTTTTTTAAACCAATGAGCTGTTTCGACTCTTTGTCGAAGAAAACCAAACAACCAATGAAATCGCAGTTTAAAGAGCGTGACGTAAGAAGAAATATTCCCATTACTGAATCCAACTAATCTAACCTCCACCAACTTCCTCTCGCGGTTATCTTTACAATCCCACATCCCTTCCTGGCAATTCCAAAATTAAATTACAATTGCAAATAAGTTTTTATTAACTCGCACCTGAAAGTCGTTAAATTCAGAAGTAAGTGTGGTATCAATTCGCTTCGGCAAAGGCAATAACCTGTTGAATAAAAAGACTTATAGGTTTATCCAAGGAGATAATGGCCAGATTCAATTAATCAAATTCATCCCTTACAAATGTCAACGGAACGGCCTTACGTAAACCTAATATAAAAAATTATCATTGAGGGGGCGTCCATAAATTACGTGACTTGTTTAGTGGGGGGAGGGTTCGCGTCAAATATCACGCCACATTTTTCCCCGCAAAAAAATCAACGTAAAATTGCGAGAAAATAATAGTTAAATTCCAGTGAAATTTGTTTCTCTACACATATTTTGCAAAATCTAGCATTCATATATTTGTCGTGGCTTCCCAAACCACATTTTAAAGTGTCGGAGCTTCAAAAACTTTTTAAAATTCACCAAAAGCGAAATCAAAGAAGTACGAATTTTGAAAAAATATCGTTTGAGACTACCGGGGAGGGGGTGGGATCGAGCCATATATCACGAAACCTCACCAGTGAGGAAAGGGTCAAAAAATCGCCAAAATCGCATCACGCTATTGATGAACGCCCCCCTAATCTATAATAATAAAAGAAAGAGTCTGTCTGTCTGTGTGTGCGTCTGTTATCGGATCGTAAAAGACCGACTTATACTGCCCACAGGAATTCGAAATTTAAAGATAGATTCCCTTTAATACTAACGTGTGCACCTGAGGCTTAGTTTTTTCATATTTGTTTCATTTTTAGAGAAAATTCGAATTTTCTGAAAAAAATACACCACTTTCGCTCAAATCCGGTCATTTTTTTCTCTTTCCTGATGCCATCGGCTGAAAAAATTAAATAAAACTTTTAACGAAAACATTTAAAATTCAAAATGTTTATTTTATTCTTTTGCCAATACTTTCAGAAACTTAATTCATTATTTGAAAAATAATTGACACGTTTCAAGTGACGTAATTCCGCCAGTTTTCATTCCCGGATTTTATTGTGGGTTTATTTGATGATTTTTTCATGATTTTTCTGTTGACTGCATGTATGCATATTTAAGCAATAAATGTATAGTTAAGCTATACTGAACTATGATGGTTAATAAAGCATCGCAAATAGAGCTATTAGTGTTTTATGTCTTTAATTTTTTGCCAAAACGTTCAAAACTCGCCAAATTATTAACTAAAATTCGCCAATAGGCAATTTCTTTATAAATAATTATAAGCTGGTCGGTTGTTCGAAGTCATTGTGTTAGAGCTGATAATGGTGTGTTTGTATCTATATCTATTTCTCGCCAAATTATTTCCCAAAACGCGCCAAATGAGCTAAAAGTTTTATGTATTTTGAGGAATGGTGATGACATTTATGAGGCATTTTATGCGTATTTTCATTGAATTTTAGCAAACGGATTTAAATTTAACGAGCGGAACATAATATTTAGATCTATAACAGGTATTGTACACATTGAATATGATATTTTTATTCGTGCGAGAAAGGTATAAATTGCTATAAGATAAAGTTAGATAACAATCTGCTAAATCTTTAACAGGAGAAGCTATGAAGTCAAGTAGAAATGACATAGAATTAACACCTACGTCAATATAAGTCGATATTCGTGGTTGCATAATAAAAAACGCAGGGCGTTGTGAACCTGGATTTCTTAATGAAAGAATTGGACGATTAATTAAAAAGATTAATGATAGATTATCTGTTGATTAATCTGGGGAAGAAGCTCGAGGAATGTAATCAACTTTGATTCGCCCTTTTTGATCCACCGTTTTTTTCCAGGTTGTAATCAAACTTGAGCATTTGTTGTAATTGCTTCCGAAAGAAACATTGTATGTATCAAAGGAGTTTGATTGCAGAGAAATTTTCTATGTTGCTGCATTGCCATTTTTCATTCTTGCCCCGTTCGTGAATACAATTAACGCCTTCATTACGAATAAAAACGTTAAAATATTATTCTTCCCGCCTAGGTCTCCTAATTTTGATGTTCTATATGGGAAGCCGTGGTCAAAGGGTGTAAGTCAATTTTCAATCAGGTTGTGAGTAGTAGCAATTTCACTTAGGAAGAATTCCTCACAGTCACAACACAAATTAAGAGTATTTTGATCTCTAGGCCTCTAGCCCATTATCGACAATTGCGATGATTTTCAGGTATTGACTCCCGCGCAGTTTCTTATCGGTAGGGAAATATGAATACTTTTGTTAAGCCAGATTTAAGTATTATTCAATAGAGTAGGTTAAGTAAGTGGCAAAAGATAGCTTAAGTTATGTGCAGCAGGTTTGGAAGAGTTGGCATCGCAATTACCCATATCAGTTGCAACTACGAACGGCAGTTTCATTAAAAAAAAACGTAAAAATAAGACTTGGTATTGGATGTTGAGGAAAATCTTCCTCCCAAATGTCGCCCTTGGGTTCTACTTAGAGTACTAATTGTGGTACTGACGGTGAAATCAGAATAGTTCTAATAAAGATTCAATGTGGTACATTATCCAGAGGCATTTCTAAGGTTGAGCTGTTATATCTATGCAAGACAAAATTGTGACAGCAAAATTGTATATATTCTTTTTCTGGTAAGGGGTTTTAATATTGTGTTCATGTTTTAAAATTGCGTATTTCTTAAAATTGGTTATCTACAATTAATTGAATGTTTATGTAAATATATTGCAATGGCAGCATATTTGCGCCTACGCGCGTAAGCAGCAGCTCTAGTGGTTTCTATATAATATATAGTAGGGTTGGTTGGTTGGTTGGTAGACATATATATTCAGGTTTGTGTGCTTGGTCAGCGACCCGCTTATAAACCTTCGTCAGTAGACAGACAAACACACACACATAAGTGGATCCATCTAATTTTAGAGACAGAGGTCAACTAAGGATCCCCAGAATGGCTTGTCACCCCAGAGTATTGATTTGGTATGGAACTTAGAGACTTTCGGACCCAACAGATTTAACGAGCACGTACTCGCATATACTCGGTAGGTCTTCAGTGGTACGGACTCGATCGCAGGACCTTCCGATCCCGAGACCGAGACGCTGACCACTAGGCTCATACGGCCGATATAGTAGGGGATAGACCGGGGCTAGTTATCCTTGTTTTCTTCTTTCTGATTGTATATTTGTTACTTTTATTTATTTTGAAGACATTGCCTTCCTTACATGGTGATCTAAAAACTAGCATTACTACAATTCTAAAAAGTAAATACACTTTTTGTCAGTAAGTGGTTAAATGCAAGCACGTTGAGCTGGAGAATGTGCCCCGTAAGACGGGGTACGTTTTCCAGAGACTGCCAAAAATGGATGGAGCAAAATTTCCAACTATTCTTGAAAAGATTTAACACACTTAAAAAAACGTTTTTTATGTACATTTTATTGTAAACTAAAATAGCCCAGAAGATTATACCCTGAATATAAGTTAAATTGTAAAGAAAAAATCAGTTTACCAAATTGTTATATAAAGCTCATTATCACCTTGATCACTTTGAAATCATGTGAAATGTGCAACCTCCCCTTATGTGTAACTATAGTATGGTGCTCTTTTCTAGGGGTTGTCTAAAGTATTGCTAAAGATTGCAAAAAAAGCAGATCACATACACTGAAGTTTGGTGAGATTGATTCTCTTTTTTTCTTAGCCGGCCAGTTTACACCAAAGTTTTGGGTGCAACATAACATATTAATAATTTATAGTGCAATTATTCACGAATCACGATCTCTATTAAAAATATTTAAGTTCTTGGATGCTTTTACGTAAGTAAATTCATTCGTAACAGTTATTAGAGCAACGTACATCGTTTCCGAATGGTACGATTTCTGTCAGCTTTCTTTTTATTGCTATTCAGACAATTTTTAATCGGAAACTAAACTTTTGCATTTAAACTTACTATATTGTTATGATACGTATTCGTACATTAAAAAATAACTACATTCTTAGAATATTATAAAGGTTGGAGCACGTTTATATACAAGGAATTGTTGGAATTTTTGCCCCGTGAATTTTTGGAAAACCTGCCCCGTCGCCATATTTTGACTTTAATGCCTTGACGATTATAGGTTTAAGATATTTCGAAAACAAATACATATTTAAGTAGAGAGAGGAACCACCTTTTATTTTACGCAATGATAAAACTGTAAGTTAAATGCAAGTACGTTTAATTTAGGTTTGAATGTGAACATAAAAAATCACTCAACTTTGAAAAAAGCTTAAAAACAGCTCTAAAGAAAATATTACAACACCAACTGAGCAAAGATTCTTGTGAGTGACATATGCCGTGTTTCTTTTTAAACTAATCAGGCAGTTGGCTCATCCCCCCCCCCCCCCCCCCAACGGCTTATTTCTAATAAAAGGAAAACTTACCCCATGGGAAAACTAGCCCCGGTCTCCCCTAGTGTGAGATATTTGTGAATTTGTGAATAAAGAGAACCTTTTTTATAACTTCAAAAACTTGTTTGTGTGGTGCATTTTTACAGTCCGCGCAATGTTAGTGATAAGGGGCACATTTCCTCGTAGTCCCTTGACATTTAAGCAGTCTATCTATAATAATGAAATGTCCGTATGAATACTTACGGCATCTAGAGCGTTGATTTTGGCCCCTCCTTCGATGAGAGCTTTGACGACTGTCACATGTCCGTTCGCCGAGGATAGATGGAGAGCAGTCCTTCCCTCCTGAAAAAGCAAACGCATTCGGATATAATAACTACCTTTTCACTAGCACTTGAACTAGCTATGGTTAGTTAAGGGGGAATGGGCGCGCTGGACCGGGGGTCTCCAAAGCAAAGTGCATCAGTGTTAATCCTATGGCGAAAAAAAAATTTCTCTGCCACACTTTTCCAGCTGTATTGAATATTTTTACAAGCGGATTTTTTATGGGATAAATGTAGCTGGCTTACAGGTGCCGACCTTCCCACTTTATAAAATTGGTTCGAATATTTTTTTTTCAGTTTTTAATAAATAATTTTACACAAAATATTCGAAGCAATTTCAAAAAGTGGGAAGATAGAGACCTGTAAGTCATCTACATTTATTAGTTAAAAAAAACTGTTTGTAAAAATATTCAATACAGGCGGAGAAATGTGGCAGGGAAAATAGTTTTTTCCCATTGGATTAACACTGAGGCACTTGAGTTTGGAGACCCGCGATCCAGCGCGCTTATTCCCCCTTAAAGGCACTGAACATGTACACTCAGAAAAAATGAAGAATTCAATCATTCATTTCAATGTGGAAAAATTAACACATCTGCTTATTGTATTCCAAGTTAGTTCGAAACTAATGCAGTAGCTCTATGGAACAGACACCCTTTACAATGTGTGAAGAAAGAGGGTTTCCAAGTGTGCGAACTTCCTGAACATCTTGCCTATCTAATATGGATATCGCATCGTTATAAAAGTAGACGTTATGAAATTTAAAGCACCCTATGGGCATCTCAGCGTGGTTTAACGCGAACCTAATTAAGGTTTCCTGAGCAGGCGTTAAGAAAGGATATTGACCTCTCAATTGGGAAACATGCTTTATGTCTTAAAAAATATATGATAACTTTAAAGTTTATCTTCCACAATTTCTGTCATTGTAGGAATATTTGAAGTTATATAAAAAAAATCTATTTGTAGTGAAATATTTTTATTTTTCTCCTTTTTAGTGCATTAACGCTTAAATATAAATTAATCGCACCAATCTTTACATCCAAGTAAAATACTGACGTCCCGGGTTCACATATACAGATCGGGTTGGTCGTGGATTAACTTTTTTTAAATGTGCCCTAGACTACAGGAAATATCTGTTAAAGTTTCTGTATATTGCTTTGTTACGGGGAAAATTTGTCAACAGATTTTTCCTTAGCATTAATCCACTAACGTCGACTTTGTCAATACCCTTCATTTCCGGATGAAAACGTTAACTTCAAGGTATTTTAACTATTTTTCTTATGGCTTAATTTGTTCTACATAACATATTCATGACTATGGTCGTAATTTGTCTTACATAATTTTTCTTTAGAAAAACTATCAGAAAGAGCACATTTTTGCGTGGCGAAATTTCTTGTCAATTATCGTGAATGGGTTAAGGATATGTGGCGTTTCATCACACGCGCAACCTCACCAGATGGCGCTGATTTACCATCCAAAACTAGATGACGCTGATTTACCACTTCGTTAATACCAGTATTTTAGACAAAAACGAAAAAACAGTAGTATAAAAGCCGAAATAACTCATCTCCAACTTGGGGATCCTGTCGGTGGACATCAGTGGATTAGAGACAGCTACAGATATTTTACTGCAACTTTTCTGCCAGAATATTTCAGTAATATGTATAACAGGATTTTTTACAGTGTACATTTTGTTTCTTAAAAAATGAATTATCACTACTTACCAAGTCCGGGTCCACCTTGGCGCCAGCTTTGAGCAGGGCGCGGACTTGGTCCAGCGAGCCCTGCGCCGACGCCAGACGCAGCTGTTCGGCCGAGGAGGACATGGCCGTCCTGTTCCTACATGTCCCGGGATCGAGCCCCGCAACAACTGAAAAGGAAGACACGAAGATGAATATTGGATTTTTTACTTGAAGTAGACAAAGCACAAATTAATTCATGAACCAATTACAAGATTGAAGCCCAGCAAAGATTTATCCTGTCTATAGTTCCCTAGAGACTGCATCTCAAACTTAATATATCTATCTTCTTTAAAAATGTATGGACATAAGTTATGTATACAGTAGACTGCAAAGTAAAAGTAGAAAACAGTAATTTTAATTTCAATTTCGAGAGGTAAAATACCACTGTCAAATTTAATTAAATGCAGTCGAATGAAAATTTCAGAGATCTTTTCAGAACTTATATATATGTTTTTTTGCTATGACATTCAAATGTCATCCAAAATAGGAGATATGACAGGTTGCTATGATAACTTCAGACCCTCACATACCTTTAAACTTTCTAAACACCATTCTAGTCCCCTGATGGAATTGACACCAGAAGTGATTTGAGTTACATCCAGTAGTTTGTAATTAACAAAGTCTTATCACAACAAAACATCAAAAAGTTTTCAACTCCATCAAATTCACTGTCGACTGTCCCATTGAATAACTAGTCCATTCCAACATAAGAAACAACACCTTTAAAAAGTACAAGGATGTACGATGTGGACATCAGAAATCATTTTCGAACTACATCCAGCAGCTTGTAATTAGCTAAGTCTTATCAAAGCACTACATCAAATTCTGCCAATTTACTGATGACTGTCCCACTGAATGACCAGTTTTTCCAATATAAGAAACAACACTTATAAAAAGTACAAGTTCGGCAAAGAGTATACGATGTGGTGAGTGAAACGACGCTGTATGCTTCTTGAATGAAGCTCAAACCATTTTCTGGCTACAACCAGACAGTGTATTGACGGGGCGTAACGTCGTCTGACAAGGTATTTGTCAAGGAGTTGTCGAGGTATGGTGGAAGTGTCAATTTTGGAATCGTCAAAAAGCTAGTTGGCGTGACATTTGGAAAGTAAACAAGAGGCTAACAAATCGAAAGTATACAAGTTATGCTGGTTCGTTAATTGGATGCGCGCTCAGAAATGATAACGCTCAAATTTAACGAAAATCTCTTCATTTTTGATGAAACGATGTGAAAAAGGCTGCGAGTAACCCTTTCGACAAATTGTGTTAAGTTTTTGTAAAGCCACGTGATCTCGTGAGGAAAATATTGTCAAAACGAACGAAATTTTCGATGATTGAAGAATACTCAAAAATGACACTAATTTCTGAGTGTGTACTGTACAGAATCAGAATCCGATGAAGTTCCAAGGGGAGTACAAAAGAAGCTTACATTTGATTCTGGGCCCTAATCCAAAATTCGATTGGAATATTATGCAATAATTAATATTTCTGTACATTTCTAAATAATTCCCGTTTGAAATAAAGAACTTTTAGTTCATCGATTTTGTTTACTAATGTTTTACCTAGAGTTTTACTAAAAAAAAAACCTTTACACATGTTATCAAAATCTCCACGCAGTTCGAAATGATTGCATTGCACACTATACGAATCAAAAATGAAGATGTAAGAACTAAGCACAGTGAGTTTAAAAAAGAGCAACCAGAATTTTTAACTTCATTTATCATAGGTTTATAAGCGATAGACTTTAATATTATTATCAGTCATGGGGTCAAATAAATGAGCATAGTATAAAGCCATCATGTAGTTATTATAGAAATCGAAGTTCGTAAATCATTTTAGAATCAAATCGTGATTCGTTTTTACCATCTTCATTAATCTGGTGACTTGAAATTCGTTTTATCATTAGCATTCGAAAAAAATGGTTAAGATCATTAATTTAGAACATGATTAGGTGCCAAAAGTTACACGAATGCTCTTATACATAATCAAAATATAAATTTTGACTTGTTGCGTGCTGTATCGAGAATGAATCCAGTGATAGTAGTACAAGATACATCTTCTGAACTTAATTTCTTTTAATAGTTTAATTTTAACGCCTGTAAAAACCCTAATATTGCGTATTTCTTGGAGTTAGTGTAATTAGACAATGTTACATTAAATCAAAAGTTATGAATAAATTTACATGCACATAAAATGCTCTTAGAATAAATTTACATGCACATAAAATGCTCTTAGAATAAATTTACATGCACATAAAATGCTCTTAGAATAAATTTACATCCACATAAAATGCTCTTAGAAATAAACAACTTGATTGCGAACAAATATAGAACATACTAGAGGGTTTAAATAGTATTTTAAAACAACAAGCAAATCGATATTTTCATCGATTGTGGGGTACTGAGTTCCATTTAAAAATTACGAAGCTTGCCGCAAATACTCTTCGTGTATCACTTTAGTTAGTGCGAAGTCAATTCATCCAATAACCAAAACCAAATCACCCTGTAACCAAGCTATAACTTACAAGACTGTCACTTCCCACCACATTCCTTTGTTACCTCCATGCTCTATCACCTGCGAAAACCATCGGTCACCATCAGTTCAAGAAAGGCATTTATGCTCGATTCGATCTTTTTGGTCCGTCCCTCTTTTCGAGGAACAGCAGTTATTAGTAACAGCTCCAGAGATACCACCCCCGGAGTGTGGTGGTGATGAATAAAAGAACGCTATGATCATTTTCACCCGTGCTTTGTAATTATTATTACTTTGCAAATTTTATTACTGTTATTATTATTTGTAATTATTATTACTTATTTACTTTTTTATTATTACTTTGTAATAATGAGAAATGTAATGTCAATGGAAGTTTTGCGATGCGGTAGAAATCCGCATAGATTTTTGTTTTCTACGCGTTTTGGAGGGTGCTAATTATAAAAAAAATCGGTTTTTTAATATATTGGCCCGTCTGTCTGAAACCACTCTAGAGTTCCTAACTAAAAGAGTTATGGACTTCAAATTTGGTACACAAGTTCCTAGTACCAGTCGGACGTCATAATAAGGTTTTAGAGAAAATTGGGCATGCGCAAAGGGCAACTGCCCTACAACTTTTTATGTTTTAAAATTATTGAGATTTAATTGCTTTTAAATATATTTATTAAGTGTTAATTGAAGTCATGTAGTGTTACACACCCCTAGTTTTAAAAAGTTGTGACCCACCACAATTAAATGAGGTTGTTTTATAAATGTTGTTATCTGTTTCTTTAAATCTTTTAAAACTTCTTTTGTGTTTTTTTCGATCGACGATTGTTTCCCGTCTCGAACTTCGGAAAATATAAACAGATATATATTCGTCAACGGAAATATACAGTACCAGTACCCGGTACCGTCAGTACTGATTTTACCTTGTTGATTGTTTCAGATGAATGTAAGATTCCGGTTTTCATTCTTGCATTTCCGCTATTTTATTGGTTGTTTCAGTTTCACTCTCAACGCGCGGTGAAAACCGGGGATATATTTAGTATTTCGGATATGTTATTTTTATATTTAGCAGATATTTTATATTTAGTATATTTTTTAACATTTACATAAAAACTATTCTACAGATTGCAGCTCAATAAATTACACAACGTAAAAAGAACAATGAGAGAATAAAAACGACAAAACGAGCAGTAAAAGAAAATAAATTCGAAAGAAATCGGTAAAGAAAAACTGACCAAAATTATTTAGCTATTCAAATACCTTTTTTTATGTTAAACTAAAATAATTACACTGCTCAAAACAATTAGGGGAACGTATGGTTTAAACCCTTTCACCCCCAATGATTCCATTTGGTATCATCAGCTTCCGATTTTTTTTTTCTCACTAAGTTGAGCTCGCACTTATTTATCGTTAGATGGAAGAATCATGTCTTTTGAAGAATTAAATAATGTTTGTTTTAAATGAAAATATGAAAAACACGGTAAAATAAAATTCCCTCCCAAAAAAATTTATGAAATAGATTGACCCTAAGTTCTTCAGGCTGGCATTATTAGATGTTTAAAAATTGATTTTACTTTTATTTTACAAATAAAGTTTTGAAAAAAATATTTTAAACATTTATTCAAAAGTTATTATTCCAATATCCCCCCCCCCCTTTAATTTTAGTTAAAAAATTAAGATTTTATTCCCCTGTTTCTTACCATTTCATTCTGGATGCATAATGAATCTATTTCACAATTATAGATTCTATAATAAAAATAGAAGTTGGAACTGAAAGGTAAACAAAAGTACGCAAAGTGCTCCCTAATTCTTTAGAGCAGTGTAGATCGAGTTATCCCCAAAATAAATGTAATTCCAGAAGGCAGAAGGAAAACAATACCGCTAAAGCTATTGCCACTACTAACATGAAACATGCCCATTAAATTTAGAAAATATTTCTAAGATTGTTGTTTTAAAAAAACAATAGCTTGCAAACAAATTGTCTGAAGTATACCACATTCCACTCCTACTTTAGCCCCTCCATTATTTCAGATTTCTATAATAAAAATAAGAAGTTGGAACTGAAAGGGTAAACAAAAGTACGCAAAGTGCTCCCCTAATTCTTTAGAGCAGTGTAGATCGAGTTATCACCAAAACAAATGTAATTCCAGAAGGCCAAGAAGGAAAACAATACCGCTAAAGCTATTGCCACTCTAGACATGAAACATGCCCATTAAAGTTGGAAAATATTTCTAAGATTGTTGTTTTAAAAAAAACAATAGCTGCAAACAAATTGTCTTGAAAGTATAACCCACATTCCCTACTTTAGCCCCTCCAGTTATTTCAGGTAGATTTCTATAATAAAAATAAGAAGTTGGAACTGAAAGGGTAAACAAAAGTACGCAAAGTGCTCCCCTAATTCTTTAGAGCAGTGTAGATCGAGTTATCACCAAAACAAATGTAATTCCAGAAGGCCAAGAAGGAAAACAATACCGCTAAAGCTATTGCCACTCTAGACATGAAACATGCCCATTAAAGTTAGAAAATATTTCTGAGATTGTTGTTTTAAAAAAAAACAATAGCTGCAAACAAATTGTCTTGAAAGTATAACCCACATTCCCTACTTTAGCCCCTCCAGTTATTTCAGGTTTAACGAAAACGACGCTCCAAGTGACATTGGAATGCATCCCCCATTGTATTTATCACTCCTTTGCCAAAACATAACCCATGGGATGTCACCTCTATACATGGTGGGTAGCCAGCAATTTTAATGTTTACAGCAGTAGAGAAGCTGGCATCAAACGGTGAAAGAAAAACATTTTTCTTTCGGTTTACAATTATAAAATACTCTTCTGCTTACTTAGGGCGTATATTAAAAAGAAATATATTAATCAAATGTAGGTGAGCTACGTCTATAGTTTTGTTAGGTGTTAAATCTATATTCAAAGGACTTTTTTTGTTTTGACTGTATATTAAAGTAAAAGACGCTTCGCAAAGAAACTAACTTCAAAGGGCCTTTACATTTTTTGACCACAATATTATTCAGTAAATATCCACAACTTTGCGCATGATATATGAAGATAGATACACATGAAGACAATGCTGTGTCTTACATAGATATGTGTACTATTTCGATGAATCAGGTTATGCGAAACATGTCAATTTTTGTCATGTTGCTGTATGCAAGTTGCTGTATCATGTTGCATGTAGCAACACCTGGCAACATTGCGAAGCATGTCAATTAGAAACATGTCAATTTTGCCATTGTATAGGGGATTGGTAAGGCCACATCTGGAATATGCTGTTCAGTTTTGGTCTCCCTTCCTCAGAAAAGATATAGAGTTGCTTGAAAAAGTTCAGCATATGGCTACAAAAATGATTAAGGGTCTATCTGGTATTGATTACGATAACAGCTTAGGATCTTTAAACATGTATTCCCTGTAAAATAGAAGAGCTAGGGGTGATTTAATTCAGTTATTCAAGTTCATAAAACAGGGAGACATGGAGGGCTTAGGTTTTACCTTAAATAGCCGGACCAGAGGACATGATCAGAAATTGAATAAATCATGCTTTAGAAGGGAGGTAAGAAAACATTACTTTTACAATAGAGTTGTCAATGAGTGGAATGCTTTACTGGATTATGTGGTGTATTCGAAGAGAGTAGAAGATTTTAAGAAGAATCTTGATAGTCATTGGAAACTGGTAAAGTATTAGATTTATTTTGGACCAACCTTGCTGGGCCTCTGACCTGTTGTTGGTCGACAGTTTTTGTATTTGTATTTTACACAATAATAAAACTATTTACGCCAAGAATCAATGTTATCTTCATACACAATTTTATTGTTACGATTAAAATTAATAATGAAAAAATACTGCTTAATTCCTGGAATTTTTTTTTATGATTAGCCCCTTTTCATAATGACAACTATCTTTGAATACCAGGCATTGGTCATATAGGTGGATTTTTTTTGGGAGATATAAAAGAAAAGCAACTCTTGCATGTTGTTTGATATAAAACGAGGTATTTAACTCTATTAATTTAAAATGTATTTGCATGTGTACGTCCATATTTGAGTGCTAAAGAACTTATAAATATTAATTAAGTTAATTAGTTAATACCTGTAAATGAACTTTAAGTTTGAACTCGAGTAAAAAATAACGCTTCAAAGTCAAGTTCGAATAAACTCGATTTACAACACGTTTTTAACGCATACAGCAACACCATGTGGAAAAAAATTAATAAACATAACAACACGGGTTCAGCGAACGCGGCTGGGCGCAAATTGATATCAAGGCGAAATGGAGCAATTTATCCCAACAATGGAGCCCTAATCAGCCAACACAATAAAAGAACTCGTACCGGCTTATGTTTACACAAACGAAACCCCATATCACACCTTTTGGGATTAAAAAAAACTGCGTTAAAGTGTGAAGGACTCTGGCCACAATATCATAACACTCTGTCGGCGTTGTAAAAAAAACCCAGTGCGAAACCAGAGTTGAGAAGAAGGTGGAGATGCTGCCGGGAAAAAACTTATACCAAATACGGTTTACCAAGTGAAGTCATCCATCGCTTTGTGGTAAGCCCAAACAAACGCTTTTGGCGACCTGTTTGGTGCTATTCGAAAGTGGAGTTTGAAAAGGAGTAGGCTTCTTACATTGACTCTTGGCGACTTTTAAACTCTCTAATAAAAGTATAATTGTAACGTATTTTTGTTACCTGTGAAGAGAATTACAGTACTACCACCTTATATAAATTCATATATGTGGAGGGTTCACTTGTATTCTGAGCTCTCCTGATACTTGTATTCTGATTGATTCACTTGTATTCTGAGCTCTCCTGATACTTGTATTCTGAGCTCTCCTGATACTTGTATTGTATTCTGAGCTCTCCTGATACTTGTATTCTGAGCTCTCCTGATACTTGTATGTATTCTGAGCTCTCCTGACTTGTTTCTGAGCTTCCTGTGTATGATTCATGATTGAGCTCTCCTCCTGATACTTGTATTCTGATTGATTCACTTGTATTCTGAACCCTCCATATTTTACTACAAAAGTGCGCAAACAGTTATTTTCGATTTTTAATCAAATAAAATGATGCGTGTATTACGTGTCCGCCTCATAAGCCCAAGATTGCAAGTTCGAGTCCTGGCTGAGTCGTCAGATTTTCTGGGTGGGAAAATCGTGGGGACGCGACGCATGTCATATAATTATGTAGCATGTAAAGATCCCTTGGTTACCCGTTTGGCTTAGGTTCTTTTGGCAAAATTAAATCTCGAGATACTTTAACATCCACAGAGACCTCAGATTCATTGTAATCTGAGGGTCAAAATCGGTAGCGAGAGCCCGCATAGATGGTGCCACAAAAAAGTGGCTCTCAGTTTGGGGAATATGCTGAGTCTGCAAAGGCTTGACCGTCAATAAAGCAGCCCCGTTGGAAAAAAAAATTATAAGTTTTACTTTGAAAACTAACATTGAAAGAGTGGTTTGTTTCGGCTTACTAGGGTTACTTGGCGACTTTCCGACGACTTCACTTTTTTTTCCTCGCCGAGTATTTCCATCTTCTTCCTAACTCTATGGAAACCAGCAATCGTTTCCTGTCGCGCATAATAAAGGTTTTTTTTTACAGATTCGAACGCCCACCCGTTTCACGGTTGCCTGGTTGCGACTTGTGGCCTTTTAACCATTTGGAGAAGAAGATCTTTTGTTACCTGCCGCCTTCTTGGATCGATGTTCTTTGCTCAACTTCTTCTAATAGAAAAACACGGGCTACACTTCCGCGTGAAGAACAAATATGTGGTGAAGCCGAAATGCGCACGAGGGTAGGTATGTATGCAGTTATATTTACATTCGCGATGAGCATTGGATTTTATATAAAACAAGTAGGTTTGTAACAGAATCTGTCACTTAAACCGCTTTCACACAACATTTATATACTCAACAGGAAACAAACTATTTTTACACCACATAAAGAAATTCACCAAACAGGGCCTTTAGCTAGTTGTAATTCAAACTTTTAAACGTCAGAATTAACTATTTTCATTAATCTTCTTTCTTATAGAATTAATAATTAGACTTTATCGTTTGCAAAATTTGTTTGAAGTTCGAAGAATAAAGATGCAATTTTTTTTTAATACATATCTTTGAGTCGCCACAATTTCCTATTACATTCTTCGAAATTCAGTATTATTTATCTTTGTTAAATTAATTTACAGTTTGAAAATATATAATTAGTAAAATGATGCTTAAAAATAAAGCGAACTTTGCACATTTTTTATGCAAGTTAGAATTCTCTATGCATCTTTCTTCCTACATATATAATGAACCATCAAAAGAACGCTATTGTGATGTTACAACATCCAACTGAAATGGATCAATAATATTATTTCAATATTTTTTTTAAATAAGTTTCTCGTACGTTTAACGAAATGGCAACAGTGAAAATATTGAATGAAATGGAATTTGCATGTTATTTCAATGTAGATTAAATTTGTCGTTATTTAAATTTAAATAACTTCTAATTAAAGTTTTAATGAAATTGGATGTAGCCTAGTCTGATTTTTACTTCAAATGACGTATCCTACTTGCTGGTGAGACTTCTCGGATCGTTCTGTGAAAGTGGGTGACAGACAGACGGACGCACTGAACGATTATAATACCTTTCACTTTTTACGTTATAAACGTAAGCTAAAAAAACAGTAATATGTTGTTTATAATAAACAAATTTCGCACCAAAATTAAGTGCTTAAAAAAGCAGATAAAATCTTATTGTACGGTACAGGTACGCTATTATAAAAAAAGGGTGATTTACTAATACAAAATTATTGTAGTCTTTAGATACAATGAATTCCAATATCGTTCAAATTATTACAAAAAAGTACAACCAAGAAAATTCAATTACTGTATTTTTATAAGTGTAAAACTGATAACGCTTCAAAGCTTTTTTTTTTCTCTTTTTAGCTTCAACACTACATTTATAACGTAAAAAAGGATGGTATTAGAAGTGTTCAGTTCCATCGTCCGTCCATCCGTCACCCACTTGCACAGAACGAACCACAAGTTTCACAGCCAAGTTGGATACGTCAGATTGATGCAAAAATCAGACAAGGCCACATCCCAAATTTAATTAATTTTTTTAATTGGCTTGTTTCAGGTGACGTAGTTTCTCCTAGCTTTTGTTGCTGTTCCTCCGCGATCGGTGCTCTTTTCCAACGTGATATAGATTCACCAATCGAGTCTCGAGAAAAATTTTATTTTATTCCGTGCACTTCTGATGCCACTGATGACCTGAAACATGCCCATTGAATTTGCGAAAGAAAGTAAATGAAATTATGCGAACATGGCGACCAAAACATTAATTCGAAACAAAATGCTGTATTTGCCGATTTCTTTTCGAGGGTTTATATATCGTGTGTGCGGAAGCAGTTCTAGGTAAATTACTGGTACAAACCTACTTATATTTCAAACATCATTAAACCTTATAGCTTTACAAAAACCCTTTACAAGAGTTACCTCGTTAGTGGAGAAAAGAGAACATTCAGGGCTAAAACAATCATTTCAATCTGTACATTCCTTTCACCTTTAACACCGGTTCTTTTTATCAGTGCTTGTCCAAACTTCAGCCTTGGTAATAAGTCTCGATGTACTTAACATTCTCCTGCATATTGTAACAGCGGCTGAAAAAATTATCATCCTTTGCATGTTTAGGGAGTGAAAAACTTTGTCTGGCATTATTTGGACACTAATATATTTGATACGCTATTAGGGACGAGCAGATACTTGAGAGAAGTGAATATCGTTTTACTAAAACTTGCCACAACTGTAAATAGAGAGAGAGAGAGAGAATAATGGTTGGGGATATCGTTTTTAAAAATACTTTTCAGAAGTTACCTTATTTAACCCTCTCATCCATGAATTTTTACTTTTCTCCAAAAATATATACAGGGTGGCCCAAAAGTAGGCTAACAGTTAATGTTGTACCATTGGTAAGAACTTTGGGTTATTTAGAACAGGTATTTGACATAGTCGTGCTTAGTTTTATTGGTTAGTTTCGAGATAGCTTTGGAATATTTATGTAATGCTTGAGAACTAAGCAAATAATGTTTCCAGAGTATGAAACTTCGAATCTCGCCATCTGCCAGCTATCCTGTAAAATGGTTTGTGCTGGTGGAAAATTTGTGCTTTTGTTTATAACTGCAAACCACTGCTGGGAATCTGAGTGAGGAGCCCCGACGGTGGATCCTTAAGACAACTGAAACTGAAAGTATGAAAAATGCGGAGAGAGAGCGTAGCATAACATTCATAAATGTAAAAAGAAGTCTACTCGACCAGCGTCTCGGGAGCTGATTATCCCTAGAGCAACGTTATAACGCCTGATGGACCAGCTTTACAGTTCTGTGAGATAATGCGCAATCAACTGACTGAACAACCAGACATGCTTTCGAAAAATAACTGTTGCTGTATAAATAACTGTATACCTAACTAACTGTAAGCCTACTTTTGGGCCACCCTGTAGTTTGATTTTTGATAGTCATACATTGCGTGAAAAATATTTTTAAAAAGCTCCTCTTTACCCTGGAACTTAATAATATAAATTTTTAAAACATTGACATCGCCGTAGTCTTCGCATATTGAGGACGGTGTATTAAATTTGGGGAAACTGTGTCTTTTTATAATAGCATGCAGATAAATTCTGTTTTTCTTTGAATAGTAAACTATTTCATTCTATAAAACATTAATATAGTATCCGATAAATGACAAATTGCTAAAGTTGCCGAACATCAACAATATTTTGAATACATTTAACTACCTGAGGGATACAGACGTATAAACCTGTCACAGCAATACACATAATTTAAAAAAGAATTATAAATTTAATAGTTTTGTAAAATTTTAAAACTTTAAGTTTGGAGAAGCCATTTATAACATTTACTACAGAAACATAATTTAAAATATATATATAAGGAAATCGAATTTCCCGTTAAAAAATTTAATATAAACTTCATGTAGTGATTGGCTGAAGTTTACATTTCAGCCAATTTTCTTATCCCTCAGAGGGTTAAAGTGGATTAAAGTGCATGGTGCCAAATTGTAACCGGATATACACTAGAGAGGGTTTTAACTGAAACGTTGCTTATGTGTGTGACACATATGCTAAAATGTTAGGATTGAATTATTTAAATTCAATATCCTCCACAAAAAAGAAATAAAATACCTTTACGTGTTAACAATAGGAGAAACATTAGCATTTTCAGAAATATTTCGAACAAGGGCGATTTTTTCGAAAACCTTATGATGATTGATGCCCAATAGGTACTGGGAACTCGTGTACCAAATTTGAGTCCGTAATTCTTTTAGTTCGAGTTGCAGAATGACAGACAGTTCAGACAGACAGACTAGAGTTCAAAAGTCTTATGGGGTTGTTTCACGCCGTGGATGGCAACAGCTCCAACAGTTTGTTTTCATTTGTTGTCTGGAATTACTTTTGTTTTTGGAATTAGAAAATGAGTTTCCTAAGAATATTTTACTTATCAAATTTTTTAAATCCCAACTTCTTGCTGTGCTGTTGGTTGTTCAAAACATTTGTTAAAGAAAGCTTGCATAGAAAGAAAAGTTTCTTTTAATCTATATCGGCCATTTTGAGAGTGAAACCGAAGCAACCAATGAAATCGCAGTACAGAGAAAAATGAAAACAACAGCGTTACACCATATGAAACATTCCCATTTGAAAATGGGGAACTTATTTTGGCGGTAATCTCTCTACCGAATTAACATATACGCGAGCATCTTCAAAAATCGGCCTGCGTTCGAACGGGTAAAACGACCTTGGTGGAACACAAGGAAAACGGGTCCGCCTTAAACCAGATAACAGCAGACTATTTTTTTATTTGGTTTTTTAAAAGGTTCCAGGTATTTGGTCATTCAAAACGTATTAATGAACGTGTTAGTCGCTGTAGACGAAATCTTTCTAACTTCGAATCGCTAGGGAGAGTGAGGTTACCTTGTGGGTTTTTCAGATAAAATTTCGATAAAAATGTTATGAAGTACCTTTAATTTTAAGAAATTTTTTCGGATAGGGAGGGTAACTAAAATCGTTTTTCCTCGCACTGCGATTTTCATTGGCAGATTCGGTTTCACTCTCAAAATGACCGTTATAGATGAAAAGAAACTTTTCTTTCTATGCAAGCTTTCTTTAACAAATGATTTGAGCAACCAACAGCACAGTAAGAAGATTGCATTTTTGTAATTTAATAAGTAAAATATTCTTAGAAAACTCGTTTTAGAATACCAAAATAAAAATAATTCCAGACAAATAATGTAAACAAACCGTTGGAGCTGTTAACATCTCCACAATGTGAAACAACCCTATTGCGATTGATTATAAACTAAATACTATTCTTTAATTGTTTGTTATAATAATAAGAACTTCAATTAATCTTCCAAATCCCCATTTAAACAGGGTTGCTCTAAATATTACAATTAAAAATATTTAAATATTTAATGCATATAGTAATGCAGAAAAACCAATAAACATTTTTAAAAAACCACCCAAGCTATCCGCAATACAACAGTTTTACTACATCAAGTGTAAAACGTAAAATTAAACTTATTAAAGACTATTGACAAGAAAACTTGCCATACTAGAATTAGTTTTCTCTTAAGGCTTACCTAAATAAAAAAAAGGAATCATACTACTGAATGATTTTTGTTGGACCAATTAAGTCTAACTTTAAAAAAAAAACTTAAAGTTGATGTTTTATTCGTTAAGAAATAAGGTATAAATGCGATTCGCATATTGGTCTCTAATAGGTTAATAACAAGAAAATGGCAAGTCTAAGCAATGTAGGTTAGATTTCAAACTGCACTGTAAAATATTTTATAAAATTACAGCATATTTTGAGGTTACTTTTTTTTTATCTCACAATGTTGTAATGTTTGTTTTACAGAGTCACAAGAACAACTGGGGGCAGGGGAGCCCAGTCGGTTAGGCATTCGCCTAGCATGCGGAAGGTCCCCGGTTCGGGTCCGGGCATCGCCAAAATAACTGCCGACCTATAAACGACCCGTGCAGCCAAAAATGTCTTACGAATAATACCCCGTGTGGCGGCAGTGCACGTCAAATATTCTTCAAAGTCCTAACGCGGCGTACGATGTCGCCCTTAACGGTTGCGTTGGGTGCCTACTCAGGTGTCGGCTCGTCACTTGACTGTGGTTCTAAAATACGACGCCCTTCGCCAATAGCCCTCGTGTAGCTCTAGTGCGACGATATTCAAACTAACCACAAGAACAACTTACTCCAATAGCGATTAAACAGTGAAGATGGGTGCATCCAATCAGTGCCAGTGAAGCAAACGTTTTCGCCGGTACCACACAATAAAATTTATATCATGTGTAAATTCACACCACAGGATGATGGCAGCACTTTTACCATCACACTGCTATGGTAAATTATAAGGGTTTTTTTACAGTGTGTAAAACACGAAAAAATGTATGAAGAAGTAAGGAAAGTTGGGGCCCGGATGGCCGAGTGGTTTGGACCATTAAGCTAGCAGTCTGCGCGCTGTAACGGGTGCGGGTTCGATTCCCGCCTTCGCCCTAGATGTACTTTCCTTTCTCTGTGACAGTAAAAATTCTTTCTGTGTCTGTCTTACTTGATGAAAGCTTATAAGCGGGTCTCTGATCAAGCTCACAAGCCGGAATGTATATGTACCCTACCCATAAGGAGAAAATTATTAAATAGTATCTCGGCGTAAATAGGTCTTGGTTAAATTTATGAGAATGTCCATTTATATACTTTGGTGTACCACGCACACAAAGCAGATAGCACTTTTACAAAAACACGGTGATGGTAAATTATACGATTTTTTACAGTGCTTAAAACACAAAAAAAACGTACAGTCCCTGGACAAATCATTAGAGACGCACTGCAAGATTTCATGTATCAATCAATGATGAACAAAATACCTTTAGAAGGACATTTGTGTTCCTAAACTTAAGCTATTGAATAGAAAATACTATCTGCTATACTTAATACATATATCGACATCTTTTTTAATGATATGGCATTCTTTGGTATGTTTTCATCATTACTAAAAAAATACAGTGCGTCTAATAATTTGTCCAGGGACTGTATGTTATGAAAATTAACTAAACACACATAAAAGGTGAATTAATTTTCGATAGGACTAGTTTCAATACAATGCTATTTTTTCGGATGTCTACACCAGATATACGCTATCCAGTTTAGCCTTAATAATACAACCAAAAATATGAGTAAAACGATATCAAAATACAAAATTTAAATCAAGCTACCGTAATACACATTTCATACCGGTGGCCCAGCGGGTAGTGTTTGGAACAAATGAAAAAATAAATAAAAATAAGAGACATGAGAAAAATTTAATGACGTTTATTGAGTGGACATATTGGGCAATAATAATAAGAAGGTCAATAATGATAAGAAGGTTCGAAGTTCCCGCCATATTTAACAAGGACAGCAGTTAGGCAGTTCTCTAATCCAACCATACTCCATACCCATACCTTCCTCCATACTCCTGCCATACTCCTTTTGTCCAGAGACTGTATAAAGAAGCAGTAGGAAAAGTTATGGAAATAGTTGAAAAATAGTATTATCTCGGTTTAAGTAGATCTAAGTTAAATTTATGTATATGGGGATGTGTGCATTTATATATTTCGGTATACCACGCACACAAAGCAGCTGACGAAGAAAAGTGTGCAATTAATTTAAGAATTTATCTCAATGTAATTACACCGAACCAATAAATTAAAGATAAAATAAGAGTCACGAATTTCAGCGACGCCATTTTCCCTATCTATATTTTACAAGTCCCATTATTAAGCAACACAGCTCGACATTTGTTCCTTACATAGATATCATAGTTAAAGTATTAGATTGGTTGATCACGTGACCTCCAATGCTAACGGCGGGACGCGCATGGAGGCATTTTAAGAGGGCAAAATTGCCAGTGTTGCTACCACTTTAAGAAGAAAAATACTACGAAAAAAATACCATTTAATTCTAAAATTACAAAAAAATATCGCAAAAATTCTAGCTGCATTTTGGAATATTTTTAGTGACTTTAAATCCTTGTCTAGTATTTTTTTGTAATTTTAGAATTAAATGGTATTTTTTTGTAGTATTTTTCTCCTTAAAGTGGCAGCAACACTGGCAATTTTGCCCTCTTAAAAAGCCTCCATGCGTCGTTAGCATTGGAGGTCACGTGATCAGCCAATCTAATACTTTAACTATGATATCTATGGTTCCTTACCTCATCTAAGGTTCTTTCAAATGGAGGAACAAAAAAAAAACAATAATAATAAGCCCAACTGGTTTCAAACCAGACACCAAAACGTCAAAATAAATTCCTCGATTTTATTTCTACATTTTTTTAAAAAAAAGTTTGCCATAAATCGCCGTTATCTCATCTCTATATCTGTTGTCCAACCCTTAAAAAAATTGGAATAAGATGAGAAAAACAGGGTTCTTTTTATGAAGCATTTGTTTTGTTCGTTTTTGTGAAATGTTTCGAGTGATAATCTGTTTTGTTTAACTCTAAAAAAAATTCTATAATAAAATTAAAATACGTTTATTATAATGTTTGGTTCATACTTATTTTTTTAATAAATTCTTCTTGGTTAAATAAAAGGCACATGAATAGTTATTTAAGCAACTAATGCCGAAAATAATACTTTATTAAGCGAGTGGCTTTTATTTCACGAGTGAAATAATGACACGAAAAAAAGTATTATTTGGCACGTGCTTGCTTACAATATTTTTTATAATAACGTGCAAAAAAGTATTTCTACCAATGAGTGATTTTCATGACATCATTTAGTTTCCATGGCGATATTTGTTTGGCGTTAAATTTGTGTTCTTACTTTTGTCTTATTTAATTACCTTTAATAATTTTTGTAGTACTTGTAGTTTCCATGGAGATATTAGAAAATGCAAAAGTAATGAACCAATAGAAATAAGTGAGTTTCATGACATCATTTAGTTTCCATTTAGATATTCATGACATCATTTTGTTTTTCTACCAATCATATACTCTTATTTACTTTACCGCACTAGTGCCGAAAGTACTACTTTCAGCACTGTCTGCGACGTAAGCACGTAAAGTGTCATTTTCGCAACGATTTATGAATGAATATGATATAAAAAAAGTGAACTTTTTTTGCACGTTGTTATAAAAAATACGTTTATTAATGTTTGGTTCATACTTATTTTTTTAATAAATTCTTCTTGGTTAAATAAAAGGCACATTAAAATAAGTTTTTACTAAATTTCTTTGAACCTTAATGCAAAATAAAAAATATATTTTATAAATGCCGAAATTCTACCTCGAATTATAGAATATGTTGAATTAAAAATGAGGAGCAGTTTTCGTCACTTTATCCTAAGAAGTGGTGTAAAAAACTAGAAAACCTGAAATTTGAAGACTCGCGTTGTATAACACTCACACATACAACTTACAAAATATCAAATTTATCGAAAACTATTTAAAGTCCAAATATGGTGAATTAAGAGGGACTGTCAGTCTCATAGAGCTAATGCATTACTTTTGAAATCACAACTTTTGCAAAAGAATTGCTTTGCCATGTTATCCCATTTTCACCAGGTATGGGAATCATCTTAACATCAATTTAAAATAAATTTGAAAAGAAAATAACATACGGTTGTTTAATTATTAATTGATAAAATTTTAAAATAGTGTCGCCATCTGCTGTAATTTTTTGCCATTTTAAAACTTCAAAAATATATAATTAAATAACTAGATAACATTTTCGTTTCAAATTTGTTTCATTTCGATGTTATGTTGATTCCCATACCTGAGGAAAAAGGGCTAACAAGGCAAAGCAATACTTATGTGGAAGTTGTGATTCCAATACTAATGCATTAGCTCTATGGGATTGACAATCCCTCTTAAAATTTAAAAGTGGTGGTCTTCTTCTTACCCACGTCGGAATTCGTCGTTCTTACTCGGTGAACCCGTTTTTAGTTTTGAACCAATTTATCACTACCAAATTTAAACGTCAATAGTCAATGTTATAGATACGATCTATATTTAAAAAATGTTCTCTGAAACATTAAAACAAAATCTATCCAGCCTTACAATTCCTTATTCCGTGAAGTCTTCAAACTGTAAGAGAAGGGATAGAAAACAAACTTCTTTTTCTCTTCTGTTTGGAATAGATTCGATGTTTGGCTTTTGTACAACATCGCTCCAACTAAACCTAAACTAGTATTTAAGCGATTTAGGATCTTTTTAAATAAAGACCGGTCTTTGCTACTTGAAAGAACGAATGAAAAGAACACTTCGCTCTTCAAAACTTCATACCCTTTCCAGACGTGCAGTTACTCAATCAAAAGATGCCACGCTGACTTCAAGCGAAAAAATGACGCTTCTCCCCATGAATTAACAAGACAGGTACGTCACTTTACCACGTACTGTGTGAATTCGAAGCGTCCGTGCCACAAGTTGGGGTCATTGGAACGAAAATCGCGTTCATTTTCTTGAGCCTTTCATCCATGACTCCGAAGAAACATCTTCCACAGAAGACTTCCTCTTTTCAGTTTTTCAGATTTTCCTTTTCAGTTTTTGGTGTTGAAAGACTTGGGTCAATGTTTACAAGTTCACGTCGGACAAGAAAGATTGATTAGCTACTTGAAATGTGTACTTTGGTTGTTTTAGGATTGTTGTACTTTCAACACTATGTTTGTATAATCTAAAATTGATTGTCCGTCTCCTGTCAATCTGTCATCCACTTTCGCAGCAAATACAAGTGTGATCCGATTACTTAAATCTTACAATGGATATAAAGTTCTTAAAATTTTTTAGTACAATTACATAATAGAAATTTTATTTATGATATTCAAAAAGAGGATTTTTTTTGCTCAATCAAATTATTCAAAGCAAACATTCGTTTCAATTTGTACAGTTGCCGGAACATTCTCAGCTCCATATACATAAGACTTCCTCTTGCTTTTCCTTTTCAGTTTTTGGTGTTGAAAGACTTGGGTCAATGTTTACAAGTTGACGTCGGTCGAGAAAGATTGATTAGCTACTTGAGATGTGTACTTTGGTGGTTTCAGGAGTGTTGTACTTTCAACACTTTGTTTGTACAACAAAAAATGGAAGGTAATTATAATCACTTTGTCTGTCTCCTGTCATCCACTCTCGCATCAAATACAAGTGTGGTGCGACTACTTAAACCTTACAATGAATATAAAAATCTTTACAATTTTTAGTATAATTAAATAACATACCATACATTTTATTTAAGATATTCCAAAAGAGAACTTTGTGTCCAATTAAATTATTCAAAGCAAACATTCGTTTCGATTTATACTGTTGCCAGAAAATTCTCAGCTAGACGGAAGACTTCCTCTTGCTTTTCCTTTTCAGTTTTTGGTGTTGAAAGACTTAGGTCAATGTTTACAAGTTCACGTCCGACCAGAAAGATTGATTAGTTACTTGAAATATGTACTTTGGTTGTTTCCGGAGTGTTGTACTTCCAACACTTTGTTGGAAGGTAATTGGAATCACTTGCAGTCATACATTTTCGCAACCTAAACTATATAATATACATTCACGTTTAACCAACACATACAATCGTGTGATCCGACTACTTAAACCTTACAATGAATATAGAGTTCTTTACAAATTTTAGCCCCCCCCCCCCCAAACCCAAATAAAGAAATTTTATTTAAGTTTTCAAGACAATTTTATTGTGTCCAATTAAATTGTTCAAAGCAAACATTCGTTTCGTTTTTTACTGTTGCTGACACACTCTCATCTCTATGAAAAGGAGACTTCTTGGCTTTCTTTTAGTTTTAGGTGCTGAAAGTCTAGCACACATATTTACAAGTAGTTCACGTACACGTCGGACGAGAAAGATTGATTAGTTACTTGAAATGTGTACTTTGGTTGTTTTAGGAGTGTTGTACATTCAACACTTTGTATAACAAAAATTGGAAAGTAGTTATAATCCGTTCAGTCACCTGTTTCTCTTTCATAGCCTAAACTATTGACATTCACGCGCTTGGCCAACACAAAAAAATGTGATCCGACTACTTCGACTAAACAATGAATATGGAGTTCTTCATAATATTTAGTGCAATCAAAATAATCCACGGAAAACTATAGTAATCAATATTAATTAATACTAATCAATATACATTTTTGTTTCGGAAAATCCTCAACTCTACACACTTCTTAGCATTTTTTTTTAGTTTTCGGCGTATAAAAACTATCAGAAATAAAACAAGTTCACTTACACATCGGTCGAGAATGATTGATTAGTTGTGCTAGCAACGTGTACTTCAGTTGTTTTTGTTTTAGAAGTTTTGTACTTGCAAAACTATGTTTATAAAGGCTATATAAAGTATATCAATTACCAATATATCAAGCTGTCATCTACTTTTACAGCCTACAAAAATGTATAATAAGTTAAATAATCTTACGAGAAATATTTATTCTTTATAGGTTTTATCATGAAACTGATAATATTTTTTTTTAATTTATTTTTAAGGAGAAATTTGTGTTAAATATTTATTTAAAGCAAACAATAATTTCAATATATGCTGTTGCCACTGGAAACATAATCGGTTCTAAGAAATGGTTATTTTTACAAACAAACTTGGTAGTGGTGATGAAAGCCTTGCGTTAAGGTTTTGTTTGTATTACGCTGAACGAGAAAAGATTGAAGAGTATTTATTAATGTAAAATTTGTTTGTTTTAGGATGCGTTTCAAACGTTCACATTTTGTTTAAATTTTGAAAATTTTATTCTGATGCTCGAAACAAGTTAAGAAATTATGGTAGACACTCTCTTAAGGGGGAATGTGAGCGCTGGACCGGGGGTCTCCAAAGTAGAGTGCCTCAGTGTTAATCCAATGAAGAAAAAAATATTTTCTCTGCCACATTTCTCCGTCTATATTGAATATATTTTTGCAAGCGGATTTTTTTATGTGATAAATGTAGCTGACTTACAGGTACCGACCATCCCACTTTTTGAAATTGGTTCGAATATTTTTTTTAATTGTCAATAAATAATATTACACAAAATATTCGAAGCCATTTCAAAAAGTGGGAAAATAGAGACCTGTAAGTTATCTACATTTATCATTTAAAAAAAACCGTTTGTAAAAATATTCAATACTGCCGGAGAAATGTGGCAGAGAAAATAGTTTTTTCGCCATTGGATTAACACTGAGGCACTTGAGTTTGGAGACCCGCGGTCCTGCGCACCCCTTAACCGCCTTAAATGGAACCGATTGCAAGCCGGGTTCAGTGAACTGGTTAAGTGAAATTAATTATGGTTTGGATATGCATTTGATTGCACGTTAATGATATGTGCCTTATAAATAAATACACAATAAAAGCGCAATTTTATTCAATGTATTCAGGCATTACAAGTTGCATACCATTTAAATACCCGTTACTTTTCTTTAAAGCTTAATAAATTGGATACTTGCTACATAGTTTCACCATTTCGTTTTATCATCAGTATCATATGGACCCGATTAAACGAAATAAGATTAGACGGGAGTCTACACTGTGTAAGAATTTATAATCAAAGCTTGAAAAATTTTATATTAAAAATGCAAAATTCAAACTACAGCATGGAGCATAAATGTTATGCTGACGTAATTGCTGTAATTACGGATTTCGCTAACCATTAAAAAATGATAGAACAACTAACAAAATATATTAACATCATTAAATATGGAAGTATATACACCTGTTTTTTTCCTTAGTCTTACTATTTTTATGAATGCTTTGAACATTTCCAAAGCACTGAAATACATATAATCATTAGCATTAATAATAAAATGATTTGCTAATACCTTTACTATGTTTTTCTAATATTTACATAAAAACAGGCGTCTATATACTTGTATACGGGGTGGAAAATTACAGTGGCCCAACCCAATGCTTTAAGCAATTTAAGGAATAAAATATTAAATTGATCGAAAAATCAATTTTGTTAGCCCAGCCTAGCCTACCTGTAAGCTTATTTGTTAAATTATACAATTTATTATTTTTATATCGATGTTTATAAAGATTATAATTATCGATTGTGGCAGAAGAAACACAAAAAAGTAACTGGTTTTCAGAATGATTTTCTTTTTAGTTTGATTATTTAGAATGCTTTAATTCTAGAACATCCATTACATGGTCATTATTCAAAGTTAACGTGCTAAGTGTACCTTGATATTAAAATACCCTCTTGCTTATTTTGCTTCGATAATATCAAGTTAACAATTTAAAGTCCCATTTCTTCGTTGTGACGGCATCACGCCTGAACGGCTGGACCGATTTCACTAATTCTTTTTTCGTTGTGTTTATTATTGTCAGGAGAAGGTTCTTAATGAATGAGTTATTCGAAATTCGAACCCGAACGGGTGTAGGAGTGCAAAACTTGAGCCGATTTCTCCATAGGCATTAAATTTATAGGTAAACAAATTGCTTTAAAATTGTGTCTTGTTTGCTACTTTTTTTAAAAGCATTTGTTCTATTTCCTATAAATTTTCTATTATTCTTTTTGGTGGGCAGAAGTAAACGATGCAACGGACGTGTTTCAGGCCTTGAGCAGCAACAGAAATGCTGAATGAAAATGAATTGTTTCTCGAGCCTGAATGGTGAATCAATGTCACGTAGGAACAAAGCACCGATCGAAGGAAATACAAGAATGAAAGCTGGACGGAATTACTTTACCTGAATTAATCCAATTGAATTATATTCTGACTAATAAATCTAAAACGATGATAAACTAGTACTTAATACAGACCTTTGTTAAATGCAATACAAAATATAGAGAAAATATTTATAATATTAATTTATAATCTCTTGCTGATAAATAATATTACATGTAACATCTTGTTTGATGTTTTAAAGAATAGGAGTATGCTGATTATAAAATAATTTTTTAGCCTATGTTAATCAATGAGTAGGAAAAAAAACATATTTCTATGAATTTATCAATGTATTAAGTAATAATTATTTTACTAATAATCAATTAATTTATTTAAATAATAAATTCTAATAACTTATAGTACTTATACTTCCAATATAATTTGAAATTGCTATACAAAATATATTGTGTAAAATTTATTTTAACTGTACACATTTTAAAAATCCATGCACGTTCTTGAATAAATATACTAAAAAGAAACTATAAAAGGTTGGTTGGAGTTATTCTCAAAATTGAAAAAGGAGTAGCGTTTTATAAAAGTTCACATTTTTGACTTTTTTTTAAATAAATGAATAACTACTTGTAAATATGTATTTTTATTGCTATATAGACAATGCTTATTTAGAGTGAACATTATATAAAACCACTATAATTTACAAGTTTATGTTATTATTTCTAGAAATAATGTTTTAGGTACCGTATCCCCTTAATTGTTAACAATATTTGATTGAAATATCATATATGGTTGTAATCATCATTGTTTAATTAAACCCTTAACAACGACTTTGTGAATACTATTAACACCTTTATTTACGAACAAAAACGTTAACTGGAAATTTTTAAATTAGTTTTTTGTTAAATTAAATCGATCGCGCATACATTGTTCAAGACTATGATCTTCATTTGTCTCAGATTTTTTTTTTGTTCGATAAACTTAAGCAGGAAGCTCATTTTTGGCATGGAAAATTGTCTTGCCAATCCGTCATTAAAGTGTTAAAGCAATAAATTATCTAGAAAAGGGATTCCTTTCGCCAAAATATGAAATGTAAGCTAAATACGAATATTTCAAATCACATGAAGAAATTCTACAGTTCGAACACCGTTTTTTTTTAATGCAGCTTCAGTAGTCACCTTGCGCTTTCCCACAATTAAACTTTCCAAGAACGAACGTTCAAATAGAAAAATGAGACACACACGAAAAACAACAAGTAGGTTTGTAACAGAATCTGGCACTCAGCAGGCTTCCACGCACCATTTGTGTTCAACAGGAAAAAAGTCGCCAAAGACAATATTAATTCTATTATAAACATTTACACGCTAAATTTGGTTAGTTTTATATTTATTTTATTTCAAAAATACAATAATTATTTCTTCAATAATTATTATCGTTTGCAAAAATTAATTTATATTTCAAAGAATAAATATGTAATATTCCTCTCTTTTAATTAGAACCAAAACATTTCATATCAACATACAAACATCATGGACACGACAACAACAACATACAAACAAATAATCTTTTAGTGAAATATATTTGACGTCATTTCAAACTGATTGACGTCGCAAAAATAAATTTCTTTTTAATTTATTATTTCAAAAGAATTAAATTTCTCGAATGATTGTTGCGAATGGCAATGGTAATTTAATTCTAATAAAAATGGCTTCTTATGCTTTTTAAAAGAGCATTTTATTTTGCAGTTTTTTAAATATTTAAAGTACTTCGAATTCGAATTTGTTTTTGAGATTTTCAATTTATTCTAATTTCGATGCGCTGAATTTTTTGACGTATCACACTTGTCTGTAGCATTTGTAGTTTGGGCTATGAAAGTGGGTGACGGACAGACAGACGGACTGAACGATTATAATACCTTCCACTTTTTACGTTATAAACGTAGTGTGGAAGCTAAAAATGGAAGCCGAAAAAATCATTAACTACGCTCACGTTCTAAAGAAAGCAAGTGAGGTATAATTTGAGCCCCTTTTTAAAGGGAATTGTGATAGCGCCTTGTAATTAAGACCAATGGAACGAATTCAATCACAAAAATAGAATTTTTCTGTTCCATTTCCCTCTTGCCGAACATGGAACATCAAGACAGAAGTATTCAATCATTCTCGCGTTGGCACATTATTACCTCCAGCTAAGGATGTTAAGGAAACATAAATATATTTTTGAAAAATGAACTTGTTCTTTGAAATAAGGCTCATTAACTCGAACACACAAAAATGTTTTAAAGTTTACTTATGCATCCAATATTTTAAACATTTTGAACTTTTCTAATAAAAGAGAACCAAATATATTCATTTTATTAGTTCACACAAGTTTTATCTATAGTGAAAACGAAATAAGATGAGACATGTCGAGCAAGTGGATCTTTTATTCTATACTGGCAAATAAATACCCGTTCTTCGCAAGGACGGACTAAAAAAAGTTGTAATTGATCCAAGTATATGTACAATTTAATCCATTATAGGATAATAAACTTATGTTATTATTCCCGCTTGTTATAAAGTATAAAAAAACTGTTACTTATATTACCTCAAAAATCCAAAATAAAAACATACGCTATAAAATGCACGCATAATAGTTATCGTAATTTCCCTCATAAACATATAAAACCTTTAAGCTCATTTGGTGCCTTTTTGGTAAGAATTTGGCGAGAAAAGAGATATAGCTACAGACACACTTATTATACAGCTCTAGCACGACGACCTTCGAACAATCTACCAACATTATAAATTTAAAAAAAAAATGGCTCATTTGGCGCGTTCAGGTAAGCATTTGGCGAGTTCGGCAACGTATTTGGCGAAATAATGAAAACTTTAAAACCCTAATATGCAGCTCTAGTACGTTAGGCTTTGAACATCCATCATAGTTATAATTCACGGAAATAGGTAGCTTAAATATGCATATTTGCAAAAAACAAAACCATCCATGAAAAAATCATTACCTAAACCCACAATAAAATCCTGGAATGGAGACTAAACGGAATTACGTCACTTGAAACATGTCAATTATTTTTCAAATAATGAATTTAGTTTCTGAAGGTATTGGCAACAGAATAAAATAAATATATTTAATTTTAATTATTTTCCTAAAATTTTTATTTAATTTTTTCTGCCAAATGGCATCACGAAAGGAAAAAATTATCGGATTTGAGTGAAAGTGGTTGTTTTTTTTTCAGAATATTCGAATTTTCTCTAAAAATAGAGCATTTTTTGAGCTCTGAAAGTTCAAAATCTGTAACTTAAGTATGAACTACACATTTGTGCCAAGTTACGAGTTAAACAAATGTCTAGTTTAAGAATCTATATGGAACACACACACACACACACACACACACACAAAACTTCATTTTTATTATTATAGATTTGATATTCTCGTTACGTACGCAGGGTATTCCGTACTCGCCTCATAAGCCCAAAATCGCGGGTTTGAGCCCTGGCTGAGTGGGCAGATTTTCAGGATGAGAAAATCCTCTACAAGCATATCATATGATTATGTGGCACGTAAAAGATCCCTTGAGTACCCACTTGGGTTCCCTCAGCAAAATTAAATCTCAGCACACTTTACCATTCAAAGAGAACTCACATGCATTGTTATCTGAGAGTCCAAGTTGGTAGCGAGAGTAACCTAAGATGGTGCCACAAAAAAATGGCTCTCATTTCTGAAAAATAAGGCGAGTCTGCAAAAAGCTTGATCCGCCAAAAAAATCTATATTCAACTGAAATAGATAAAACTTTTGGAAAGAGTTTTTAAAACATAAAAAAACTCTAATGAAAATATTTGTTCTTTAAAAAAAAGCGTAAAAATTGTGTATACTTTTGAAATTTGAGAATTCATCTGATTAAAAATAGGATGCTTTCGAAATTCGTAACAACTCAATTGTATTATATTAAAAATAATAACAATTTCATGAAGTGTATATATATTTTTATAACCATGTTTTATTATATACACAAATCTATTTCTTAAATTATATATGAGTTAATATAATAACTTTATTATAAAATTGCTTTTCGATCCTTCATGTTTTTCAATTCTCTGTTCTTCAATATATTAATAAATCTTAAATATTATTACTATTGCAATAAAGTTGTTCAACCGGATAGAAAATTAGTATTTCTCTTTAATGGGGAAACTATGTGTTAAATATCAAGATTTCTTTATTGTTACTCTTACAGGTCATTGGCAACTTTCTAATTGTGGCTGTGGTAAAATTAATTGCCTTAGGAGCGGCAGATATAGGCAGCCTTAAACTTTTATCATCAACAACAATTCTTTACTTTGGCCGACTGGCGGCGCAACGGTTAGGGGGCTAGAATTAGGAGCTTCTGGGTTCGGGTTCGAATCCCGGTAAGGCATGGATGTTTGTCGAGTATCATGGATGTTGGTCCGAAAGTCCTGTGGGCGGTCATTGCGCAGTTTCCTACGGGTACAGGTCCCTGGAGACTATTTTCCTCCCCTTCAGGGGCATGTCTAAATTGTGGAGGTGGCGATAGATGGCAGCATCTATTATATATACGTGTGTATGTCGCGTCCGTCCTTCTTGACGATGGTTTATAAGCGGGTCTTTGTGACCCAGCACACAAGCCTGAAAATATATGTCTACCAACCAACCAAATACTTTACTTTATTTACTTATTAATATTAAAATAAGTAGGCTAGGAATAGACAGCCGTAAAACAATTAAATTACCAAACATTATATTATGTACTGAAATATAAAATTACCTGTTTATCATTTATGCGTTCCTTTCCTTCAATGAATAAATGTTGTTCAAGAAACCTTCATTGCAAAGAAGTGTATAGCCAACTGTAAAAAAAAACATACGTAATTAATAAAGAATATTATATGTATGCGTACATAAAATTGCTTATATTATTTTTTCTCTATGAAAATATGACTATTTGCACAGATGCATTTAGATGGTAGTATATTTCTTCACAGGTAAATAAAATGCGTTGTAATGATAGTTTTTATTAGAGAGTCAAAAATCGCCAAATTGATGTAGTAAGCCTACACAAACTCCACTGTTTTTCTCTCTCTAATGGGGCTGCAACATTGGCGGTCAAGCCTTTGCAGACTCGGCATATTCCCCAGAACTGAGAGCCATTTTTTGGTGGCACCATCTAGGCGACTCTCGCTACCAATTTTGACGCGCATTACAATGAATCTGAGCTCTCTGTGGATGTTAAAGTATATGCCGAGATTTAATTTTGCCGAGAGAACCCAAGCCAAATGGGCCCTCCAGAGATCTTTTACAAGCTACATAATTATATGACATGCGTGCCCAAGATTTTCCCATCCAGAAAATCCGACGACTCAGCCGGGTCTCGAACCCGCGATCTTGGGCTTACGAGGCGGACACGTTTAATCTCTCAGCCACTGAGCCGCTACTTATATTATTTATAGTAAAATAATAGTTAATCCCCCTTGTACGAAGCGTTCTTTTAAACAAAAACTTCCACCATTTTTTTTTACAAAACCTTTCGTGAGAATTCTTGCAAAGTAAAACAAAAAAAGCCTAGATGTAATAACTTTCATTAACTCCCTGCTTTACATACGATGTACCTAACATTATTGCATGATTAAAAACAGCTATAAGTCATTATTGAAGATAAAAGGAAGATACCATATATGTAATACTAGTTCTTACACATAAAAAAATACAATAGTTGGGAAAAATGCAACACGAAAATTAAGGTCTTAATAAGCACTCCGAATTCACTTAACTGAGTCACTTTTAAAATCGAATTATCTTGTCACACAAAAAAGCTATCTACCTACTAATGGTTTGGAGCAACACTAAAAAAACTCATGAGAAAATAGATTTTCGTATAGTCAGAGTGCTTGTAGCCAGTTGATTTGATTTGAAACAAATGTAAAGGGTACTTTATTTAAAGAAAAATGAACACTATATGTATTTGTATCGATGGTATTAGGGGCCCGGATGGCCGAGTGGTTTGGACCATTAAGCTAGCATTCTGCGCGCTGTAACGGATGCGGGTTCGATTCCCGCCTTCGCTCTGGGTGTACTTCCTTTCTCTGTGACAGTAAAAATTCTTTTTGTGTCTGTCTTACTTGACGAAGGCTTATATAAGCGTGTCTCTGAGCAAGCACACAAGCCGGAATATATATGTACCCTACCCTACCCTACCCTATCGATGGTATTATCATTTTTTTAAAATATTAATCAGATAGTGATAAGCATTAACTTTCAAATCGAAAACGGTTTCGTTCAAAAATTAATGTTAACATTTATGACTAGGCATTAACGACTTTATGTTAAATTAATGACTGACTAGGCAGTCGGTTTAAGCTAATAATACTAGTTTATAAAGAAGATATATTCATTAAAAAATAGTTTTGCTACTTTCCAGACAGAAAATGTAAGAAAAAAATAAAACACGAAAAATATTGGCTTAACATCATTATATAATAACATCAATCTGCTTAGCATTAATGACCTGGTAATAGTCAAGGATAATTAGACAAGTTTTAAAAATAGAAAGTTAAACATTTTCTTTAACTATGTAATCAAAAATTATGATTTCAATATAAACGAATTCATAGTCATAAATGCTAGTATTAGCTAGTTAATGTTGCAATTTACCTAAAAACTAAACAAATTTTTGAATTTAAATCCTTATTTTTAGAATTTTCTAGTTAAAGTTAAATTAAAATTTCCATTAAAACCCATACACTCACCTGAAAGATCTTATCGCATAATTTAAATTTTTAATTAAAAAATCAAGAAATTTGCCGACACAATTCAAAAATTTGGTGCAGGATTGCACCGAAATCCTGGAACTTTGTGGCAGCCACCACTATTTGAATCGTTGATTTACCCACTTTCGCTGTTCCTTAAAGTTATGGTTTTACCACAAATACCACTATTTGGAGCGTGAATTGGTAAATTCACGCTCCAAATAGTGGTGGCAGTTAGAAAATTTCGAGATTCCGATGAGGGGCTGGGGAGCCCAGTCGGTTAGGCGCTCGCCTAGCATGCGAAAGGTCCCAGGTTCGGGTCCGTGCATCGCCAAAACAACTGCCGACCTATAAACGGCCCGTGCAGCCAAAATGTCCGACGAATATTACCCCGTGTAGAGGGAGTGCACGTTAAATATCCTCCAAAGTCCCAACGCTGCTTACGATGTCGCCCTTAACGCTTGCGTTGGGTGCCTACTCAGGTGTCGGCTCGTCACCTGACAGTGGTTCTAAAATACGACGCCCGTCGCCAATAGCCCTCGTGTAGCTCTAGTGCGACGATAATTCAAACTAAACAAACAAGATTCCGATGCAATCTTGCACCAAACTTTTTATCATTGTAAAATCATTCAAAAGTTAGTTACAACTTAATCAAACTAACACATTGATTTCTTTTTTCATCTGTAAAAGCCATTCTAAATAGCAACGATAACAGCTTCTTAACGCTCCTTTGTGTTGGCCGATTAAAATCTGGCTGTCCGAAGTGTTAGTGTTTTAATCAAGGGCTTGAATCCCATTCATTAGAAACCAAAATAATCTCAAAAGAAGAAAAAAAATGCGACTCGTTTTCATTGACTAACTTAACAAAGATCTTCTAATTGACTAGTATAACACTTTTCTTTTTAACATATGGCCTCAGGGTCCAGTCTTGTTTTGCTCATTGTGTGGTTTTTTTAGTTCTTTTGTACCATTCTGGGAAGGAGTTGTCAAAAGTCCATAATTTAAATTGGTCATTTATATGGTAGTCTTTGCGAGCGTAACTCATATTTATTTTAAAAGGTGCTGTTTAAATTTAAATTATTATCAAATCTTTCAGGTGAGTGTATGGGTTTTTAATGGAAATTTTAATTTAACTTTAACTAGAAAATTCTAAAAATAAGGATTTAAATTCAAAAATTTGTTTAGTTTTTAAGTAAATCGCAGAGAAATCTAACTTAATATTGTGCAAAGAAATATCATTTTTAAATGCCGACGCCAATTTTTTTTTAAAAATAATACTTATGCTATATATAATTATAATGTATTTTGATGATCCTTTTTATTTAAAATCCTGAGTCCAAAAGTTTTTATTTATATTTCAATTTTAATAAAATCAAAATAATAACGTAACTTTCAGGAGAAATTTTCAAATACATACAACCAAACAATTGTTGAAAATGATTTGAGCTCCATAATACTTCAAAGTAACCGAATTTCCTGTTAACCGTTAAAAAAATATCTAGCAACATTTTACTTGTCGACGGGGGCCGTAGTGAGCCTAGTGGTCAGCGTCTCGGTCTCGGGATCGAAGGTCCTGCGATCGAGTCTCGGTACCACTGAAGACCTACCGAGTATATGCGGAGTACGTGCTCGTTGAATCTGTTGGGTCCGAAAGTCCTCTAAGTTCCCATACCAAATCAATACCTCTGGGGGTGACAAGCCAATTCTGGGGATCCTCTAGTTGGCCTCTGTCTCTAAAAAAATTAGATGGATCCATTTATGTGTGTGTGTGTGGTCTGTTGTGTCTGTCTTACTTGACGAAGGTTTATAAGCGGGTCGCTGACCAAGCACACAAACCTGAATATATTGTCTACCAACCAACCAACCAACTTCAAGGTAACCGAATTTCCTGTTAACCGTTAAAAAAACTATAGCAACATTTTACTTGTCGACAAATATCTGGTGCACATGTCAAACGCACCGATCTTCAGCCTTTCTCACGGCAAGCATTTTTTAAAGCTGTCATTAAAACATAAAATTATATATACCCATATAAGAGGGAGTTCGCCTATCGCCCCGAGAATATGCTTAACTAGGCTCAATCAATCATTTGATGAATGTAAGTTCGTCAAGTTAATCAACGGGATCGTCTTGCCGACTTTTGAAATCGAAAGAAAAGAAAGATCCTTGCCTTAAGATAAATTTTGACTAGGAATAAAACTCTCTCTCTCTCTCTCTCTCTCTCTCTCTCTCTCTCTCTCTCTCTCTCTCTCTCTCTCTCTCTCTCTCTCTCTCTCTCTCTCTCTCTCTCTCTCTCTCTCTCTACAAAAAAATTCCATACATATTCTATACTTGCTACAAAATTGCACGTTTTGTATAATTTCATACTCTAGAAAAAGCAGTTAAATTCAATTGTAAAATTGGAGGGAAATTTGGTGTCAATTATTTTTTACTTCTTTTTGTGGAGTAACCTTACTCCGATTCGTTTTTTAAAGTTACTCAGCTTTGATGAAAGTTTACTCCGTTTTATGCTGTAACGTTACTTCACAAAGCTGAAAACAGGACTTGCTGTTTATATAGAACGTTACACCAATAAACGTCTTTACAGTGTTTTGCACTAGAAATACACGAGGGCTATTGGAGGCTGACGAGAACCACAGTCAAGTGACGAGTTTACACCTGAGTCCGAACAAAACGCAACTTTTAAGAGCAACATCTTGTAAAGCAGCGTCGGGACTTTGGAGCATATTTAACGTGCACTACCTCTACACGGGGTATTATTCGTCAGACATTTTGGGAACACAGACCGTTTATAGTTATTTCGACAATGCCCCGAAATGACCTCTGGGACCTTTCGCATACAAGACAAACACCTTACCGACCCCCCTCACATCTCTGAGGCTAAAGGTGGTCCTGAACTAAAATATGGTCCACCAGCCACGATGATCTCCCTTTGGAACGCAAACATTTGCAGCTCCCAAAGTAACACCTCTCAACAACACATTGTCAATTACTGTCACGTCCTTTCTGGTCAGCTAACCACATCGCAGCGCATCCAAGTATATAACTTTAATACAAGACAAAGCCTTATTATACCAATCAGGAACTCCAGTTCGTCCTCTTCCTCTGATCGCTCCAAAGAGAGTCAAGAAGAAGCTCATGGAGTAGAATAGTGGTAGTCATAAAAGAACTAAGCGTCCATACGTTATGATTCGTATAGTCTCTACAGATAAAATAGAAGAGTCTTCTGCAGAGTTTTTTAGGTTTTAGAATTTTCTTCTTTGTAGACGCTTAAGGGGGAATGGGCCCGCCGTACCGGGGGTCTCCAAAGCAAAGTCCATCGGTGTTAATCCTATGGAGAAAAAAAATATTTTCTCTGCCACATTTCTCCGGCTGTATTGAATATTTTTACAAACGGTTTTTTTTTTAAATAATAAACGTAGATAACTTACAGGTCTCTATCTTCCCACTTTTTGAAATTGCTTCGAATATTTTGTGTAAAATTATTTATTGAAAAATAAAAAAATATTCGAACCCATTTCAAAAAGTGGGAAGGTCGGGACCTGTAAGTCAGCTACATTTATCAGAGAAAAAAATCCGCTTGCAAAAATATTCAATACAGCCGGAGAAATGTGGCAGAGAAAATATTTTTTCTCGATAGGATTAACACTGATGCACTTTGCTTTGGAGACCCCCGGTCCAGCGCGCCCATTTCCCCTTAAAGGATAGCGTCAATCTTCCAAAATAAATAAAAACACGCAGTAAACAATTTTGATGCAAGATTGCACCGGAATCCTGAAATTTCCTAGCTGCCACCACCATGTGGAGCGTTGATTTACCACTTTTGCTGTAGATTAAAGTTATGTTTTACCGCAAAATGGGTAAATACACGCTTCAAATAGTGGGTGGCACAGCTAGGAAGCTTCAGAATTCCGGTGCAATCTTGTACCAAACTCTTTAACATTGAAATTTGTGGCACATCAAGTTCTAAAATAGCCAAGTACAAAGTATCAACAAACGTCATACACTGTTAAAAATTTGGTGCTAGGTTTCACCATGATATTGGTTCCTAGTAGCTGCAACGGCTGAATGGTGAAATGTTTCACCTTTTTTCCGGTGTTTGGTTGAACCATTTTTCTGGATTTGGAAACAAAAACCTGAGAAATGGTTCAACCGAATACCAAAAATATGGTGGAACGTTTCACCATTCAGCCGTTGCAGCTACTAGGAACCAATATCATGGTGAAACCAAGCACAAAATTTTTAAAAGTGTAGTTTAATACAATAAATAGGATATGACACTGAAATAAACCAATCTGGAAAAGTCGCGATCCTACAACTCTCTATTGAAGCGTGTACCTAAATTAAAAACAAAACAAAAAAAAGCGTTTGAAAAATGGGACGAAGATAAATTATTTTTTTAAACCTTAGACATTTCTTAAGTGTACACTTTCAAAATTCAAAAATTCTTGATTGAGACAAAATAATGGACTCCGCACGAAATCTCGAATCCCGATAATATTATTTCGAGAAATGTCCCCTTCCGTTTTTCATAACTATATTTCGGAAGAAAAAAAAGTTTTTGGTTCTTTTCTGAGGTAACCCTTGGTAATTCTTGTTACCTAACACGAGAAGTGTTAAATCATCTAATACAAAGTATATTGCTTTGATAGTTGATGTAAAGATGGTGAATAATAATAACGTCTTTTGTTTCGGCGATAAATACCATTGTTTGTTGATGCACGATCAACGGTGTTGAGTTTTGTTATCGAGTTGAACTTTAGTGCATCTTTTTTTTTTTAAAGTAGTTTATGAGTTGGTAGTAAAATAAATTTGAATGGAATGATTATGGAGTATGTTCTGCAACATCATCTATATTGTCCATTCACCGAGTTCTAATACATGATGTAGAAAACAAACCAACAGAATATTTTTTTTTACAATATTGGTTTTCAAATCTAAAAAAGTGTAATAAATAATTTACTTTATAATTTAATACAATAATAAATAATAATTTAATTAATAATTTGTAGTTAATTATTTATAACTAAAGAATATTTTAAAAATTATTGATATTTGCTTTATTGTATTTGTATTTCAAAGATGGAACTGCAATTTTTTGGAGGCTTTTTGTTTTGTTTCTAAAATAAGCAGAAAGAAGCTATTTATTAACTTTTTTAAAGCAAAATAATAGATGGGTAGTTCATATCTGAAAGAAAACTGCTCTGACTCTTGTGGGTTTGTTTATGCATAAAAATGTTTTTTTTTTAAAATACGAAAACTTTATATAATTTTTGCTAATTTTCCATATTGTTGAAAGCTTTGTTATACTTTTTTTAAAGTTTTATGTATACCCAAACGTTTTTTTTTCAAGGTTGTTTCCATATATTGTATGCATTTCACTTTGGTTCACAGACAAAAAGTTAAAATTCGCAAGGTAGTGTATTCAATGTTGAAGGATTAAAATACTAATTGTTTGGTATGGTGCTCATGTGGTTCAGTGGATTTATATCTAAATGAAATTTCAATAAAATTACGCACTCATATCATACTCAACACGACCACATTTCGAACATTCACAATTTTATTCTGTTTTAAAACGAAAAAACAAAGATAATAGTCAAAGTAGAGGCATCATTTTAACAGAGCTTCAAACAGTAATAAAAACAAAGATAATGTTCAGACAAGTAGAGTTCATTTCACAGTAGTTCCAAACACTAATCGGTAAGAGAAAACCTGTCAAAATAGCAAAAAAATTACGTGACGTGTCCGATTAGTTTGTACGTCGTAAGTTTTGCAGTGCATATAAAAATTATAAGTAGATCTAAAAAACTGTTTCTAATCACACTTGGCGAACTAATCTAACACAAGCCATAACTATATAATTGCACCCACTTTTATACACTACAGCAAAACATCTGGGAAATTTATACCTTTCGATTTTACACATGGAGCTTCTTGTATTCCAACCGTGAAAGCAAACCTAGGGGCCCGGGTGGCCGAGTGGTTAAGATAGCTGCCTCCGCTAACAGTCTGCGCATGGTACCGGGTGCGGGTTCGATTCCCGCCTTTGCCCTGGGTGTAATTTCTCTCTCTCTGTGACAGTAAAAATTCTTTCAGTGTCTGTCTTACTTGACGAAGGTTTATAAGCGGGTCTCTGATCAAGCACACAAGCCGGAATATATATGTATCAACCCTACCCTAACCCTAACAAACCTACAATTATGAATTCTATACTTTTGATTATGCATCTACAAGATTACGCATTAAACGGTCGAGATGCCATTAGTTATTAATGTCGCATTCCTAAACCGTCTATTTATCAAGCCCACATGATATGAGGGGCAAACCCTTTTCAAGTTGAGCGAAAGTGTTCGGCCGCTCGAGTATTAAATAGAAGATTAATTGTGCACCCAAACAGGGGTGGGAATTAATGCATACAAATTACTTGGCAAATGCAAGCTGTTGTACGGCAGAATCTATATTAACTCCCTGAGAGATACAGATGTATATAAATAACCTGGCCTAGGAAATACCAATTTTTTAGCAACACTTGTGGTTTTAAAAAATTCTAAATTTTATAATTTACTAAATTTTAAAATTTGAATACAATAAAGAGTCATTTTAAGACACTTACTGCAATAATTTAATTTTAAAATTATAATGATTAAGTTTTGAATTAATTGATTGAAAAATTTAATTTCTTGCATTCGCTTTTCTTAATTTCTTATTTTAAACAAAATTATTTGCGATGTTTATACTATTCAAAAGCCCATATTTCAGTAAGACATTTTATAAAAGTTTCAAGAGGACACAAGGAAAACTCAACAGGTATTTCTAGAAATTCAAAAACATTACCGGAGTAGGCATTTTTTGGGGACGAGGCTTTTTTGAATTAGAACCTACAAATCAAAATATCAAAACAAAAACATACATAATTATCAAAAAACAAACATGATTTTTAAGCTTTTCAAACGTGTTTTAAACAGATAAATTGGTTCCACAGGTAATCCATTCCCAATACAATATTACATCTATTTAAACAAACGTGCGAAACCTCCTATAGCTCTTTGTTTCTCATGCAAGGGGCCATCAGTCAACAAGTCAGGCAAGATCTTTGAGATTGTAGCCAAACAACCTGCATGCCATGCAAACCTTTATTTTTAAAGGCCGTGCCGAATCGCCCATTAGTGACCTATCAACAAACATTTAAGACGGGTAATTGCTGCTTTATCTGATTGCTTTCCCATTCTTAGTCAGTTGGGCCATTAAAATAGCTCAATGTAAATGTTGGGTTGCGTGGTTGAGGACAGCATCGAAGTTGTTATCGTTTTTGAAAAATAAATTGTAAAACTTGTTAATACTTTTTTGAGATATTGTTTTTATTTTTAAACTATATATAAATTTAATTGTTTGCTTAGTTGACCGTCTATGAGTGATTTCCAAACAAAATAATAATTTGTTTCGAGTCAATTAAAAAAAATCAATGAATTTGACGTTTCAGTGCTCAAATAGACTTAAATAGGGGAGACCGGGGCTAGTTTTCCCATGGGGCAAGTTTTCCACCGGGCCTTATACAAGAAATGAGCCGTTAGGAGTCGCCAAATGGCTGCTTGGTTTATGAAACAACCCGTTTTATGTCGCCCACAAGAACTTTTGCTCAGTTGGTGTTGTAATATTTTTGTTAGAGCTGTTTTTGTGATTTTTTTCAACGTTAAGTGAATCTCCATGCCTATATTCAAACCTAAATCAAACGTACTTTTATTAAACTTACAGTTTTATCATTCCGTTTACTGAAAGGTGGCTCTTTTCTCTACGTAACTATACATTCGATTTCAAAATAATTTAAAATTCTACTCGTCAAGGTACTGTTAAAGTCAAAATATGACGGCAGGGCATATTTTCCAAAATTTCTTTGAGCAAGATTTCCAACAATGCCTTGTAGAAAAGCGTGCTCCAACTTTTGTAAATTAAGCCTAATATTCCCAAAACTAAATTATTTTTATCGTATGAACACGAAATGAAAAAAAAACGTTTTGCTCTAGATTCAAAGTTGTCCGCATAGTAATGAAAAAGGAAGCTGAATGATCTCGTACTATTCTGAAACACTATATGTCACTCTAAAAACTATCAGGAATGGATTTAGTAGCTGAAAAGCATTCAGAAACTTAAATATTCCCCATATATCGTGAATAATTACACTGTAAATTAGTAATATGTCATGTTGCACCCAAAGTTTTCAGTCAATATTGGCTTGTACAAAAAAAGGGGAGGAGGGGGGTGACCAATCACACCAAACTTTAGCCAAACAATTTTTTTTAATCTTTAACAATACTTAGACAACCTCTAGAAAAGAGCACCAAAGTATAGTTACACAAAATGGGAAGTTTTGTGTAAGTTCAAAGGGATCCAGATGATAATGACCTTTAATGGATTTGGTTAAAATAGTTAGGTATACTAAACTGGCTTTAAAAAAAAACTATATTCTGGGTATACTATTTTGAGCTATTTTAGTTTACAATAAATCTACGTACAAAATAATAATAAATGTTTTTCAGATGTGTTAAATCTTTTAAAAAAATAGTTGGAAAATTTGCCCTATCACTTTTTGGCAGTCTGTGAAAATTTACCCCGCATACGGGACACGTTTTACAGCTCAACATGCTTGCATTTAACCATTTGCTGTCAAAAAGTATATTTACTTTTTAGAAAAGTAGTAATGCTAATTTGTAGATAAGCATGTCATGAAGACAATGACATCTTATTTACTTCAAATTAAATAAAAGAAAAAAATGTACAATCAAAAAGAAGAAAACATGGAAAACTAGACCCGGTCTCCCTTATCACACAAAAAAATATATAAAAGATAGAAAATTATATATTTCGTATTTTAAAGAAACAGGTTTTACGTCATCACTAGGCGTAATCAGATGTACTGCATTTCGCAGTACAGAGTTTAGTTTGTTATTCAAATATCTAGCTATGAAAATTGCGCAAATAGGCACCGTTATACATTTTTATCAAACAAAAACAATGTAAATGATATATAATTTATGAAAATTTAAAGAAGATTTCAAAGTCAAAAAGTTAATCCCGGAAACAAATCTGGTCAAGCTCAATCATCACTCAAACGCGTTGTCATAATATTATAATTAAAAAAATATTTTACTTTTAATGCACCTTTTAGTATGCCAACTTCAACAACTTTTACTGTATGCACCTTAAAAACATTAATACTTTCTTACACTCCAAAAGTTATTAAACCCATAAAAACTTATCTAAAAACAATTTCATCCAATGTTCCCCATCAATTAAGATTAAATGTCGTCTGTCCATACATCATCTTCTTCGTGACAAATTACAAATAAAGTATATGGGATATCTCTTGAAAAGAATCATTGATTTTTAATGGATCACCCCAGATCAAATCGCCTACGTACAGCAGTAGATCAAAAACCGACAATCATCAGATGGTTAGCCGATGACCTTACGTCAAGTCATCAAGATTAGTTCTTTTCGAACTGTAGACTGGGTCATGTTGTTCTTTGTGTGAACATCAAAAAGAGTGGGAACGATGGATTTGGTGTTGAATAAATCGTTCAGGAAGAAGCATCGATTGACAGAGAGAGACTCTCATGAGATATAAAAATGTGTAACTCATCTACGGGGATTGTTATAAATGGAAAAGTTTTCGAATGAGCATCCCAGAATCTGTGTAGAAGTGGAAAACAACTAATTACAGTAGGTTTTTAAAAATTTGTACATCGGTGCTGCATTCCGAAATGTAGGGGAATAAATGTTACGATGTAAGTCAAAATTTACCACACTTGCAATTTGAAGTGTACTAAACTTTGCCACTGCTTGAGCGAACCATTGCCGTTCTTAACCCATTCACGACAATTGGCAATTTTTGGACAGCAAAAACGTCACAAGAGAACGGCTACGTCATGCGTGACATCACAAACTTAAAAGCAGTATTATCGTGATATTGGAGGAGGAGGAGGAGGCTCGGTCACGACGTCACGACTGAACTTCGTTCTGATTGGAGCAGCCGTTCGAACAGCAAAAATGAGCCGGATTTTTTCGAGTCGACACGAAAATGCTCATCGAGCAAAAACTGATCCAAAAACCAGTTTTTGATATGGCGTACGGACGTCGCTGAACGAACGAGCTCTCGTGTGATAAGGCCTTTAGTTAATCTAAATAAGCAAAATATAAGACAAATGGTAGATCATAGAGTACTGGACTATTTCTGTCAAATTAAGTTACATGAAAAACGAATTTAAAAAACTTCTATAACATATTTTTTCGCAAAAGAGATGTAATGTTATTGCAATGGTACAATAGAAAATATTTTGCTTCTACAGTATGTAGAAAGTTGCTATTTTTTTTTACATTTTCTAATCCTTGCTAGTAAGAATGTTTATAAACTTATTCAAAAGGGAATTTTTGATTTCTGTCAGTTTATTATGTGTTTTTTTATAAGCATTGATAGTAATACAAAACTGAAACTCATGTATTATGAATTCAAAAAAGGAATGAAGTATCGTCATATAAACTTCGATCCTCATATATTAGATGTATAGCCCATTCGAAGGCATTTACTGCTAAAAAAAAAGGCCAAGCAGTCAAGCTATTAGCTATAAATTAGAAATCTAGAGACTGACATGTATATCAGAAAATAATGTGTCAAGAACGTGTATTAGAAGCAAGAACTTCCTCTAATGGACTACTATGCAAAAACAAGTCACTGCCTAACATGCCAAAATCTGGTTGGTTGGTTGGTAGACATATATATTCAGGTTTGTATGCTTGGTCAGCGACCCGCTTATAAACCTTCCAAAATCTGGAAATTCAGCGTTGAACCTCTTAAAAACTGTTCCTGCCCCCAACTTCTTATAAAGTCAAAGCGTCAACGACTTTAACACAGCCGAATAAGGCCTGGTGGTAATCCCTAAAAGCCAATTCGTGATCGCCCATCAATCACGATGGCCTCTAGGCAACGAGTTAAATAGGCACGCAAGTCGCCCGTCAACAAAACAAAAACCTTTCATTTTCCCAGCTTCACAACAAAGGGAGCCAAATCACCGATTCACAGTCTCAATCCGGCCAAATACTGGGGTTTTGTTGGAGACATGGCACCTGAGGTGATTGATGTTGTTCTTAAACTTTTTGAAGAACGTATCATTTGTAGCCTTCTTGGTTATCCCTAGCTATCACGATCGTGGGTATAAAGATTTCAAGCTTTCAAAATATGATCGAGAGCTGATTTCATCGTTTGTATAAAAATACGTGTTTTTAGGGCTAGCATTGATGCTGTAAGCAATTTTAAAATTACATTATCTCATAACTTAATACCCATCGACGGCGTCTAAGTTACGACTAAAAAAAAACGTACAATAAAAGATATCCTGGTGCTACAATAAGTGGAGTTGAAATAAGATTCAATGCCTTCCACGATAGTAAAAAATGATTATTTTTTTAAAAAATGTATTTGGGAACAATGGTAGTTCACGAAATATTTGGACTGAACTACGGAAAGCGTACATTCAATCATATTAAAAACAAGTTACGTCCTTTCCGTACTCCGTGGCATATACAGTGGACACAATAGTTACGTTCTACACAAGCGACATATAAAATTTATATCTATAAAACCCTTTGTGAACCAAAATCGTCCTGGAAGATCATGGGTATTAAATGTCAATATCTTTATCAAATGGCATTTAATGCCATTGTTTAAATAAATGTCTTTGAAACTGTAAACGGAATGTATATTTTAAAAAATACCGGTGCATTTGAGCGTTAAATTCATCGTGGTCCAGAGGCCAAACACTGCGTAAGATGCCGCTATTTGGTGGCATTAGGTGCCCTGCCCTATCAAATAACGTCGAAATCACTCGACTGCGATTCCAAAATATAAGTTCCATATAGCAATGTAGCATGTCTAATGCAGCAATGAAGCACTAATGCTACATCATATTATAACCAAAATCACAAGTGGAAAAGAACACGATGTGCTTGAATTTCCTGTATCCCACTTACACAATCACAACAATCAAATAGTAACTTATATTAAGATGTAAAAGATTATGGAACTATTGGGTGCAAGATACGAAAGATCGAGAAATATTTAGACTCCTTTTGCGATTACTGTTCTTCATTCTCCGCCGCTTTCTGGTTTTTCTTGTTCTGTGAGATTGCTGTTAATGGTTTATTAATGCAGCAACTTCTTTACACCTGGGTCTGTGAAATGAAAATTGCAAATCCAGCCCAGAGAATTAAAAGTGCAGAAGAACTTCTGTTGCAAGACGACAATTTTCACGTCAAGTTTAGGGGAAAACGTGTGCAAATGTAAGGCTATGTCCTCACAACGACATCAAACGCCACAAAGGCAACAAACGCAACAAAATTTATGACCGCCAAGCGCGCCAAGCAATGCAATAGCATGGTGGTTGACTCTGCCAAGTCGCCAAGTTTTGTTGCCTTTGTATTTGTTGCCTTTGTGGCATTTGTTGCCTTTGTGGCGTAGTGAGGACATAGCCTTAGGAGATTTCATTGATAAATTGTTTTTTAGCAAAAAAAAAATTACGAAGGTTTTTTTTATAGATAGAAATTTAACGCTAGCTAGTGTATTAGAACATAAGTATTATGTCCGTCGTATTTGCTGCGGTATACGGAAAGGACGTAAATTGTGTTAAAAAGACTTGTACAAACGTCTGAAGATTTCGTTGATAAATTATATTTTTAGCAAAAAAAAATTACGAAGGTTTTTTTTATAGATAGAAATTTAACACTAGCTAGTGTATTTATTAGAACATAAGTATTATGTCCGTCGTATTTGCTTACGGTATACGGAAAGGACGTAAATTGTGTTAAAAAGACTTGTACAAACGTCTGAAGATTTCGTTGATAAATTATATTTTTAGCAAAAAAAATTACGAAGGTTTTGTTTATAGATAGAAATTTAACGCTAGCTAGTGTATTTATTAGAACATAAGTATTATGTCCGTCGTATTTGCTTACGGTATACGGAAAGGACGTAAATTGTGTTAAAAAGACTTGTACTGAAGATTTCGTTGATAAATTATATTTTTAGCAAAAAAATTTACAAAGTTTTTTTTTATAGTTTGAAATTTAACGATATCTAGTGTATAAGAACATAACTATTTGTCCGTCGTATTTCTAAAGCATACGGAAAAGACATTAAGATTGAATGTAAGTTTACGTATTAAATATTCGTAAACTTCATTGTTATAGCTATTTTCGAATTCTATGAAATTAGTTGAAAATAAATATTAAGCTTATATAACTTAATATAATTTGATTTTATTATCAATGAATAATATTATCATATTAAAATAAATAATAATAAGAACTTATATATTATATATATAATTAATAATAATATATTATAATTATATATAATATATATAATTTAAATATAATATTATATATATATATATTATATATATTAATATAATATATAATATATATATATATATATTATATATTATATATATATATATATATATATATATATATATATATATATATATATATATATATATATATTATATATGCGGGACTTACGAGTAGTAATTTGATTTTGGTCGAATGAACGTCGCACTAGAGCTACATAACGAGTGACAACTATAAGCTCTAAATAAATAATAAGCACTATGGGTCACTGACACGTCTCTGCTTCAAATACTACAATTAAATCCAAATACATTTAATTAAATACAATTAAATCCAAATATACATTAAATGTGTTACATTACTTTTTTTAATAGCTAATAATGACTTAGTATAAGAATAAACCTTCAAAGAATTAGCAATAATGAGTGATCATTATAAAATGCCAATCAAAAATTATCTTATTTGTATACAGTATTATTACAGTTTCGACAGTAGTATAATATCGTACAAACAAATAATTTGTGCACGAATTCGAATTTAATCTAATCGATCTGTAATCGGTCATTACCCTATCATGTTTCTCGACCGACAAACTTTAAAAAAGTTTTTTAATCAAAAATTTATTTATAACACTGTCGCGTTTCTCATTTTAACTATTTTTGATTCAAAATCGGCATTTCAAAACTAAACCTCACAAGTTTGACTAAACTTATTCCTAGAAAAGTTGATGTATAGTTTGAGGAAGAAAATTGTTCGGAAATTCATACCATGTCTCTCGACCAAGAAACTATAAATAAGGTTTTTAATTAAACATTTATTTCTAACACTGCCGCATATTTTTTTTCCATTTATGATTCAGCATCGGCATTTCAAAACTAAACCGCAAAGGTACTTTACTAAACTTATTCCTGAAAAAGTAGATGTAAAGTTTGAGGAAGAAAATTGTTTGGAATTCTCGCACTGAAAATTCTAAAAATAAAATTGCCAATTATCAGGACACAGTTCGCCAATACTTCATCGCTGTTCCGGAAGAAGAACAAACACGCCAATAATCAACAAGTTTAAGATATAAAAAGATGCAAAGAAGTGTGCTAAAACCATAGAGCTAAGAAGAAGATGGAGATGCTTGGCGAGAAACCAGGTGAAGCATCAGGAATTTATCTAGCAACCCTAGTAAGCCCAAACACACCGCTCACTCATTATTAGTTCATACCGAAACGCATCACTTTATTCCTTAAAAAGCATTAATTAAAAATCAAAATATGACATTTAGATAGTAAGTAATTTTCTTCACAGGTAAATAAAATGCGTTGTAATGATAGTTGAGAGTCAAAAGTCGCCAAATTGATGTAGTAAGCCTACACAAACTCCACTGTTTTTTTTCCTCTCTAATGGGGCTGCCATATTGGCGGTAAAGCTTTTTGCAGACTCGGCATATTCCCCAGAACTGAGAGCCATTTCTTTTGGGGCACCATATAGGCGACTCTGGCTACCAATTTTGACGCCCAGATTACAATGAATCTGAGTTCTCTGTGGATGTTAAAGTATGCCGAGATTTAATTTTGCCGAGAGAACCCAAACCAAATGGGCCCTCCAGGGATCTTTTACATGCCACATAATCATATGACATGCGTGCCCAAGATTTTCCCATCCAGAAAATCCGACGACTCAGCCGGGGCTCGAGCCCGCGATTTTGGGCTTATGAGGAGGAGACGTTTAACCTCTCAGTCACTGAGCCGCTACAAACTCCACTGTAGAATAGCTCAAAATACTTCGCCAAGAGCGTTTGTTTGGGCTTACTACAATGCGATCGATGGCTTCACTTAGCAAACCGGTTTTTGTATGGGTTTTTGCCCGACAGCTTCTCCATCTTCTTCTTCACTCATGGTTGAAACGAGTTGAAGAATCGCTTTAGAATTCTGGATGCATCAAAAGCATCGCGGATGAACGGTCAACTGAGATAGGATACGTGCTTCAATTTCCTGAATTACAATCTGCCTACCATGAAGGAAACTATAGAAAGATGTTGGAATAAAAGAATGAAATGGGCTTTAAATTCAGTGTTTGGTAGTCGAAATGGAAATTCCAGAAAAAGTGGAGAACATTTGGAAATTCTCTTAATTAACACTTTGTTGACCAGTTACTGAGTAAACTTGTAACTTACTGAGTAAACTTGTAACTTACTGAGTAAACTTGTAACTTACTGAGTAAACTTGTAACTTACTGAGTAAACTTGTAACTTACTGAGTAAACTTGTAACTTACTGAGTAAACTTGTAACTTACTGAGTAAACTTGTAACTTTACTGAGTAACTTACTGAGTAAACTTGTCGCTTATAAACAAACCAAACGTTTGTTATTTATTTACAAGGCTACTACTTCAACTTATTTTAACGCATATTAATTTTTAATTCGTTTGGTTCAACTGTGATATAAATGGCTGGTTTGTTTATTGGCGAGATTGAAATTTAGCGTATAGGGTTGATATACCTAGCCAGTTGTATGAAATACGGGAATGTTTACTACATTTGGACATTTTCGTTACTTGGCAACTTAACGCAAATCGCCAATTCGGGATCGGCCAATGCATCATAGATGTTTTCGTTTAATTATGCTTTTATTTAATTGAATTTAAAAGTAAACATACATTCCTGTAAAAATGTGTTGTGTAACATTACTCCTTAAAACTTTACACCAAATGTTTACATTGTACATTTAAACGGTTAGGTTAATGATTTCATACAATTTGTATTTATAATCAGTTAAATTAAATAACGAGTTTTAGATTAAAATTTTTAATGCGTGTGTTTCTCAACGCATTTTACAATTTATTTGAATACGTCCATGCTATAAGTAGAGTGGATTCACCAAATGCCTGTCTTAAGACATTGAAGAAATCCCTCTCAATTTTCTATAACACATCTTACAATAATTTCCCGAACTTCCTTAGGTTGTTCTGTTGTTCATTGTGTTGGTGATGTTGGTTAAATCATGTTTAAAAATTTAAATATTTCCAAAAATAGGCAAATTTAATAAAAAAATATTTTATTAAAATTTAGAAACCCAAAAGCCTCGTCAATGTACACTGTTAAAGATTTTGTGCTTGGTTTCACCATGATATTGGTTCCTAGTAGCTGCAACGGCTGAATGGTGAAACATACCCACCATATTTTTGGTATTCGGTTGAACCATTTCTCAGGTTTTTGTTTCCAAATCCAGAAAAATGGTTCAACCAAACACCGAAAAAAAGGTGAAACATTTCACCACACAGCCGTTGCAGTTACTAGGAACCAATATCATGGTGAAACCAAGCACAAATTTTTTAACAGTGTATTATTTCATTTATTGTACCATTCAATTACTTTGCAATATTACACCATATCCCCATACCATTTCCCACAACGAACCTATCTTGCCCCTAATAAACCACGTACGAAGACAGGATCTCACACAGGTTGCGCAAAAAAATAAGAATTGGGCTGTTTCTGAAACTTGACAGGGCATTTTTCGATTAAAACCCGCTGTGCCCTACCCTGTACCCCCCCTGTAACGATATAATTAGTATTCTCCTGTACCGGTGCTCTTTCAACAACAGTTTCTCTTGACGTGTAACAAAGGAGGTTAGAATGGAGATAGAGATGTCGCACGGTCACAAACAGGGTAATCATTGGGCAGACAAGTGAAGCCGTTGCTCGCTTCTGAAATACGCCCAAATAATGACACATGATTTGGTGATATTGATTTGGTTTTTTACATGTGTTTAAGTTGTGACACGCCAAGCAAGGGTGTGTATAAAAAAATTATAAAAAAAACATAAATCATACGTTTAAAAAGAAACGTAAAAACGTGTACTTCCGAACTGTCGGGAAAATTTGCAAAAATACACGATATTTTTCTTCGCAAATTTTTTTAAATATCATGCTTTTTATAAAATAAGAATTAAGATTATTTTTGAGGATGTGATCTTCATAAATTACGGAAAAATCCTGGCCAGAAGGTTAGTTTGGTTCTTGTACTATAGTCGAGAATTGTAGACATCGCCATTTTACTTTTTTTCAAGTTTTAATCCCCGATTCCTAATGAGTAAAACTATAAACCTTTTATACTGAAATAACAGCAAGCCTGTGCCAGGGCGGCTTTTGACGTCTTTCAGACGGCTTCATTTTTTGTAAGCGCCAAGCATTTCCATCTTATTATAACCTTCAAACGGTTAACCATTGTCTATGGGCTTTAGATAGATGGGCGCTGGATTTTCCTCGTCAATGTCAGTCGAAAATTCCTTTTTAGGACAGATTTTTGTCCGATTTTTTTTCTTGTGATTAATAGGTTCGAGGTGATGAATGATGTTTGAACACTAATTTTCAATATTTCATCAATTTTTCCAAATTATTTCGAGGAGGTTATCTTGTGATTTTCTCATTAACGTTTATACCTCACGCGAAGCTTGTTTATTGTCTGATTGTTATAAGAAATTCGATCTATGATTTTACTTCCTGATTGGATTGGTAGGGTTATATTGAAATGAAGTATGGGTTCAATTGTTTCGGAATGCAACTAAACTTTCAGAAGTTTATTTTTAATTAACTCTGGATATAGAATTTAAATATAAACTTAAATTTATTATTACTAGTCAATAAATATGTATGCACATTCATTTAAGATGAAATTACTTTTGAAATTAGTTTTATCAAAAAAATTTACATTTATTTCTTTCAGAACTTAAGCGTTTTAAATAAAATATTTAAGTTGATATGGACTGATAAATTAAAATTTTTAAATTCTTACCTATTTTTTGGAAGAATATAGGTAGAAAATAGATTATTAATTTAATTGTGAAGTAAATATCACAAAAGCTCTACTCATTTGAGATAACGCTTTGTTAGAAAAGTCCGTGGATATTTAAAACAGATTCGATGGATCTTTAAAACATTTTTCAATTATTAGTAAGAAGAATTGAAAAATTTGTCGACACTGGATTTAAAAAGTAGGTTTGTAACAGAATCTGTCACTTAACTCGCTTCCACATATTTGTGTTTAACAGGAAAAAACGCGCCAAACACAACATTAATTCTATATTTAACATTTACAAGCTAAATTTGGCTAGTTTCATTTATTTTATTTCGAAAATTCAATAATTATTACTTATCGTTTGCAAAAATTAATTTATATTTTAAAGAATAAATATGTCATATTCCTCGCTTTTAAATAGAATGAAAACATTTCATATCAACATACAAGGATTCCGTAGTGAAATATATTTGACGTCATTTCAAACTGATCGATGTCGCAAAAATAAATTTATTTTAATTTGTTATATAAAAGAATTAGTTTCTCGAGCGATTTGTTGCGAATGGCAAATGTGATTTAATTCTAATAAAAACAGGGCCTTTAGCTATTTGTAATTCAAAGTTTTAAACGCCAAAATTAACTATTTTCATTAATCTTCTTTCTCAGATTTAATAATTAGACTTTATCGTTTGCTAAATTTGTTTGAAGTTCGAAGAATAATGATGTAATCTTTTTTAATAAATATTTTTGTCGCCACAATTTCCCATTTACATTTCTTTCGAAAATTCACTTATTTATAGTTTGTTAAATTAATTTACAGTTCAAAAAATTTATAATTTGTACAATTGATGCTTTAAAAATAAAAGCGAAACTTAGCATATTTTTTTATGCCAAGTTAGAATTCTCTAGGCATCTTTCTACATACATATATATAGAACCATTAAAAGAACTCTATTGTGATAATACAACAATCCAAACCGAATTATATCACATAAATAAATATTTTTTCAAAAGTGTATTTTTATTTTAACAAAAGTTTCTCGTACGTTTAACGAAATGGCAACAGTGAAAATATTGAATAAAAATGGAATTTGCATGTTATTTCAATGTAGATTAAATTTTTAGTTATTTAAATTTTAAATAAGCTTCTAGTTTAAATTTTTTAATGAAATTTGGCATGTAGCCTAATCTGATTTTTTGCTTCAAAATGACGTATCCCACTTGTCTGTGGGACTTGTGGATGACAACAGTGAAAATATGAATAAAAATAGAATTTGCATGTTATTTCAATGTAGATAAAAAAAATTTAGTTATTTAAATTTTAAATAAACTTCTAATTTAAATTTTTTAATGAAATTTGGAATGTAGCCTAATCGGATTTTTTGCTTTAAAATGACGTATCCCACTTGTCTGTGGGACTTGTGGTTCTTTCTGTGAAAGTGGGTGACAGACGGACAGACAGACGGACTGAACGATTATAAAACCTTCCACTTTTTACGTTATAAACGTAGTGTGGAAGCTAAAAACCAAATTCTTGTTCGTCAAAATAGCTTTTAGGAACAACTATAATGATGTTAAATTTACAGAGACTGCTGAGATAATAACAAAAAAATATTGTTTTAAAGTCTAAACAATAGAATTTATTCAGAAAAGTCCGAATGCAAGAAAGCGTTCGATATAAGATAGGAGAAAAAATTACATTTAACTTGTTATCCAATAGACAAAAAAAAATGTCAAGATTTTTTTTTCGTTCCTAAAAGAAGTCATTGTAATGACTTCTGGTGTTAGACTGTCTTTTGTCAACAATTTATCCACGGCAGGTATATAAAAAAAAATCGCCTCTAGCCCATTTTAAGCTTCAGCAAGTAAAGGTAAACAGACCACGCAGTGTTTTCTGTCTGAATAAGTTGAAACAGTGCAAGTCTCTAACTTTTTTACTAAATTTGGTAATTTAATCATTTCCGGCTAACTATTTCTAAACTAATCATTTCCGGCTGTCTATTTCGAAACTTTCTTTCGTTTAATTAATGGTTAGGTTAGGCTGTATGTTTTCCGGCTGTCAATAGCCCCATGGAAATTCAACACAGCCAATTACGCCTCATAATTAAGAACCCTGGTCAAGTGACGATACTAAATGGTTTTTGCCGAGTTCCCAAATATTCAGTTTAGAGTATATTTTTAAAACACTCATTACATTATTTAACGTTGTGTATATTCTTTTCAACACACAACAATGCCAACAGCTACTTTATTGTACTAATTTGGAAGTCTTGTGAATGACGTGCAGTTTCAACAACAGAAGCAATGCATACTGTCCAAACTTTAATTGGTACTTTAATAACTGAAGTTACTTAGGAAGTACGACGGATACAGAGAGGACGAATGCAAGATAAAAGAAAGTATGAAAGTACTGTGATTCATACTTTGTCTAAAAAAAAGAATTTTTAAATCGGACTGTTAGAACTGTTTAGTAACCTGGACAAGAATAAAATAGGACTTATTTTAAACGATGTAAACGGATGAAAAGGACGGGCAGACGGCAGAAAACGTACAGGCAGACGGACAAAAAAGTATAAAAGGTAGGTGTCTGATATCATACTTTTTAATAAAAAAAAAGAATATTTTAAATCGGACGATTAGTTCTGCGTTTACAGTCCCTGGACAAATTATTAGACGCACTGTATTTTTTTAGAAATGATGAAAACATACCAAAGAAGGCCATATCATTAAAAACGATGTAGATATATGTATTAAGTATAGCAGATAGTATTTTATTTTCTATTCAATAGCTTACGTTTAAGAACACAAATGTCCTTCTAAAGGTATTTTGTTCATCATAAATGAAATCTTGCAGTGCGTCTAATAATTTGCCCAGGGATTGTATATAACAGACCGTATTATACAGGACAGACGGACCGAAGAGGTTACAGACAGACGGAAAGAAATTGGAAGAAATTGGTCTCCGATGTCATAATTTTCGAACAAACAAATTTTAAATAGAACGGATCGAACCGCAGGACGGAAATTTCCACACGATTTTCAATTTCCATTTTTTAAAAAATTCTTTCATAATAAAAAAAAGTAAAGTAGGCTAAAAAAAATTACGAAGCAATGGAATAAAATAAACTAATCTTTCAAAGATTTTAAAGAATAGCTGTTTAAAACAATAAAAGATCAGAGAAAAGACAGAAAAGTTCAACCGAAAGAAAAAGGAAAATTCCAAAGTGACATATTTCTTGTTATCCAAAGGGGACAAAAAAAAGCTCTTCGAGGTTTTTTCTACTAAAAGAAGCCATCGTAATGATATGTTGTCTTTCACCAAGAGTCCAAGAAACAATCTATCCACAAATAGATAAAAAAAAAACGTTCCACATCCAAGGCTTCAACAAGTAAGTAAACAGACCACAGGGTATCTATAAACCTGCCACAACTTACCAAAGCAACGGCGGGGATTAAAATCTAAATTACTATTACACTGAGTAGTCTCGGGAGAAAATAGTACCGCCATGTTCTGCCTTAAATGAAAAAATAAATACAGGCAAAGGCCAACTAAAAAAGAAAATTAGATAAAGATGAACAGACGCCGAAGGTTGGGGAAGTAAGTGTTCTAATACCAAGATGGCGGCGGTACAGGAAAGGAAAAAAAACTAATTTTGAATTAGATGTAAAGGTTGGGTTGGGTAGATTTATATTCCTTGTTTCTTTATATTTTTAACAATACGCATGTTGTTAAAGGCAACATACATTTGTTGCAATTTTATTTGAGGGTTGAGTTTCGAGTAATGGTGTAAGTGTTAGTGTTGTTGTTAGCGTATCCTATATCCATGGACAAATAAGATTGAGCCGGGTGCAGATACAATTAGAAATGGTGTAAATAATGCTCGAAAGTTCATCAAATCAATTTTCCTTACCTCTTTTGCATTTTAACAATGCGCGTGTTGTTAAAGGCAATATATTTTTGTTACAATGTTAATTGAGGACTGGGTGCCACATGTAATGGTGTAAATATTGTTGTTGTTATAGCGCATACTTATAAATTATACGGATAAAATTATATTGAGCCGAAGAAAAACCAACTAACTTTGAATTAGATACATAAAAGCTTATGGGTAGGCTTATCTTCCATGGCGTTTTGATATTTTAATATTGTTAAAGGCAGCATACTTTTGTTATAATATAATGTTACTTAAGGACTGAGTCTCAAGTAATGATGAAAATCTTATTGTTGTTGTTAATGTGTTCAGGGATAAATCCTTTTTAGCCCAATGCAGATACAATGAGAAATGGTGTAAATTATGCGAGAAAGTTCATCAAATCACTTTTCCTTAACTCTTTTGCATTTTAACAATGGGCCTGTTGTTAAAGGCAGCATGCTTTTGTTTACAACGTCACTCGAAGGCTGAGTCTCAATTCTCAAGTAATGGTGTAAGTGTTTTTGTTGTTAGCACATCCATGACAAATAAGATTGAGCCGAAAGCAGTTTCTCCTCAATCATAGGATAGGAGATATATTAGAAAAATAACGATTACATTCTAAGATCCTGTTTACTAATGACAAGGATCAAAATTTATGGCGTGTAACTTTACTCCATAAATTTGGTATACGTTACTACATGAAACTGGAATTATAACTTCTGCCACTAGTTTTATGGAGTAAACTTCTTATTTGTGTGTAACATTACTCCTTAAATTTTGTGTTTTTAAAATGATATATGCCATTCCCTTAGCCTACATCTCAAGGTAATCGACAGAGGCGTCCATTAGTTTTGAAAGCCCATGTACGATGCCAGACTGGATAATGGCCGCTAGTTGGTTCTTCCAGGTTGCTGTTATTAATGAAACCGTTTCTTAGATTAGGCCCCGCACCTGATTGTTGGGACAATTTACTTTCTTGTTGTTTTATTTTTACTTTTTGGGGGAAAAGTGGTTGGGCGAGCGATGCCCTCACACCTTGGTTTGGCAAGAGCAATTTTCAATGAAGGAGGGGATGTGGGACCTGAATGTAGAACTTTTTTTGTTCACGAAATTTGTAACAGTGTAACGTTACTCCATAAAACTGGAGTAATCACTTGCTTCCAACAGTTTTATGAAGCACACTTCGTATTTGTCTCCTCTATAAATTTGATTTAACCATAGATATCATAGTTAAAGTATTGGATTGGCAGATCACGTGACCTCCAATGCTAATGACGGGACGCGCATGGAGGCCTTTTAAGAGGGCAAAATGGCCAGTGTTGCTGCCACTTTAAGGAGAAAAATACTACGAAAAAATACCGTTTAATTCTAAAATTACAAAACAATATCATAAAAATACTAGCAGCATTTTGGAATCTTTTTAGTGACTTTTAAAAAACGTGAAACGCTTTTTCAGTATTTTTATGGTATTTTTTTGTAATTTTAGAATTAAACGGTATTTTTTCTTAGTACTTTTCTCCTTAATGTGGTGGCAACACTGGCCCATTTGCCCTCTTATTGTGGTCTCCATGCGCGTCCCGTCGTTAGCAATGGAGGTCACGTGATCTGCCAATCCAATACTTTAACTATGATATCTATGGATTTAAAGCAATACCATAAAGCTTGAGTAACGTTACACAAACTTTTAACAGTTAAGTAACCTACGGTGGTACTTTAAAATTATAAGTTTATAGAAAGTAGATATTAATATATGATGTTCTTTTGGTATGCGGAACTGGTTCATAATTAAGTCTTAGGTATTTTCTTGTTGCAGGTACCGTATTTCTTTCCAGCTTTCATTCCTGCATATCCTTCGATCGGTACTCGATTGATGCTCTGTTCCCACGTGACATTGATTCCCCAATTCATCACTAGCTTCTCGATAAAAAGTAGATTTTCATTCAACATTTCTGTGGTTGCTCAAGAACTGCCCATGCCTATTGCCTATAACTCTGCTTTGAATAAAGTGTCCGAGAGATCCATTGAGCTAGAAGGGAAACTGGAGTGACGTGTCAGCGAGACGAAAACCCACTCACACACTTTTGAGCAACCGGGCAGAAAAGGACTATTTTCCCTACACTTGTATGCAATGCTTGTTTGAGACCCCTCTATCATAATGACTTGGGCACCTAAATGTATTTGAAAATTTTTAGTTCGAAAGAATTAACTTTCTTTCACTTTAAATTTCAACTTTTTTAAGAAATAACCATGTGGATCACTAACTAAGAACCAGCGAAGACGAACCCAATAGCGAAATAGGCAAATTTTTATGTTTCCTGCCCGGTTCGTTTCTGCTGCAGTGGTGTGTATTCCTACGCGCTTCGTTATTGGACCGGCTCGTTTGCTGCCCTGTTCAGTGAATCACACACCTCACTCCAGTTTTCCTTCTAGCTCAATGGAGAGATCAGACTGAGGTAGGCCTTCAAAGGTCATGCGAGTGACAAATATTCATAACAAAAGGTAATTTGTATGAAACACGTCACCATTTTACGGATGATCGACGTTGAGGATCGAACCACATTATATGGAGTTGACTATGTGACATTGGCCGTGAAGTTGACAGAAGTGTTTCAAGGTTATGGCCCTAGACATATCGTTACTGAGGCAAAAGTATCATCGAACGCAGTTATACAGTCAGTTAGAGCAACTTCGGTTTCAACTTTTCCCCACAGTAAATCCAAAATAAATTCATTGTTTTTAATTGGGATTCTTTCGATTACTACACTACCTTTTTTTTAAACTTTAATCTAGATACAAAAATTTAAAATAAGCCAAATTAAAAAATGTAGACCTGGTTTTATGCTTGACCATAGTTATCTTGAAGGCTAAGGTTGCCGCAACTATAACTTAGCCCCCTTCCCCCTCCTCCAAAAAAAACCCCCAATTCCTGGATCCGCCACTGTATACAAACAGGGAGACAATTTTAAAGGAAGCATCCTCGTCCGTTATTTGCTTTGAGGCCTCTTTTAAATTAAAATTGCCACCTTGCATAAAGTTCTTTTTTTTTTTAAATTTTCGCCTATATTTATGGATTCTTATGTATTACAAGCTCTATATTGATCTTTCGCAGTATTTCAGAATATATTCCAATATTAACCACAATGTTAGAGATTATATACTAAATTTATTTTGGAGATCTGCCACATTCATCATAAATATATATATATACTAGCAAATTTATACCCGTTCTTCGCACGGAATAAAAAAATATCAAATAGATTCCAAATATGTGTACCATATACCCTGTTATAAGATCATAAACTTATTATTGTTTCCACTCGTTATAAATTATAAAATCCCGTTTCATTGCCTTAAAATTCCAAAATGAAAAATACGCTATAAAATGCACTCATAAATGTCATCAGAATTCCCTCATAAATACATAAAGCCTTTTAGCTCATTTGGCGCGTTTTGGAAAATAATTTGGCGAGAAATAGATATAGCTACCCACACCCATTATACAGCTCTAACACAATGACCTTCGAACAACCGACCAGCTTATAAATTATTTATAAAAGAAATCGCCTATTTGGCGAATTTTAGTTAATAATTTGGCGAGTTTGGCAACGTCTTTGGCGAAAAAATAAAGACATAAAACATTAATAGCTCTAGTGCGATGGCCTTTATTAACCATCGTAGTTCAGTAATAGCTTAACTATACATTTATTGCTTAAATATGCCTACATGCAGTCAACAGAAAAATCAATGAAAAAATCATCAAATAAACCCACAATAAAATCCAGGAATGAAGACTGGCGGAATTACGTCACTTGAAACATGTCAATTATTTTTCAAATAATGAATTTAGTTTCTGAAAGTAATGGCAAAAGAATAAAAAATAAACATTTTGAATTTTAAATGTTTTCGTTAAAAGTTTTATTTAATTTTTTCAGCCGATGGCATCAGGAAAGAGAAAAAATTATCGGATTTGAGCGAAAGTGGTGTATTTTTTTCAGAAAATTCAAATTTTCTCTAAAAATGGAACAAATATGGAAAAACTAAGCCTCAGGTGCACACGTTAGTATTAAAGGGAATCTATCTTTAAAATTTCGAATTCCTGTGGGCAGTATAAGTAGGTCTTTTACGATCCGATAACAGACACACACACAGACAGACTCTTTCTTTTATATATTATACTAGCAAATTTATACCCGTTCTTCGCACGGAATAAAAAAATATCAAATAGATTCCAAATATGTGTACCATATACCCTGTTATAGGATCATAAACTTATTATTGTTTCCGCTCGTTATAAATTATAAAATCCCGTTCATTGGCTTAAAATTTCAAAATGAAAAATACGGTATAAAATGCACTCATAAATGCCATCACAATTCCCTCATAAATACATAAAACCTTTTAGCTCATTTGGCGTGTTTTGCGAAATAATTTGGCGAGAAAATAGATTTAGCTACCCACACCCATTATACAGCTCAAACACAATGACCTTCGAACAACCGACCAGCTTATAAATTATTCATAAAAGAAATTGCCTATTTGGCGAATTTTAGTTAATAATTTGGCGAGTTTGGCAACGTATTTGGCGAAAAAATAAAGACATAAAACACTAATAGCTCTAGTGCGATGGCCTTTATTAACCATCATAGTTCAGTAATAGCTTAACTATACATTTATTGCTTAAATATGCATACATGCAGTCAACAGAAAAATCCAATGAAAAAATCATCAAATAAACCCACAATAAAATCCGGGAATGAAGACTGGCGGAATTACGTCACTTGAAACGTGTCAATTATTTTTCAAATAATAAATTTAGTTTCTGAAAGTAATGGCAAATGAATAAAATAAACATTTTGAATTTTAAATGTTTTCGTTAAAAGTTTTATTTAATTTTTTCAGCCGATGGCATCAGGAAAGAGAAAAAATGATCGGATTTGAGCGAAAGTGGTGTATTTTTTTCAGAAAATTCGAATTTTCTCTAAAAATGGAACGAATATGAAAAAACTAAGCCTCAGGTGCACACGTTAGTATTAAAGGGAATCTATCTTTAAAATTTCGAATTCCTGTGGGCAGTATAAGTCGGTCTTTTACGATCCGATAACAGACACACACACACAGACAGACAGACTCTTTCTTTATTTATAATATATATATATATATATATATATATATATATATATATATATATATATATATATATATATATATATATATATATATATATATATATATATATATATATATTATATATATATATATAATATATATATATATATATATATATATATATATATATATATATATATATATATATATATATATATAATATATATATATATATATATATATATAAAATATATATATATATATATATATATATATATATATATATATATATATATATATATATATTTTATATATATATATATATATATATATATATATATATATTATAATATATACCATTTGCACTAACTCTAATAGATTAACATGTCATATTTAGACTTACTCAATAGTTCAAACAAGACCTGCACACAAGGCTCAGCATATTTAGTCGTCCATTTTTAGAAACCATTTAAAAGAAGATAATAGCTCCTTCAATGGACGGCCTCGCTAAATGCAAATGAAAGAAAATAAAAAAGAATGATCTAGCTCCAGTTGTGACATTCGGGCAATTAACCGCCTTGACATTGAAGAATCGAGCTCATTACCTTGCCCGCTGCAAACCAGGTCTAAATTACAGCTTCTTAAGTACTAACAAACACAAAGAAGATTTGCAAAGTCACATTTTCTATTTTTTTTACCTTTGTGAACTTTTGAAATGTAGAAGAAGTAACCATTCCAGAAGAATATAACCGACTAAAAAGGACAAGATGGTCAAAGACCAACAACGCCCTTGTCGTTTTGTCGTATTCACTATTCAGTTCAGTGCGCTGTAATGAATGCAATTAAAGTGTCTTTAATGAAATATTGTAGGACAAACAGTTTGTTTGAGGCGGATGACTGGATTTTTTTTGTAATAATTATCAGTTAAAGGCCACCCCATTAACGAAGCAAATGCGTGTGTTGACTCTTGCTGAATTTCCATACGTGCAAACGATAATTTAGATATTAATTACGAATGTAGATTGCAACTGTGGAACCTGGCAACTGCGAAATTGTTAGAATTCTCGATGTTTACGAAAAGTTACGTTTCCGTTTTACAAAAAAAGCTAAATTACTTAATTAGCTAATTATCAACAACAACAAACCATTTGATCATTGCCAAATCAGTATGGGGTTTTTTAATATGAAAAAGTCGCCTTATTTTGTACAAAAGACAAATTTTAATTCCGGATTGTGACTTTATCGACAGGTTAAGTCGAAGTATATGGTCCTTACGCGATTTACTGTAATACTGGCTGCTGTTTACTGATACCTATCGTGAATAAATAATCGTGCATAAGCTTAATGCCAATATAATTGATTTTATACATGGCATTCATTGGAAATCATATGAATAGCATATTCTGGAATATACATAAAAACTTTCTAATTCTTAATTATTTCAAGCATGATACTCAATTATAAGGAATTTGTATACACGCACCCATACGATCATGAATGACACAAAATATTCACTTGTAAAATGAAACACTTATTAATAAGCAAAGGAGAATCCATAATTACAAATTCTTAACATCCCTCCACGACTGCAATCCATTCATGCAAAAGTAAAATCTTCAAAGGATTCCACACCCATATCTAACCTATGAGTGAACTTTCTAAATTACGGAGTGGAAATTTCATTCATGGCTGTTCAGGTAAAACTGCAGTATCTCCAACAATGAATTAGACCATTTTTGTCCTGAAACAAACAATCTTTTAGTATACCTTTCTTATAAATTGTAGTTATTGAGAGCTTGCAACAATCGTCTTAGTCATTGTTGTGAATGCTACTGTTTACCTGCCTATACTGCCGTGGGCAGGTAAACTGCAGTATCTAGACTAATGACTTGGACCATCGTTGTAAACACTCAAATAACTACAATTTATAAGAAAAGCGTATGCTAAAACACTGATTATTTTCGGGCCAAAATGGTCCAATTCATTTGTTGTAGTTACTACAGTATTACTTGCCTACAACAGCCTAGCCTTTCTTTACTTCCGCGATTTTTGGGATTCGTCGCACCGTAAGACGAGTCGCACCTAATTTAGGCATGTTTGGTATTTTCGATTATTTTTGAAGACGAACAGAGAGTCCTTTTAGTTAGGGATTGGTTCCGGATTGAGACTTTTTCGCCAAGTCACGTCGAGGTATGGCTATTACGCGATTTACTGTAATCGTGGCTGTTGGCTACTGACATCTGTGTATAAATAATCGTGCATAAGTGTATGGCAATGTAATTGATTATTATACATGCCATTCATTGGAAATCATATGAATAGCATATTTTGGAATGTTTATAAGTACATGTTTCTTTTTTTTTTGCTTCTTTAACCCCGTTTAAGATTGGAATATTGAAAATATGTTCAAATACTTTTCCGTTATGTTTCTTGGGGCTTGAACGTTTCCGACTACCTATTTCTAGCCTCCAAACTAAGCTTTAACAGAGCCGTAATTTTGAGCTGTGGTCAAGTGACGATTTTTTTGTTTGATTTAGGAACTATATATCTAAATAAAACGCAGCTAAAAAGTAACAGCTTCTCTGACAGCAAATCGCCCTTCTCCGGTTTTAAGGCAAGCTAGTTAAGTATTGCAGCATAGCACGGATCTTTTACCAATTTTTGCAGTCGGCGAAATAATTTTTATAGGAAGAAAAGTGAACATTTTCAGTAAGGTATAAGAGGTCATTTCTGTAAAAATGTGCTAGCAGTAAGATAAATAAAATAGAAAAAACAACCCAAAAACATTTTTTTTGTCCGCCTATGTAGAGTTAATATATGAACTTACAATGACGTGCAAATATTAAAAGTAAAAGTGCAAAGTAGCTTTTTTGAATTAGATAAAAATCTAATTTGATATAAACAAAAAAATTCATCAAATTATTTAAAAATAAAAGATTATTCATTCTTGAAAGTATCATCTTCTGAGTTTCGAGTGACGTAAAATCGCTTTAAAATCTTAGACCAAATGAACATATCAATCAGCATTCACTCCAATATCTTACCTGTTGCAATTGATTCTAAACAACTACTTAAAATACTTCTTTTAGATTAAGTAAGCACGCGAACGCCAAATAGGAGACATCACACCATCAACAAGTCGGGTTTCGTTGCACAGCACGACTGATCGGCCATTATTCTTCGATTCGAAGTTCGGAATTCAACAAGAAGGACGCTTCAAGGCGAATGAAGACGAATGGGTCTACCCAGTGTTCCGATTTCCACGCACAATCTCATTGTGAAGTGAATTCCTTTTTCACTTGTTCTCAAAGGGCAGGACCTTCAGTGAAATTGGGATTGAGTTGAAAGTTAGCTGTTCCATATAGGGAGCAGTTTCTTATGAAGGACCCACCGAGGACCTTACGCAGACCCTGATCTTCCATAAGACCTAGGGCCCCTAAATTTCAGTTTCTTTTTTGCTAAATGTTGTGTGGAACCTCAAAATTTTAATAAATTCTAAAATTTTTTAAGCCCGATGGGTTTTTTTATCTTACATTTGACTTAATACGTTTGGTCTGATCAATGTAACAAGGAAGATGATAAAAAAAAGCTTAATACATCAGCCAAATTAGCACTATAAGCAAGGGCAATCATACACAAATAAAAAAATAAATAAAAAAATCAGTTGTGCCTATAGTCTGTGTTTTCCTAGATCAGGCCCTGTACGCATGGCCAATTCTAGAAAAACTTAGACTATAGGATAGGCACATCAAATTTTGGAGAGGCCTTTTTGCAATATATTGTGTATGATTGTGTGTAATGATGGTGCTAGTTAGCCGATATATCATATTTTTGATTCCATTTTATCGGCTTCCTTTTAACATCGATGCCGCAAATCACGTTAGGTCAATGCATGAGAGTCAAAGACCAAAGTCAAGCTAGAAACAAGGTGGAGTCTCAGAAAATTTTAAATTTTACTGAAATTTTGGTGGCCTACAGCACTAAGCATAATAGAAACTAAAATTTAGAGGCTTCTAAAATTTGGGTTCCATTGGGTGCCACCTAAAATGATCTTGATTCGTGACCGAGGTTCTAAAATAAGAGGCGTTCATTGCAAATGCAAATTTCATCCCAAATGATGCGTATAATGCACGGAAGCAGCCCTCTTCGACGGGACTGACAACTGCCAGTCTGGCATTAGAAACAACAACATGTATTTAGGCCATTATTAATAACTTATAAAACAGCTTAAGCTATTATTAATATAAGAAAGTAACTATCTTTAAATTGAAAAAGAATCCAAAAGGGATCATTAAATAAATAATTCAAAAAGTAACAGTCATTCAATTTTGAAAAACAAGTGCAACAACTCAGGTTGTTCTCCCCTCAACCCCGGGGGTTTGAGCACTGGACATCTGCAGAACAAAAACGTTCCCATTTGCTGACTGCTGTTCCATTTTGGGCGGTACGCGAACCATCAATTTTCTGCGGTTGAGATAGACGTGTGGGGGTCGCCACAAAAAGCTCCCCCTTCCAGTTTACAGTGTTACCTGTTACAAAGTAGAAAATACTCTACCTGTGGTAACTATAGAGGAAATAAACGTAACAACCCATGATACTCAACTTGTTATTATTGCCTCCCTATCGCTGTATTTTTTTTCTACCATGATACTGGGATCAGTTGTTATGGCATTCCTATCGAGGTACTATAAGTATTATATAAGTTACAGTCCCTGGACAAATTATTAGACGCACTGCAAGATTTCATGTAAAATATTAATTACCGGGTGATATTGTACCGTTTTATTATTTTAAATTGATTTGTTTTTTATTTTTATATTATCCAATCAATTACCGATTTATTTGACATAAATAAAACAGCATTAATTTAGAAAAAACATAAGTTTATTAAGTTTTAAAGAAAAGTGAAATTAATGTTAGTAAAAAAGTCAATATTTAGTTCAGCCACCTTTAGCCGTTATCAAAGCATTAATTCTGCGCGGCATGCTATCAATGCAAGACTGTACTGTATCCTGCATTTGAGGAGGATGATTTCACACATAAATAATCTTTTCTAGGAGCTGATACAGGTTTGTGCTTGTTTACGTTCATGTATCACTTTGTCAACACAGTGTTGCCATATGTTAAATATAAATACAAAGATGATGTCTACAACAATTCTTTTAAATAAAATCAATAATATTGTAGTTTAAATATACCATTATTGCATAAAAACTCTTAAGAAACATAAAATTACTTTTAAAAAATACAGTGCGTCTAATAATTTGTCCAGGGACTGTAATAGGAACCATTATTATGGTCAATCCAATCCAAGCACAACATTTTTAACATTCTAGTAACAAAGCAAACATGAATTTACCAACCATAATACAGAGGAATTGCTATTCTGCAAGGTATTCCAATCTACAATAATGACGTGGACCATATAATTTGTCTTACGCGGCTCAGTGGCTGAAAGGTATTACGTATTATACGTGTCCGCCTCATAAGCCCAAGTTTGCGGGTTCGAGCCCTGGCTGAGAGTGAGTCGTCAGATTTTCTAAATGGGAAAATAATGGGCACGCATGTCATATGTAAATGATCATACATGTAAAAGATCCCTTGAGTACCCCCTTCGTTCTCTCGGCATACTTTAACATCTACAGAGAGATCAGATTCATTGTAATCAAAGCGTCAAAATTGGTAGCGAGAGTTACCTAGATGGTGCCACAAAAAATGGCTCTCAGTTCTGGGGAATAGCCGAGTCTGCAAAGGCTTAGCCGCCAATAAAGCAGCCCCGTTGGAAAAAATATTATATTTGTCCTGAAATAATCCTTAGCATACTTTCTCATTGGTTGTTGTTATTAAGCGATTAAACATCGGTCCAATGTATTTTCGTAGATGCTGTGGTTTATATATTGCCCACGGCATTATTGTCTCCGAAACACAACGCCGGTTCTTCTTATATTTTTTACAGGTCAATAGCTAAAGTTAACTTGGAATCAAGTCAGAGGTTAGCGCTGGGATGTAAAAGGCCTTTGAAGTAAAGGCGGCTTTTCATTGACGGGACTTAAGACTTCCTCAATATCAGATTGTTTATTGCGAGTCATAAAAAGTTTCCAGAAACGGATATTTAAGAATTTGCATCATTCGATTCATGTAATACGGAATAATTGTTTTGGGAAGTAGACTAAGGATTAAAAAATTTTCTATTTTTTTATTTTTAAGTTTCTAACGCACTTTTAAGCAATTTCATAATTTAATTTATTACCATGTCTCAACTGTACTAAAAGTTCGGAAAGAAGTTATTACATAAAAGGAAAATCTTTATATGTTTGAAATTCAAATTAAAAGTTTTACGAGAGTCAACTGGTATTTCGGTGAAGTTTTTTTTTTCGACACATAGTGCTTCGATAAGAAACTCGTTTTGAATCTGTTTAATTTAATGTAATAATTCAGAAATGCATAGCCGATAATCAGCACAATGTGAAATGATATTATAAAAGAGTATATTAGGGAATCCACAATAGGACGTGAATTTAGTATACTTCAGCTGCGCCATTTTTTGCAAAAAAAAAAAAAAATTGTGTGTAAGGATATGAGAAAATACGAAAAAATGTAAGGTAGTTAGTTATCTTAGAAAAACCGCAAACAAACGCAACACTTTTTAATACTATGTTTGAAAAAGTAAGCAAGCAGCTTATTTTAAACCATCCAATGGGCTACAAAAGAATTCACACCAATTTTCCTAAATCCTGAAAGAAAAGAAAAACTTGCGGTTTCACGAAAATTCGAGTTTTAATCATATGGTTTTAAAAGGTAGACACATTCTTATTTTCGGGAAAACACCAGCTTTCAGCAAAAGGTGACTGACTACTGCATCCTTTTTTATAAGGAAAGGCTTCGTTTGGATTTTAATTTGCATTTAAAAAGCTCCTAAATTTATTTGTTTCAGCTGATGTAAATCATTACTGATCTCATTACTGGTTTTCATTGGTGGTTTCGGGGATTGGTGGTTTGGCACACTTAGCTCCGCCTACTACATACAGTACCTGGACAAATTATTAGACGCACTGTATTTTTTTAGTAATGATGAAAACCTACCAAAGAATGCCATATCATTAAAAAAGATGTCGATATATGTATTAAGTATATAGCAGATAGTATTTTCTATTCAATAGCTTAAGTATAGGAACACAAATGTCTTTCTAAAGGTATTTTGTTCATCATTGATTGATACATGAAATCTTGCAGTGCGTCTAATAATTTGTCCAGGGACTGTAGATTAACTAATCAAGACCTTAATTTCATTAATGTGGAACTGTTGCCCCGTCAGACGTGAAACAAGACAACTGAAATTAAAAAATACCATTCAAATATATTTTCACTTACTAAATTTTTTTTAATTAGATTATTTATCTAAGAACAAAAATTCTTATCATTTCAGTGTAAAAATATACAAAGCATTATTTTCGTGACAAAAAATAAAGCTCATAGATTAACCTTTGCAAACCATAAAACGCCAAAGTGACACCCATTCAAGTAAACTTGTTTGACTTGGAATGCAAATAGAACGGAATTTCCCGTGTTTTAATAAACACCTGTATAGGATACACCCTTAAAGCAATTTTCTAAAGGTGGATTCATTTAAGTTTGTCGCTTTCTTTTATAGTTAGTTTAAGATACTAAGGATTTCAAAAGCTAAGGGGGCTAAGAATTTCTAAACTAATGCATTAGCTGGTATTGCCTCCCTCCTATAATGGAACTTGAAGTTTTCAAAAAAAAAAAAAAAATGCAAAAGCACGAAGCAAAAATTAGTAGAAGAGAAGTAAATAATTTTAGATTGATGTGGTTTAGAGAAACAGAAGCTGATAGTAATAATATTATTTGAAATAAACCATTTTTGGATACTTTTTTAAGGAAAGAAAATTAAATGGTAAAATTAAACCTATGTGTTTGACTTTAGAATGGCCCTGAAGCACAAACGCAATCGAAGTTCGATGTGTATTCCAATAAATTCGTTATAATAATAAAACTGTACCTAGTGTACCTAGTACTGTATCTTTGTACCTAGTTGCAATGTACAGTAGAACCTCGATTATCCGATCTAATTGGGACGGTCGGATAATCGAAAGTTCCGGATAATAAAGAATTTTCATTAAATAGTAAAACTTATAGTACAAAGGAGCCGAGAAAGTCCGCGGACCTCAAGCTCGCCAGCGTCCGAAATCAGCGCTGGTTTTACATTTGCAAACATTAAATTTTATTATTAAGTTATTTTTTAAACTGAGACTTTTCCGAAAATTTAAGATTGCCAGGTATTCGCTTTCATAAATGCCGGAATTTCCCGATTTCAGAATCACCAGAGAATTAAGATTTTTTAATCTCGGAAGTTAGCCGATTTCAGTATTGCCGAAGATTCCCCATTTTAGAATCGCCGAAGATTTCTGACACAGGTTTCATTTGTAAACAACCGAGAATGACTTTGTTAGAAAAAAATTTTGATGTTGACTTTAGGACGGTCGGTTAACAAAGAGTTCCGGATAATCGAGGTTCTACTGCATTAATTTTCTTAACACATGTGACGCCTCAGTCATAAATCTTTTCATAATTTTTTTGCTATCTGCACCCATAAAATTATATTCCCTGCATTCTAAGTTAGAAATTCTTAATTGCGCCCTTTCTTCAACAATTAACTTTTTTTTTCTCTTTCATCTCATTATTAATAATTTTTTTCCTCATTCATTTCATTATTAATTATCTATTTTAACGCGAAAGCTAATTCAAGATTGCAAGTGATAAATCCAGTTTACAGAAATTAACTTGATCGTTAACAGATTCTTCACCTCGGTGAAAATATAGAAAGTAACTTAATGAAAATTGTTTTTATCGGCAGCCATAGCACAAAGAGTCATAATATGGAGGGAGATATTAAAACTGTCAATACAAATTAGGGCTCGCCATTTTCAATGGGGTTGTTTCAGATTTATGTTGGAACAAATCATAAAATTATGACGGTTCTTATTAACGATTCGAACGTTGGAAGGTTGTGTATTGTTTGTAATTATCATAGGGAAGATAAAAGTATTTTTGTCGATACGGAAAATTATACTTCAATCATGTATAATTTCACAGGAAATTATAGATTTTAACTAAGCTTTTATGAATAGAATATCGGTGCTTAGAGGAGCATTTCATTGTTGTAATTGCAAAAAAAAAATATTTAGGACTGACAACTTGCGGAGCACAATTTCGGGCTTAAATAAAAAAAAAAAGTCCTTTGAAGTATACATTCCGATTGTATGTTTGCTGTAATTAGAAAGTTTACATCTTGTTTAATTAAAGTTAATACTTTTTACTTCAATGCTTCTTGTTTAAATTAACTCTCTCTCTCTCTCTCTTACTTAACGTCTATAACTATAGTTAAGTTCACAGAAACGTAAGGTGTTCTGTTTTAAACTTTTTTACGTTTCTATTTACAATTTATTTAAATACTTTATTTGACAGAAAATCGTATTTAAAAACGCTTGTTTGAAACAGCCGTGTCTCGCTCCAATGGCAAAGGATCTCAAAAAGTGCGACCAGTTTTTTTGGATCCAGCGCTTGCGCAGTAAAGAAAAATGATGTCATTTTGCGGTTTTTATAAACTTGACCGCCAAAGTCAATTTTTTTTAAATTTCAATTTAATTTTCGAATTAAATATAACTGGAAGTAGCGATCTAGTGTTAACATATATCTACTTCTGCAACCAATACTGATGATGACGGTTGATGACTATGCGCAGAAATCAATCGTCGAATATATTAATTTTCGTTTCTACATTTATTATCGTTTGCAAATAAAAATCAAATCAAGAGTTTTAATTTTACACGTCCACTAAAAGAAAGACTTGGTAATCGGGAATAGCATCCATAATGTACAGGAAGGTAAGTTTAAAAAAAAATTTAGTGCTATAATTTACAATTAAATAATAAATTATGAAATTTTCGAATAATTTTTTTACTTTTTTAACAGTTTCATTCTATCAGACAAAATTTCTTGGAAATTAACAAATTTCCAAAGGTTTTTTCTCTTTTTAAGATTTTTTTTTAAAGATCTTTATTTCCTTTCATAGAACAAAAGATGATTCACAACGTTCAAATTTTCTTATGTTTATATCTATTATAGACGACTCGAAAGTTATTTTAATTAATTGGATTATTTTTAATTTCTATAGTAATTCTAATTTATGTTTTATCATAGTAACAGAAGAATGAGAAAATGGACAATTCTTGTGTTCTCACGGACAAATAAAACGTTAACTAAGAAATTATCGTTATTATTTATGAAGAATAATTTTCTTTTTTACAAAATTGCAAATAAAATTTTATTTAAAAGGATTCATTTTATTTTTCATTTAAAACCAAATGTTTCCCCTTCTCCAAACACCGTCAAAAACATGAATAAATACTAATAATATAAATGTATTTTCGAAGGAGAATACAAAATTGTTTACCAAATACATTTTTACTCCTAAAAATAATTCTTAAATGTCATATTGTTTACATTCGTTCACCACACATTCCTCTAAATAAAAGAAAGAATAGAAACCAAAACAATCGTTATCAAAGATCTGACAGTGGCCTCATTTTCAAGTTTTTTGGTCTATCCAGTAACATTTATAGATCGATGAAATCGCTGGAAGAATTGGAGCCAAGAAAAAGCGCCAATATAGAAAAGAAGCCAAATAGTTTTCCTCCAGGTGTTGGCAACGGCCGCGTTTTCTTAACGTTGAGTAGTACATCAATTATTATACATCGTTGGTTTGAAAAAATTAAATTAATTCGAAGGAAGATACAAAAGTTTTGATTTTATATTTATTGTTAAACTATAACACTAATTTATAAAATCCTTATTTTGAACCAATGGGCTTATTTCATGTGGGATCTGGCAACAGCTCTGCGGTCTTGTTTTCATTTTCTTGAATTACTTTTGTTGATATTCGAAATTGAGTTTTCTAAGAATAAGATATTTTAGTTGTTATTTTTTTTAATTACAACTCCTTGCTGTGCTGTTGGTTGTTTTAATCATTTATCAAGGAAAACTTGCATTAAAGAAGTTGGAATTTTAAAAAAATAACTAAAATATTCTTAGAAAACTTAATTTGGAATACCAAAGCAAAAGTAATTCGAGAAAAATGAAAACAAGATCGCGGAGCTGTTGCCAGATCCCACGTGAAACAAGCCCATTACCAAATACTTCGAAAGTAACAAAATTAAAATATCAATAAATGTTGTCTGAACTCTACTGCAGTTTTATATATAAAAAAATGCAATCATAAAAAATAAAATTTTTTCGTCTGTTCCCATGATTAACAGGTTATCCTGAGTGAAGAATTAAAAAGAATATTTTTGAATTAAAAGGTTTTTTTTAAAGAACGAATTTAATCTTGAATACTATTCAACTCCCCGTAATAACTTCATGAAATTAAAGTAAAAGATCCGGTATTATTGTTCGCTTTTTTGATTGAAGAATCTAAAACTAATCTAAACATCAAAGAAAAAAAGGAATTCTAAAATAAACTTCTTTAATGAACAAATTAAATTAGTTTATTCCCATTTTCAAACAGAAGTCATTTCAGGAACCATATCAAAAAATGACCTTGAATGTTGGCATTTTTGCAGGTGTCATTACCAATGCCACCGCCATTTTCTAAATTTTCATCTGACAGAACAATAAGAACTTCCGAAAAGAAATTCTAAAGAAATTTCCATGAATTGCTTGAACTTAGCCATTTTGATGGTGGAATTCCGACTTTCGAGTGTGTTTGTTGGTGATATCATGGTTCAGCAACCAAGCAAGTTTTTTTTTAGTTTTTTTATTTGTGTGTTATGTTGGAGACTATTCTCTAACCAGGATATCATAACATCGGTAAGGAATCTTCAATTGAAATACGAGAAGATCATCTCTTACGTATAAGATTAATTCTTTTTGTTATGATTTATAGTCTTAAACGTTTTTTGTTTAAATTCCCTTAGGCTCTTTTTGATTCGCGTGGTTGAATAAAAATATTTTCTGTAGAACGCACAGAAGGTGGTTTTTAGAATTAAATTTTCTGTTAGTACATTTAGTAAACGTGTAGTGTATTTTAACTTTTTCTTAAGCAATTTCGCCATTAAAAACTTAAATTATAATCATCTTTTCAGTAGCTTTAGGATAAACTTATAATGGGGTTGTTTCACAAAGGATCTGCCAATAGCTCCCTGTGGTTTTGTTTTCATGTCTCTCGAATTACTGTTGTTTTGGTATTCGGGAGTGAGTTTTCGAAGAGAATATTTTAGTTGTTATTTTTTTTAAATTCCAACTTCTTTCAATGCAAGTTTTCCTTGTTAAATGATTAAAACAACCAACAGCACAGAAAGAATTTGTTAATTTTAAAAATAACAACCAAAATAACTTATTCTTAGAAAACTCAATTTCGAATATCAACAAAAGTAATTCGAGAGACATGAAAACAAAACCGCAGAGCTATTGCCAGATCCTCCGTGAAACAACCCCATTGCATTTAGAATTCTTTTTCAAAACTTTTCTAGACTTACAACGATAAAGTACGTAAATTATTTTTTTAAAACAATATTAGTTTTAAATTTTAATTAAATTTTACGCTATTTGTAACAATTTAAATGATGTGTGCTGCTGAGAAACCTGCTTTGTAGATTAAAACAAATTTACGTTCGATAACGACAAGTTAAGGGCGATACGCGTCTAGAGTGGCAACAGTTCCAGCCGAATTGTTTTCATACTTTTTCTTTCTGGAATTACATTTGTTTTGAACAATACACTATTTTCTTACCTTACTGAAACGAATGTTGTGTAAAAACTTTTCTTTTAGTAGAACTAAAGCTTTTCTTTTAGTAGAACTAAAGCTTTTCTTTTAGTAGAACTAAAGCTTTTCTTTTAGTAGAACTAAAGCTTTTCTTTTAGTAGAACTAAAGCTTTTCTTTTAGTAGAACTAAAGCTTTTCTTTTAGTAGAACTAAAGCTTTTCTTTTAGTAGAACTAAAGCTTTTCTTTTAGTAGAACTAAAGCTTTTCTTTTAGTAGAACTAAAGCTTTTCTTTTAGTAGAACTAAAGCTTTTCTTTTAGTAGAACTAAAGCTTTTCTTTTAGTAGAACTAAAGCTTTTCTTTTAGTAGAACTAAAGCTTTTCTTTATCGTAAATCATGTTAAATTGCTGTCCCACAATTTCGCTTTATTTCTCCGCATAAGACAAAATATCATCCAAACCGAAGCTTTCCAATAACATTGACGTTTTGGTAATGCTTTTCATACTTGAAATTTAATAGAATTAAAACCGATAAAGTTTGTAAATCGCAGGGATAAAAACAAGTTTCAAGCAAAGAAATGTAAAATACGTCACCTGGAACAAGCCAATTTAAATTATGTGTGCTGCTGAGAAGACTTGCTTTACAAATTAAAACAAATTTACGTTCGACAACTTCAAGTAATTTTAAGGTTTTGTAACAGTTAGAAGGTCAAAACTTCATTTTACGGTGCGTTTCATAAATATTTTGTTATAAAGGTTCTACAATCAAGATTTCGTTGAGTTTTGCATATTTTTAAAGGTAGACCACTAAACAATATGTTAAGACCTAAACCTAAATCTACTTCCTTATCGAATATACTCACGAGTGGTTATAATGGCGTACATTGTGACTCCTACTGAATATCACGAACATAGTTTCAATACATGATGTCTTATTAAAAGTATCTTAAAGAAAAACGTGACTGAAGCTGTAATGTGGAGGACATAATGATTGCTTAAGAAAAAACTTTATTGTGATAGTTTAGTAATGTGTATTTAAAACAAGGAAATGTGTTTTTTATGGGCAGAATTGTTGGTTTTGGAGTTATTGCTTGGTATGTAACGGGTAAATTTATGTAATTTTGGAACTTTTATTTCATTTTTAACAATTTTTAAAGAACTTGTTGAATTTTGTTGAGGGATGGATAAAATTATAAAACTAGTGGGCGAAATGGAGTTTTAGTTATCTTAATGAGCATGTTTCATGTCTTAAGTGGCAACAGAAATGCTGAATGAAAATAATTTCTTTCTTGGGCTTCGATATTGGTGAATCAATATCGCGCGAGAGTAGAACACTGATTGAAGGAAAATCAGGGGGGAGTAAAGTAGCTAAATTTAATTCGGATATTAAAATTTAAATAAATATCACGATATAAGTACAGTCTTACCTTGCTCTACCAAAGGGCTTTTAATAAATTTATTTATAAATTTTCAAATAAATATTTATAAAATGTAATAAAATTGTTAATTCACTTTTTCATTCCATTTTTTGTAATGCGAAATAATAACGAATAATGCGAAATATAATATAAACATGCAGAAAATTGGCAGATATAAATTCTGTGTAAATAGGCAATTTTGTTAACGTTTCCAATATAATTTGTTCGATACCTTAAACGGTTAAAAATTACAGCCCGAATCTGTTATTTAGGATTTAAAATTGTATATTGTAACAGAAAATTAAATTTATTCCACAGTAATCAAAAATTAACCGTGATACTCATTCAATTAACCACATTGGGTGGTCCAACTACCTTCAAAACAAAACAAAAATATAAAAATCCCAAAATTCCTTACAAGATGTATGATTATAAGCGGAGCGAACTTAACACCAAACAGGCATTCGATTTCTTTATAGCCGGAAAGAGGAAACCTAATTACAGGGCCCATAAAATGGCGAGAAACAATGGCCCCCTTTATCTTGCTGGCCCCCCCTCCCAAGGGCGGGGGTGAAAATGTGACCCCAAACGATAAGGTGTCTTGTTCCATGTCTTGCTTTCGGGTGTTCGACGCACGCGACTGGAACGCGTTTTTGTTTTTTGTGGACGCGTTCTATTTTGTAGAGCGCACGCGAACTGCTATGGTGAAATTGTGACATTTCTCCAAGAAAAGTTACAACTAGAAGTGGCTAGTTCACGTGACCGAGGTCAATAGGGAACGTGGTAGCTGATTCCTTCACTGTAAATGAAAATCTGTTTATTTTACAAAAAAACAACAACATATATTTACAAAAAAATACTGTTATTTACTTTTTAAAGTTTTTTTATTTTTGGTATACAAATTTGTTGTTTACAGTACAAACAGTTTTTTTTCTGTTTTTAACCGTGCGAGTATATTGCAACCGAACAAGCATTCTAACTATTTGTTGATTACTCTTTGAAATAATAATTTTTAACCTAGGAAAAAGTACACAGTTTATTTAAAAATTGAAAAGAATTGACAGAAATTGACAGAATTTTGAATCATTATATTTGTGTATTAATTTAATGTTATTAATTTATTTGTTATGTTTTGTATTATTATTATTGTGTTTCATTACATACATTCAATATGCATTTCGTTACGTACTTGATAAACTAAAGAAAAAATTTACATCTTCATTCCTCACACATAATACTATTTATAATTCCAATGTTTTTATTAAAATATATTGTACGAAACATTTTCCCTTACCAATTTTTTTAACGTTACGATTTTAGGTACCAGATCTACCCAACTTTATTGACATCCTCTTAATAGTTGGTGTCATACCTTGTGCTACGTAGCCTCTACTCCTTCTGTTAATTTTCAATAACTTTTATAATTGAACTATATTAGCCTACGTATAGTCTTAGTACTTTCATAACAGATATAAATTCTGCGTTGTTTAACTCCTAAATAACCCAAGACTCAGGACAGAATCATTGAAAATACACAAAGGAAGCCATATTAATTTACTCACAAAACAATATTTATTAAATACTTTAAAGAATTTAACTACAAGAGTTCTTAATTTTAAATAAATGTGCAAGAGTGTATACATTTGATTTTATAACAATTTAGAATATTTCCTAAATAGCTTGACACTAGTTATTATTTGAGAATACACTTAAAGGGAAAATGCAACACCCAACTTTCCATCACTACTTCTTTAACTGACTAACAATATAATATAATTATATTGTATTTGGATATACATAATCGTCCATCCAATTAATTAATTTCAAAATTTAATTACAAGGACATAACATATTTATAACTCAGTCATATTATGTCTCCATCTAACAAAATTTGGACAAATGTTTAGGTGTTGCATTTAATTATTACTTAATAAATATATATAAATAAATAACTGACCAAATACAAGACGAACACAATTACTAAATAATTGTTAAATCATGTTATTTAACACTCAAGCGAATAGCTATCACCAGACCTACTCAATTGATGAATCTTAATTTTTAAAGCCATAAGTTTAATAATGTTTAATTTGTATTTAATCTTAAGAGATTCATACTCATAACGTGCCAATAAATATTTGGCAATGATTAACTGGAATCTTAAACTATCCATAACTAACTTAAAATTTAACTTAATTTAAAAATTCTGGGTTAAATCATTTAAATAACATTCTATTAAATATTATGAATGTAGATTTTTGAGAGGTCTGATAACACTTTCACCAAACTTGGCATACCTAATTAAATCGATATACCTTTTGAGAGGTGAGAGAGAGAGGAAGCGGAGTACAATATTAATGTTGACTTACTTGCAAAAATCACAAGGACCCTCATTTTTCCGGTAAAAGGCACAGTATTGGAAAGAACCACACAGGAGTGCAGATTGTCCACAGTTCACATTAAATCGCGGGCACTGAAAATCCACAAACTGAACTCCGGAGAAAAGGATGTTACACTAACACAACAATAGTTCACCACTCGATCATCTCGGAGTTTTCTTTAAATCAGTTAGCTATAAACTCAACCAATCTCCACAGCATCTTTAGGGGGGGGGGAGGCGCAAACGCTTCCAATTTTAAGGTTTTATCCTTTTCGCGGTCTCTATCTCTCTATCTCTCTATATCTCTCCTCACTTCCTCTGGTCCTAGAGTTTTAAAAGTTCAAACTCCTCCCACCGAAATCCGGGGTCCGGCTGGACCTCCCAATTTTGGGTAGGACCCTAATCCTATTGGGTTTTCCATTTGTAAACGAATTTCCCAGATTGGTTAAAATCTTACAAAAACCTTGTCAAATGTTTCCTGTCTGCAGCTGCAAAATGTTTACAAATTTCAAATTTAACATCTGCTTTCTCAGAAATAAATATCGCGACATATGGTCAAGATTTTACAACAACAACTATAAAATTTTCTAAAACTTTCAGGCTATAATGTTACCTCCGTAACAAATGGAAACTAACGATTTCCCTTGCTTTATTTTATCCAAACCGAGGGGCTAACTCCCCAAGTCGTAAAAACTGTTTTGAATTTTCGTTACAATACCTCTGCCGTCGATTATTGCGTATTTTCGAAAACACCCTTTAAACCAAAATATCTCTAAGCAGCTGGCCTATACCTAAAATTGTGTTAACTTTTTCCAAAGTCGCCATCTGCCCGTTCTATGTATTTCCCGGTTATTAGATAATTCAAGCTTCACGATCTACCCACTGCCTTTCAAGATCTGGACAGTTTATGTGGACATAAAATTCTCCTTTGTGAATGCAACCTAAACGAATTCTATATGGGTGGGTCGGCTGATTCACGCATGGAAGGTAAACTTATTTCCTTATTCTCCGTAAACACTTTCCCACACTTTGGAAATAACAAGTATTGAAGTCCGAATATCTCCGAATATCATGATGAGAATTTAGCTTCTCATCATCTTACACCACCTCCGGAGAACAAGAAGTTCAAGTCCTCCTCTCTCTGCTACTCCCCCACCTCTCTCACTCTTCATCTCTCATCTACATTCTAAAATTTGAGTAAATATAAAGTATAAAATTATTACATGGAAAGTCACAACAGTTATCAATAAGTATCAAAATAATAGTGTAAAGAGTTATTACAAACAATAAAATAGGATATAATGTTACTAAATAATTTGATTAAAGTACAATAATCATAATCAAAATGTTTTTTTTTTCTAGTACATTGTATTAAATAGTCTGAGGTGAACATTTCTTATCTCTTTCCGCAACATGTAACGCAAGTCGAAACAATAGTTATTCCTAAACACACACAAAGTAGAGTAGCCCCTAAAAACTTGAACAGGAAAAAGGCATTTCCTAGGGCCGGTATGGAGATCCAATCAGTCCATGAGCCGGTAGAGTCAAGGGATGGTGTACGTGTATAGTTAGTGTTTAGATTCACCAATTCTATTGACGGTTCGTCGAAGCATGCTTCGAATGTCTGGCATTGTATTAAGGTATTTGCTCTGAGACATAGCTTGTCTTTGATACATTTCTTTTCTGCTAAAAATTTTATAGTTAGAGTCTTTTCTTCCGTTGACAGACGTAGTGCTTTTGTGTGTACTTGAATCTCTTGGAACTCTACTGTAACGAGCCCCGACTGGCACGTTGAGACTGCTGGGAAAGAGATTCTTGCCAAATGTCCACACGAGTAGCATCCTCCAATCTCCATTTGAGTCTTGGAGAATTTTGGGCAAACTGTGCGTGTTTCAACTGTTAATTTGTAATTAGAAAAATGGAGTTGAATTTTAATCGCTGATGTGGCCAGCAAACTTGAACTTAGCCTCCCGTCAGTAACCCGCATCATGTGAAGATCACGAGTGATAGGTAAGGCATGCTCCTTGGATTTCTTCATACGAGTAACTGGATCAGGTGCTGTTTGGCATCTTAGACTTGTTTCGAAGAAGTCACACGTCGTAATTAGGCTATCAAAAATGAAGGCCTTTGTGTAAGATACATTGGCCTGAATTACACCCACTTCTCCCAGTTTCGGGATATTTTTAACTGATGTTGGTATTAAATATGCTTCATTTGGGTTGCCGACTCTTTGAACGAATGATTCAGTGAGGTGTACTTGGGGTTGACTAAAGGCCCCCAGTATCTTGATTTGGATACCGGAGGGTGTTATAGTTGAATCTTTTACCGTAACATGAGTAACTGTGTGGTTATCGACATGTTCTAGTGACAGGTGATAGGAACAGGTGTGACCAGTTATTTTTGAAACTTCATAAGACTCTAAAAGGTCTGGGACATACCATACACGGTAAAAGTTGCAGGAGCTTCTGGTGTACAAGAAACAACCACTTCCTAATCCTCCGGGACTGCAACTGCTTCGGCCGGTGTATTCTCTGCTTGCAGGAGTCTCACCTTCGAATCTTAAGCCATCAAATCCTAGTTTTGACATTTTGCAGTGCTCACCTCTACCGCACCAGTAATTTTGATAGCAGCTTACCTGGCTTAGGTAATTGGGTGTTACGGGAAAAGTAAAATACTGTCGCTTGGTATGGAAATCACATGTTACTGCAGTCAATTTTATTTTTAGTGAAACTATTTGTGTTTTCTTTGTATCCTGTAGCCACAGGCAGGTTTCATGTTGAAGGCCAGTGAGGGTGAGTTCGGCGGTGGTTGTTAGTCGGCAAGTTTTAAATTCAGGACTGCTCGTTTCACAGTGCTGTAGTTCAGAAGACAAAATGGCATGATCTGAACAGTCAGCATTTGCAGAAGGCAGAACCATGACGCAGGAACAGATGGCCAAGAGAAGAAGTTTTTTGTTTACTTCCCCATTGGCACCGCGCTCCAAAGCTTCATGCACTGTGTGACCCGTGCGTCGTATCTGTATTCCTAAAAAGGATCCCAAAAGTAGAAAAAGCCGTGCGATTGACTTGACAACTCGAAATACTAAGCACAAGATAATGCATGTTGATTTTAGGATACTGATCATCAATTTGAGGATTGTTCGAACACAACACAGTATTAAAATTATGCTTCCCATTATCAACCCATAAGCTGCATATTGTACAGGTGCAGGCCAACATTTGATTGTTCTTAGTCCCTCAGAGCAAAAGATGCATTGGGTAAGTTGACATGCACTCTTTCCAGCGATTTGGATAACACCCGAAACTGCAAAACCCTTTTGGTTTATGTATATAAGGGTTAGCTCTGTCTTATAGGCTAAAAGTTCAAATGGTAAAGTCACCTGAAGTTCATTTGTGATGCTGAGGAAATGTTCATACTCTTCGGTTCTTAAGATAACTCTCCCTGGTTCGGGTACATGTAGAACTGGGTCGATAAATTTAATAGTTAAATTATGGGATGAAAACCTCGCCTCTTCGTGTTCGAGTACCAATAATTTTTCGGCAGGTGTACAACCTGTTTCCGTACATACCGACTCCAACGTAGTAATGAAATAATTTGGAGTAACTACGGATTCCGCATCGAATTGAGGCAAAAATGATTGAAACCCGGACAATTTGGAAAAAGCTGGCATTACAATTTGGCGATCAGTTATGGGGGCATTTAATGGCGATCCGTCGGGAGATAGGGGAGGATAATCAGTAGATATATTATCGCTACCGGTTGCCATGATAAAATAATGACAGGAATAATTAATCTAATATAAATATTAAATACTACACAATATCACACATTTATAAATATTCCCAACAATTATTAAACCAAATATCATTTTTTTTTGTAAGAGTGCCTTTAAATGGATATTTCTTATTAATCGTGTATGCATTCAAAATTCCAATGTGTATTTCACACTAACTTCTGTCCCAAGACATCCCATATTATCCCTAATTAATTCCAAAGGGAACGGCACCATTTGCTACGTAGCCTCTACTCCTTCTGTTAATTTTCAATAACTTTTATAATTGAACTATATTAGCCTACGTATAGTCTTAGTACTTTCATAACAGATATAAATTCTGCGTTGTTTAACTCCTAAATAACCCAAGACTCAGGACAGAATCATTGAAAATACACAAAGGAAGCCATATTAATTTACTCACAAAACAATATTTATTAAATACTTTAGTGAATTTAACTACAAGAGTTCTTAATTTTAAATAAATGTGCAAGAGTGTATACATTTGATTTTATAACAATTTAGAATATTTCCTAAATAGCTTGACACTAGTTATTATTTGAGAATACACTTAAAGGGAAAATGCAACACCCAACTTTCCATCACTACTTCTTTAACTGACTAACAATATAATATAATTATATTGTATTTGGATATACATAATCGTCCATCCAATTAATTAATTTCAAAATTTAATTACAAGGACATAACATATTTATAACTCAGTCATATTATGTCTCCATCTAACAAAATTTGGACAAATGTTTAGGTGTTGCATTTAATTATTACTTAATAAATATATATATAAATAAATAACTGACCAAATACAAGACGAACACAATTACTAAATAATTGTTAAATCATGTTATTTAACACTCAAGCGAATAGCTATCACCAGACCTACTCAATTGATGAATCTTAATTTTTAAAGCCATAAGTTTAATAATGTTTAATTTGTATTTAATCTTAAGAGATTCATACTCATAACGTGCCAATAAATATTTGGCAATGATTAACTGGAATCTTAAACTATCCATAACTAACTTAAAATTTAACTTAATTTAAAAATTCTGGGTTAAATCATTTAAATAACATTCTATTAAATATTATGAATGTAGATTTTTGAGAGGTCTGATAACAACTTTCACCAAACTTGGCATACCTAATTAAATCGATATACCTTTTGAGAGGTGAGAGAGAGAAGAAGCGGAGTACAATATTAATGTTGACTTACTTGCAAAAATCACAAGGACCCTCATTTTTCCGGTAAAAGGCACAGTATTGGAAAGAACCACACAGGAGTGCAGATTGTCCACAGTTCACATTAAATCGCGGGCACTGAAAATCCACAAACTGAACTCCGGAGAAAAGGATGTTACACTAACACAACAATAGTTCACCACTCGATCATCTCGGAGTTTTCTTTAAATCAGTTAGCTATAAACTCAACCAATGTCCACAGCATCTTTAGGGGGGGGGGGAGGCGCAAACGCTTCCAATTTTAAGGTTTTATCCTTTTCGCGGTCTCTATCTCTCTATCTCTCTATATCTCTCCTCACTTCCTCTGGTCCTAGAGTTTTAAAAGTTCAAACTCCTCCCACCGAAATCCGGGGTCCGGCTGGACCTCCCAATTTTGGGTAGGACCCTAATCCTATTGGGTTTTCCATTTGTAAACGAATTTCCCAGATTGGTTAAAATCTTACAAAAACCTTGTCAAATGTTTCCTGTCTGCAGCTGCAAAATGTTTACAAATTTCAAATTTAACATCTGCTTTCTCAGAAATAAATATCGCGACATATGGTCAAGATTTTACAACAACAACTATAAAATTTTCTAAAACTTTCAGGCTATAATGTTACCTCCGTAACAAATGGAAACTAACGATTTCCCTTGCTTTATTTTATCCAAACCGAGGGGCTAACTCCCCAAGTCGTAAAAACTGTTTTGAATTTTCGTTACAATACCTCTGCCGTCGATTATTGCGTATTTTCGAAAACACCCTTTAAACCAAAATATCTCTAAGCAGCTGGCCTATACCTAAAATTGTGTTAACTTTTTCCAAAGTCGCCATCTGCCCGTTCTATGTATTTCCCGGTTATTAGATAATTCAAGCTTCACGATCTACCCACTGCCTTTCAAGATCTGGACAGTTTATGTGGACATAAAATTCTCCTTTGTGAATGCAACCTAAACGAATTCTATATGGGTGGGTCGGCTGATTCACGCATGGAAGGTAAACTTATTTCCTTATTCTCCGTAAACACTTTCCCACACTTTGGAAATAACAAGTATTGAAGTCCGAATATCTCCGAATATCATGATGAGAATTTAGCTTCTCATCACTTGACACTAATCCAGAGAAACTGCTTTTTTTTAAAAAAAACTCTCCTGATTTATATCTAGTCTAAATCATCCGGACACTATATCAAAACTTGAAAGGTCCGCCATTTTATGTTCTTTGTAAATGGCGATGTTAAGCATTCCCATAAATTCATATGGAAGAATTACAGATAGAAGTAAAATTTTATGACATGTGTAACGGGATAGGCGTGACAAGAAAAATTAAATTTTATTGGTATTTTATAGCTTTAAGGGGACACGGTACCACTTTAAATTTTTTTTTTAATTTTGACATAATCACTATAAAATTAGTGTTTTATTAGTTCAACGTATATATTTAAAACAATATATGCAAAAAAATTTAAAAATATTTTAATTTTTAAGTTATTTAAAAAAATTAATTTTTTTTGAACTTTTTTAAAATGCTAAGGCTTTTTTAAATACAAATATTTCAACCCAGTTTTTTTCCTCATGTACTTTAAACTATTTTACATAAGAATTGGTATCCAAATTTTATTTATCTTCGGTGGTTGTTGCATAAAAAATATTTATCTAGAAAATCCAAATTTTTTTAGCATATTTGGAAAATTTCGACTTTAGTATTTTTTATAAAAAAAGTATTACTTTTGAAAACAATTTTGATACCAATTCTTAATGTCAACATATTTGACAGACTGCATTCAAAATTCCTTAGACTTTTATAAATAATTAAAAAAGCTTTAGCGTTTTGAAACCTTGTCATCAAGGAAAAATGAACACCGAGAAAAACACGTTTAAAGTTTTCATTCGTTTGCATTTTTATCCTACATTTCCGCATAAAAAGTGGAATAACTTTTTTTTTTAAATATAGCTACGCTTTTAAAACTTGGTAAAATTATTAAGAAGATTTCAAACTTTAATTTTAGCACAAATAAAAAAAAATTGCAATTTTTGCCGTTTTTGAGGGTACTGTGTCCCCTTAAAAAATATTACGGAGAGACTATCCTCAGAGTTTTAATACTAATAACATAAAAAGAATATTGATTTTTTTAAAAAAAATTAAATTTTGATTTCGTACAGTAAAGAAATTTTCTAATCGTTTCTTTTTATTCCCTTACTATTATTATTACAAGAAAAATTAAATTTTATTGGTATTTTATAGCTTTTAAAAATATATACTACGGAAACACTGTCCTGATATTTTTATAGATAACATTAAAATCTTCATTTTTAAAATTAAATTTTGATTCAATGTACCAAATTAAATTGCCCTCGATTTGCTTTTCCTTTTTAATCCCCTATTATTATTACTGCCATATAACTTATTATTATCAGTGCCATCTTAACTTTATTGTGTTCATAGAAAATTCCATTAAAAATAAAATTTTGATTCAAAGTAAATTATGCACTTTTTGATTTTTTTAAAAAAATTCTCCATTATTATATTGCTGCCATTATATAACTTATTATTATCAGTGCCGTCTTAACTTTATTATGTTTGTAGAAAATTCTAATCTATTAAATTTTAACTAAGAGTTTTCATAATTTTTAATATTAAATAGAAACTTTGGCAATCATGAATTCTTGTTAACCATTATTTTAAATGTCTACTTAAGACATGAGTCTAACTCAAGAATACTATAACTGGTCTATGTCATAAAAAATAAGAATATTTTATCTGTAATCTATGTCATAAGATCAATTTTAACACTTTCAGTCAAAATGACAATTTGGCATCATCATTTAGAAATTTTTTCTGATCGTCTATTACCTATAGCCATTTATGATATCAAAAAGCACATCATTCGATTCTTCAAACTTTTTTCTATTAGAAAATATTTTTTATTAATCCCAATAGATGTCAGCCCTATTATTTTTTTTAAAATTATGATCAGAAACATGATGATGCCAAATGGCATCCCTGGGACTGAAAGGGTTAATTTACTCGATGAATCATTTTCAATTTTAGACACACTATAATTTGTTTAAAACGGCCTTTGAATAAATGGATCGATTCAATACAATTTCAAGCAAGTATTGAAGGAACACATTAATCATTTTTCTATGTCCTAACTAAAACCTATTGTATTCAACGAAAATACACAAAAACAACAAAATAAACGCCGAGAAAAATTGAGACACACGACAAATTAGGCGCGGTTTTTCCCAATAAATGTCACTCAAGATAAGATGATAGCAATCTGTAGCAGCAACAATTGTTAAAAAAATACCAATCTTGGAATATAATATAATTAATGGGCTTGGTCAATATCTTTCTCATATTAGTACATAATTCAACTTATCGTATTTATATCGGGTTTTGGTCTTAATAATAGAAATCGGTTAAATTTGATAATTTGATGCTCGATTCATTACATACATTGATGGATAGAAAAAAAAAGTAGGTTTGTAACAGAATCTGTCACACCCGCTTCCACACAACTGTTATGTTTAACAAGTAAAAAGGCGCCAAACACAGCATTAATTCTATATTAAACATTGACATGCTAAATTTTGCTAGTTTCTTTTATTTTATTTAGAAAATTCAATAATTATTACTTATCGTTTGCAAAAAATAATTTATATTTCAAAGAATAAATATGTAATATTCATCGCTTTTAAATAGACTGAAAATATTTCATGTAAACATACAAAGAATCTCGTAGTGAAATATATTTGACGTCATTTCAAACTGATCGATGTCGTAAAAATAAATTTATTTACTTCTCGAGCGATTGTTGCGAATGGCAATGGTGATTTGATTCTAATAAAAATGGCTTCCTATGCTTTTTAAATGAGCATTAAATTTTGCAGGTTTTTTTTTAAATAATTGAAGTACTTCGAATTCGAATTCTTTTCTGAAATTTTCTATGTATTCTAATTTCTATGCGCTGAATTTGTTGACGTATCACACTTGTCCGTAGCATTTGTAGTTTGGACTATGAAAGCGGGTGACAGACGGACGGAACGATTACAATACCTTCCACTTTTTACGTTATAAACGGAGTGTGGAAGCTAAAAGGGTGGGTGGTTACATTTGTTCTCATTTTTTAAATATGCCATTCAAGGTTTGTGATGTAGTGTATAATTTTTCCTTGAAACTTCTTTATTAAAATTAGTGATTTCCCAAAAATTTTACACGTTTTTTATAAACTTCGTAGTGTAAATAATAATAATAAAAATACTGATCATTTTATTTTGTTACATTATGACTTATATTTTGTCAAACTTTCAGATTAAAAAAAAGCAAACTTTCCAGATACATTTATTATCTGTATTGTACAAAATTTTTATAAACTACTTAGAGTTATATTTAAGAAAAAACTAGTTACACGATATAGAGTTATGTTACAGTTTATTCGAAGGCTTCCTTGAAGGCTTCTACGTCATCTGGTACAGCTCTATAGCTGAATCCCAGACACCAAAGGTCAGTTAAGAACTGACATGCGAACACTACGATCTGTTGCGAAAACAATGTTAAAACAGCCCGGGACATCCAGGGTCAACAATAATGCTAAAATGTAATTTAAATTTATGATTCTATCCAACATTTTAATGAGAATTTAAGAGATTATCGCACAAAAGGATGTTGACCTCAATGGGTTTCTTATGGGTAAAATAAACCCAAGCTTATGTAAGCTTTGTTATGTTATTGTGCAAAGAGAAAATTTGATGATAATGATGGAGAAGTATTACTTTTGTATGCTTTGCATAACATTTTCCATTTTTGAAGACAATATTGCACAATAATGAGTCTAGTAATGAATAAAACTTAAGTTGAATAATATTGCTTTTAGTTGTACTTGTAATGTGATTATTTAAATGTCACAAGAAAAGTCTGATCAGTTCTGATCACCACCAAATGTACCTTCGAATGGGGTAACTTTGACCCCCAGCTGATAACAGCGGACCAAGCTTTTCCAGCAAATAACTACTTATTAAAACCACTCTTTTAAACAAAGTAGGTTTGAACTAGAAACTGTCACTTAGAACTGCTACCACACAAAATTTATGCGTCTAAAAAAAGCATCAAACACAGCATTTACATAGTTCTATACATATTTAACTTTTAAACGTCATAAGTAAAAAAAAAACTATTTTTCATCGAAAATTCGAAAAATTATTATTAATCGTTTGCTAAATTTATTTGTGTTTCAAAGAATAAATATGTAAATATTGCTCACACTTAAAAAGAAGCAAAACATTTCATATCAACATGCAACATTATTAAAGCTATCTATCACCTTCAAAACATAAATGAACGAATTTTTAAATTTAAAAATTTATTTAATTTAGTAATTTATTAATTTTAATAAAGTAGAAGATTTAGAGCACTTTTATTATTTTTATAAATGTTTTTAGGTTAAATGCCTTTAGAGATCATGTAATTTTTTAAAGGTACAAATGATGAAGAAATTTTGTTTCTTATACTTTTTACATATTTTTATTTACAAAATGTCGTGTACGTGTACCTAGCATTAATATATTATTATAGATACAAATATATTTTTATAAATATTCGACAGTTTTAAAAATGTAGAAAAAAAATTTACGTTTAAAATTGATACTGGACATTAAACATAATATTGATATGGCATCTTAAGTAAAAAGGAAAAATCTTTTCCTTATGAAACCACAGAAGAATGATTTTTTAAATGATAAATATTACAAAAGAAAGTTATCCATAAATTCTCATTGAATTTTGTTACCACGTAGTATAAGATTGATCGTAATCTCAGTAAAAATATTACAATAAAAATTGATATCAATCACTACCAATCCGTTTGCATAATAAATTGATATAAAAAAATTTAAATATTCATCAGGAAATAAAATGATAAGCAAGAGAATTTTAAATAATAGTTCATCAAAAGTATATGAATTATGAATATCAATATGATAAATCCAGATATGGAAACAGATAGGACAATGATAAAATTATGATAATATCTTGCATATGATCTTGCCACTATTTTATCGTTTTCTTATTCAGGATAAGCAACAACAACGATTTTTCATATTTGTGCCAGGAAATATATTTGGCGGATTGTTTTGAAAAAGGAAATATTTTTATTTAGCAAATGGCAACACAAACATCACATTAAAAGATTCGAATCGGTTTAGCGCAAATCCATATTTTTATCAAAACAATGGACAATGCATGGTGGTCGGTAAAAAAATTAATAAGGTTTGAAAAGTAACGGATATATTGCAAGAAGAGATGTTCGATAACTTATATGATAATTGATGGATTGATTAAATTTATTGATGATTGATATAGATTATTTCTTACTTGAGGAAATATTTTCCGGTTGAAGAAAAGCTTCCCGATTGATATTGCATTTTTTTAAATTATGAGTTTTATAAATTATCCTCTTCATGTCAAATTTTGATGGTTTTTCTTTGATATTGAACTACAATGATGGGGTTATATTTCAGAAAAAATATTAATTTGAAATAATTTGTTAATTTTCAAAAATATTTTAAGAAGAAAAATTTGCACAAAACTACTTTATTTCTAAATTTAGATAGATTGTAAGTTTTTAGATACATAGATTAGATTTAAATAAAAGTTTTCGGTCAAAGTATGAAAATGTTTATATTAGTTAACAAGTATACGATTGATTCCTTCAAAAAGTGACGAAAGTTTAAATGAGTGATACAAACAAAAAAATTATAAAAAAAATTTGCAACAATTAAAATATATATATTTTTAGATAATATGATAAAAACGGTTATAAATAATTGTAATTTGTTTTTATTAATAACTGTTCTTATTAGTTATTACCAGATACTATTAAAAACAAACGAATTTATCCATTTAACATTATTATACATATTTCTTAAATACATGACTATTAACTCGACTCTATAAAAAAATTACAAAGTTTTTGAAGAACAAAAACAAAATGAACTGAAAAGAAAATACTGACCTTAAAGTAGTTCCAATTTAGAACGAGATCCGAGCATCCACCATCTGCCGCCAGGTGAAAACAATCCACAAGAATCAACTTAAAATTCCACGCACTATGTACTTGGAAAATTTCTCACAAACCACTGCTATAAATCCCAAAAATAATCCCTAAACACACATTTATTTTTTCACTAAAGTTATTTGCAATGGCAACACAAATCCGAGTAAACGCACTTCAATTTTGAACGAACATATTCCATTCTAGAACGAATATTGTAATGACAGGAAAGAATAACACAAAATATCGTCTGCTCCCAGGTAGAGTCGAATGTGTTCTGTTCTGGCTCAGGTAGTTCGTCTGTCTGTAACGCCTTGTCGCTTTTTTTCCCTCCCCATAAACAGGTTTTGATGTGTTTTTAAGGTTGCTTCTGACAGCGCCAAAGTGTTGTTTTTGGAGTCGCCAAGAAATTCGATGCCGGTTCGAATAAAAATGATAGCTTAAAAATAAATGGAGCAGAAACAGTATCGTGTTTTGGTTTGGTGTGAACAAAACGGAAAAATCCTACTTAAAAAAAGTGAAAGTGGAAGACTGTCTTGTTTCTATTTGATGAAATTTAGTGTCCATATAATTTAGAGACATTTAATATTAAAAACATCGTTTCGGGATTATGAGAGGGTGACAAAAAATGAAACAATACAGTTGTGGAGTAAGGTAGATATGGAGGGGGGTAGGGTACATATATATTCCGGCTTGTGTGCTTGATCAGAGACCCGCGTATATAAGCCTTCGTCCAGTAAGACAGATACAGAAAGAATTTTTACTGTCACAGAGAAAGGAAGTATACACAGGGCGAAGGTGGGAATCGAACCCGCACCCGTTACAGCGCGCAGACTGCTAGCTTAATGGTCCAAACCACTCGGCCATCCAGGCCCCGAGGTAGATATGGAATAAGATATAATTCAGGATCCCATATAATGTATCGAACTATGCGTTTTTTTAAAAATGGGCATGTTTCACGTCTTCAGTTCCACTGGAATGAAAATCGACATTAATTACTTATTAAGTGAATGCACACATTTCATGACATAATCCCATTTCATGTTCAATGGGCTTGTTTCAACATTTTGTCAAAGAAAACAACCAATGAAGTCGCAGTTCGGAGCGCGTCACGTTATAAAAAACCAATGAGCTTGTTTCAACACTTTGTCAAAGAAAACAACCAATGAAATCGCAGTTCGGAGCGCGTCACGTTATAAAAAACCAATGAGCTTGTTTCAACACTTTGTCAAAGAACAAACAACCAATGAATCGCATTCGGATGCCACGTATAAAACATGACTTGTTTCAACACTTTTCAAGAACAAACAACATGAATCGCAGTTGAAGCGTGACATCATAAGAAATATTCTCATTAACGATTCTTACTTAAACCCTATGAAAGAAAAAGAAATTCGAAACGTAAATTGGTTTACGCTGCATTGGATTTCAATTTATATTTACAACTCATTAATTAATTTTTTTTACATTTTGTAATTTTTATTTTGAAGAAAATTATCTTCAAAGACTCCTCAATTCTTGAAATTATAAAATTTATTAAAATTGTCAAATGTATATTTATTTTTCAAACTTACATGAGTTGCTGAAAAACTGAGAGTCGAGACTATTGAAGGGTTTGTAAGCCCAGTATTTCTCAGAAGGTTTTAATAAAATAACCACCACAAACAAGTGAATTAAACATGTTAAGTTGAATTAGAATGTAGCTGAAAAACATGTATACTCGAATATATATTAAATAATTTAACTTTTACAATTAATACCAATTAGGTGCATCATTAAGAATTTTCAAAGAAAGAGTCTTGTGTTGATCTTCATAGTCTATTAAATTAATTATCTAAATGTTGATATTACTAAACAAATAATCATCATAATGACTTGCTTATGTGATATACTTCAAATCAAGTTATACCGCTGAGCTCTTAAACGTGTTTTTTTTAATTCTAGAAAAATAATTACATTTGTCAGAAAGAAAAATTAATTTAGGACATACCAGACGTTGCCAAAAAGGTGGTTTTAAGATTGATGGTAGGATATGGTAAGTTCTCTCTCTCTCTCTCTCTTCCGCCCAATTCATTGTTTTGACGTCGTGCGGGGCTCAGAACACCAATAGACACCTTATTTTCATTCCTATCGAACTGTTGCCACTCAAGACGTGCAACATGTCAAATGAATGTAATCGTTTCCGGCTGCCAATTTCTAACCTCCTTTAGGAGCTTTAACACAGCCAATTACGCCTCTTAATTTAGAACCCTGGTCAAGTGACGAGATGTCCATTGAACAATAATTATTATCCATAATTATTCCATGACTCTTTGAGGAAACATAACTCGAATCCGAGTTAAATATTTTCATACCTTCATACCGCGATCTCCGCGAAAGCATTGCCGTTCCAGGTAAGCATTTTTTCACCAGGTATGCGAATCGTCTTAACAGCAAAATAAAACATATTTGAAATTAAAATAGCATCCAGATATTCAATAATTAATGAATAGGACAGTGTAGCCCTCTTCATAATATTTGGGATAATTAAAACAGAAAAAAGTATTATTAAATATAACCAGATACTATCTTCCTTCCATATAAGTTTTATTTAAAGTTGTGACGATTTTCAAGAGGCTTAGTGGCTTAGTGGTAGTGCTTCGCTTGCCACGCCACAGGTCCGGGGATCGAATCCCGGATTGGGCGAGGTTGTCCCGTCCTTTCATCCCTTGAGTGGGTCGATAAATGGGTACCAAGCATGCTTGGGAACTAAACACTGGGGGTTCTGAGGCTGACCACCTTACCGGGACATATGCCTAGCACCCCAGAACCGTAGGTCACGAAAGCTGAAATGGGCAAGGCAGGCCTTGGCCCAGTAATGGGCTGTTGCGACGAGGAGGTTTTTTTTAGACGATTATCATACCTTTTGGAATCAGAAGTATTGTTTTTTGAGTCGCCAAGAAAATCGATGCCGGTTCGAATAAAAACGATAGCTAAATAAATGGAGCAGATATAATATCGTGTTTGGTTTGGTATGAACAAAACGGAAAATCCTAATAAAAAAGTGAAAGTGAAGACTATCTTAAAAACGTTTTGTTTCTATTTGATACAATTTAGTGTCAATATAATTCATAGATATACTTTTAGTATTAAAAAGATCGCTTCTTAATTATGAGATAGTAACAAAACAAAAAAATAATGGAGTTTTGGAGTAAAGTATGAATTTCAATTGTAAACATATATAAGGGTTTTTTTAAGTAAAATAGTTACGTGTAGCGTCACAAATTTTCTATTTTAGAGGGGTAAACAGCATAAATATTTTCCCGAAAAAAAAATCAAATTTATCTTATTTATTAAACTCAAAGTTTAGTCATGCGAAAAAATGCTTACATGGCAAAGCAATGCTTTCGCAGAGATTACGGTTGCGATATTTCAAAACTAATACATGAGCTCTATAGGACTAGCTGACCTGACCATCCCTCTAAGGTGAGCTGCACAAATAAGGGTAAGATATTTGTTGCTTCATCTAGTAGAGTTATGAGTGATTAGACAAATGTAATGTATTAATATTTAACAATGATTAAAATTTATTTGAAGTCTTATGAGTAATATAAAAAAACTAAACTCCTCGGCGCATCAGCCCATTACTGGGCCAAGGCCTGCCGTGCCTAATTCAGCTTTCGTGACCAGGGGCTCTGAGGTGCTAGGCATACGTTCCGGTTAGATGGTCAGCCTCACGCGGGACCCCCAGTGTTTAGTTCCCAAGCATGCTTGGTACTCATTTTATCGACCCACCTAAGAGATGAAAGGCTGAGTCAACCTTGCCCAATCCGGGACTCGATCCCCGGACCTATGGCGTGGCAACGCGAAGCACTACCACTAAGCCACTGGGCCTCCTTATGAGTAATATAGATTAATAAATTCATAAAATAGTTATTTAAGCAACTAGTGCCGAAAATAATACTTTATTAAGCGAGTGGCTTTTATTTCACGAGACCGTAGGTCGAGTGAAATAATGACAAGAGCTTAATAAAGTATTATTTGGCACGTGCTTGCTTACAATATTTTTTTATAATAACGTGCAAAAAAGTATTTCTACCAATGAGTGATTTTCATGACATCATTTAGTTTCCATGGCGATATTCGATCAAATGTTACTATAAATATGCATGTTAAATAAAAGTATTGTTTGGCGTGAAATTTGTGTTCTTACTTTTGTCTTATTTAATTTCCTTTAATAATTTTTTTAGTACTTGTAGTTTCCATGGAGATATTAGAAAATGCAAAAGGTGAGTTTCATGACATCATTTAGTTTCCATGGAGATATTCATGACATCATTTTGTTTTTCTACCAATCAGATACTCTTATATTTACTTTACCGCACTAGTGCCGAAAGTACTACTTTCGGCACTGTCTGTGACGTAAGCACGTAAAGTGTCACCTTCGCAACGATTTATGAATGAATATGATATAAAAAAGTGAACTTTTTTGCACGTTGTTATAAAAAAAGACTTTAATTCACTTCATGAATTGAAAGTTTTAATTTAATTATAATGCAGTGAAAACAAGTTTCACTTTTCGAAACACTTTTATTACGATGATTATTTTCAAACATTAATAATTTATGTCAAATTATTGAAAAGTATTTAAAAACTGCTCTCTTAAATGTTAAATACTTTCCTCATCAATATTTATTGCAATTTCGAAAAGGCTGGACTTAACAGAACTACGGTTAGGAGGAAAAAACTTTAATGACCATGTTTACATTCGTGCTTCGAATATTGTGATTTTACTTTATAGTTGATCTTGATGTGACCTAAATATTTATTTAATTGTTTTTATTTTTTAGTGTAATGAAAAATTAAGAAATTTTATAGATGTGTATTCAAGATTGCATTAAAAAATAACCCTAATCGTTAAAGATACGTTCCAAATGAGGGAGTTGCACCCCCCCCCTCTTCATATTGAAGATTCAGACTTGAACTTGAAGCCGAGCTAAGCTAAATGTGTAGCAAGCTTAAAATGTGTAGCACAGCTTATTTGTGGCGATCTAAATTTCATCTCCAAATGTGTTCCATGATCGCCAAAATATGCACAAAATGAACAAAATTTGTTTTCTTTTGCCTCATGACTTTAACCTGAACTTGGGCCAATATAAATATTCTTGCTAAATATTTAGGCAAAGTCGCCAAATGAGCGAAAAGTTTTTTTAATGATTTTTATACAGTTTGGTCGTTAGAATGTTCTCACTCTATAGAGCTATTATTATGGGTCTTTTGTGTTGATCGTCATTTTATTGCCAAATTTGTCCTCAATCTAGCCAAATTATTACCTTTATAACAGCCAAATGCACGAAATAGTTCTTTACTACATAATTTAGATTTTGACTTGAAGTAATATTATTATACAATTATGGTTTAACTGGTATTTATGAGGGAAATTGAGATGACAGTACGTTCATATAGCGGACAATTTTTGTTTTATGAGAATGTACATTATATGTAGCGTATTGAGGAATTTGGAATTATAAGTTAATATAAGTAACGGGATATAATACTTTATAATAGACGGGACCAAATTACATATAGGCTTATACCTTATTGCAGATTAGATGTTACTCATACTTGGATTTGTTTAGTCCGTGCGAAGAACGGGTATTTATTTCATAATCCTTAAAATAATATAATATATCTCTCAATACGTAAAACTTTATTTGATTTGATTCTATTGGGACAATTATAATTAAACTCTATAACAGTTAAAGGGGTATGAGCCCTCTTAACCGCGGGTCTCCAAAGCAAAGTGCCTCGGTGTTAATCCAATCGAGAAAAAATATTTTCTGAGCCACATTTCTCCTGCTGTGTTGAATATTTTTACAAACGGGTTTTTTACGTGATAAATGTAGTTGACTTACAGGTCCCGACAACCCCACTTTTTGAAATTGGTTCGAATATTTTTTTTTAAATTCTCAATAAATAATTTTACACAAAATATCTTATCATTTTACACAAAACCTGTATGTTATCTTGATTTATCATTTGAAAAACAATTTGTAAAAATATTCAATACGACCGCAAAAATGTGGCTTAGAAAATTATTTTTCCTCCATTGGATTAACACTGAGGCACTTTGCTTTGGAGACCCGCAGTCGATCGGGCTCATTCGCTCTTAAACAATATGGCACGTAAACCAATGCTGTTATTTCAGGTGTTTACTAGTCACACAAATGACCTATATCTTCCATTTTTAATTGCAAGACAAATTTCCTTCGGCTCTTGTTCTGCGTTTTTTCGTGTACGTTTATTGCATTCTTAATGATAAACTAGTTTGGTCGTTATGTCAAACAACAATATTTCGGATTAATCCCTTAGAGGATTAGTAATACGGTACACTGTAACAAAAAGTCTGTTGGTTTTACAGAAAAAAATCCTGCCAGCTGATGTGCAAGAAAAATACCGTAAAATTTACAGAAAAAATGTGTTTAATTTCTACGAATAATTTGTAATTTTAACGCAAAGTTTGTTTTCTAACTGAAAATTATAAAGAAAAAACAAAATGTGACAAGCACTCATACTAACCACAGTAATAACGGGGACTAATAAATTCCCTACCCGGGTTCGAACAATGGACCTTTAGATCGCCAGTCCAGGGCCGGATTTCTAAATAGGCTGTAGCCTAGAGCGGCGAATTTTTTGGGGCGGCAAATTTTACGACCAATTAAAGCAGCATTCGTCATAAAAATATTATTATAAAGATACGAATATTTTTAAGAAAGAAAACAAATAATTTATATTAATGCGTAAACCGGTAACGTATATAATATATAATACTAATATTTTTCGTAGCAAACATGGTAGCTGCGAGGGCAATTGCACCCCTCCTCCCGGATTTAGAAGTTGAAAGAAAAATAGTCGAACAGTTTTTAAAAAATCGCCATTTCGCTTTCGATTTAGCGTGTAAATGTACATAGATGATTCTAATATGTGTATCTATTTTAAACACATACCACCCTATTTTGCACTAACCAGCTACCTTTCCCCGAAGGGGGAGAATATTGTGACAGGGGCGGCAAATCAATCGTAGCCTACAGGCGGAGGCGGAAAATCTTTAAATCCGTTAAATCGTTAAAAGAAAATAACAGCATTTTTCTGTAAATATATGGAATTTTTCTGTAAAATTAACAGACTTTTTACAGTGTACATTTTTCAGCAACTTGAAAAATTAGTTTGATGATTTTTTTTGCATGATGTAATATTAAGAAGCTGTGCTGTGGTGAATACAAAAATAGTTTTGGAGGCCTAAGATCTATTTATTAAACACTTAATTAAGGTCAAAGTACTTATCTATACATCCATCGGAAATATATTTATTTAGAAATAGAAAAAATTCATTTTGGAAGGGGTCCCACTAGAACCTCCTCTGGATTGTCTGTATCCGCTACTTTTAAAACATTAACTATTTGGGTAAATTAAATTTGTTTTCAGTTTAGGGTCCTTCAATGTAAAATCAACCAATATCCACTTCTACCATCCACTATCTTATCCACTACCCTAATCCACTTCTGAGAAATTAATTGATTTCTCAGAAGTGGAAATTTTTTTAGTGCATTGGTAAAGCTAGTCTAAAGAAAAAATTTTAATTAAAAAAAATTTTAACTTTAGTTTTTGAGATATTGATATTCAAAAAGTTAAAAATTTATCAAATTTGGTAATACTCTGATGTCATATAAACAGCTTTACTGCAAAAACCATTTGAACATTTCATGACTGTAATTCTTTTGTAAATGATACAGATGGATTTTTTTTAAAAAAACCCTCTTATTAAATATATATATATTTTTTATATTTTAAAACTTAAACTTAGTGAATATGTCAAATTTCGTAACGTAATGCCGATGTTAAAAAACAAGTTCTAAAAGTTGCTTTAGTTATTCAAAAATTCGCAAGATGGTTTCATTGTAAGTTTGGTTATGTAATAAATCGTTTGAAATGAAATTTCAAAAGCTTAATTCTTTTATATTAAATCGAAAACTTTGTGAAAAAATGGTGCCTTTCAAAATATTTAACATTTTAAACTAAATAAAAAATTTAACTTAAATATATAAGCTTATCAAATACTAAATTAAAATAGACTATTTATCGGGCTTGACTGGCTTCTTTATACAAAGATGAATCGCCAATTCTAGTAGCTATTCAATACGCCAATTCAACTCCGGCATACATGAGCACGTTAGGGATGGGCCGAACTATCCTATGGGCACGTGCCTCCATTATACTGAAAGAATGCCGAAAGGTGGATTAAAAAAAAATGGCAACTGTGGACTGGCCATTTATCCACTAATGAAGTAAAATACTTTTCATCCCTCTTTCCGAATTCGTTTTTATATTGTTCGATCCCTTAGTATTCTCCATGATAGAACGCCAATCAAACTGTTCCTCAAGTCCTGTTCGAGATTTTTTTTTTATATTATTGGCTGTTTTTTGTTGTTGTTTCTCTCCTGTTTTTGTGTACATAAAACGCAGTAATTTTTTTTAAGTCATGACAATGAGACTAGGACTTAATCCTTAATCGGATTGCGATTTTCAAAACGGTTCTGGATGGAATAGAAGATTTTTCCCCCCGTTCTCTTTTGTGGTATGGTCATAGAAAATGCCACTTTTGTTATAAATGGGGGACGGGAAGAAATAAACTATAAAGGTCAAGATTGATGACTGTTGACGCCTGTCAAATACCGCACTCTTCAAACCAATTGTGCCATAAATAATTGTTGTGTTATTTTTTTAAAATTTTATGGAACTTATAGATAATCAAAGAAGCTATAAATAAAATATATGAAGCAAAATGTGTATGAAAACATTGTATCTGTTTTTAATGGGCAAAAAGCAATTGAAGTTGAAAGAATACACTCTTAAAACAAATGAGCGGTTTTAACTCAGTCTGAGTTAATTTCCACTCCTTTCCGTGCCGAAAATGCACTTCTCCTATAGGAGTGAATTTCACTCTTTTTCGGAGTGGGTAAAAGAAATAAAAGAAAACAATCTGCGTCCTACACTCTTAAAACGAGCGGTTTTAACTCAGTCTGAGTTAATTTCCACTCCTTTCCGGTGCCGAAAATGCACTTCTCCTATAGGAGTGAATTTCACTCTTTTTCGGAGTGGGTAAAAGAAATAAAAGAAAACAATCTGCGTCCTACACTCTTAAAACGAGCGGTTTTAACTCAGTCTGAGTTAATTTCCACTCCTTTCCGGTGCCAAAAATGCACTTCTCCTATAGGAGTGAATTCCACTCTTTTTCGGAGTGGGTAAAAGAAATAAAAGAAAACAATCTGCGTCCTACACTCTTAAAACGAGCGGTTTTAACTCAGTCTGAGTTAATTTCCACTCCTTTCCGGTGCCGAAAATGCACTTCTCCTATAGGAGTGAATTTCACTCTTTTTCGGAGTGGGTAAAAGAAATAAAAGAAAACAATCTGTGTCCTACACTCTTAAAACGAGCGGTTTTAACTCAGTCTGAGTTAATTTCCACTCCTTTCCGGTGCCGAAAATGCACTTCTCCTATAGGAGTGAATTTCACTCTTTTTCGGAGTGGGTAAAAGAAATAAAAGAAAACAATCTGCGTCCTACACTCTAAAAACGAGCGGTTTTAACTCAGTCTGAGTTAATTTCCACTCCTTTCCGGTGCCGAAAATGCACTTCTCCTATAGGAGTGGATTTCACTCATTTTCGGAGTGGGTAAAAGAAATAAAAGAAAACAATCTGCGTCCTACACTCTTAAAACGAGCGGTTTTAACTCAGTCTGAGTTAATTCCCACTCCTTTCCGGTGCCGAAAATGCACTATCCTATAGGAGTGAATTTCACTCTTTTTCGGAATGGGTAAAAGAAATAAAAGAAAACAATCTGCGTCCTACACTCTTAAAACGAGCGGTTTTAACTCAGTCTGAGTTAATTTCCACTCCTTTCCGGTGCCGAAAATGCACTTCTCCTATAGGAGTGGATTTCACTCTTTTTCGGAGTGGGTAAAAGAAATAAAAGAAAACAATCTGCGTCCTACACTCTTAAAACGAGCGGTTTTAACTCAGTCTGAGTTAATTTCCACTCCTTTCCGGTGCCGAAAATGCACTTCTCCTATTTGAGTGAATTTCACTCTTTTTCGGAGTGGGTAAAAGAAATAAAAGAAAACAATCTGCGTCCTACACTCGAGCGGTTTTAACTCAGTCTGAGTTAATTTCCACTCCTTTCCGGTGCCGAAAACGCACTTCTCCTATAGGAGTGGATTTCACTCTTTTTCGGAGTGGGTAAATGAAATAAAAGAAAACAATCTGCGTCCTACACTCTTAAAACGAGCGGTTTTAACTCAGTCTGAGTTAATTTCCACTCCTTTCCGGTGCCGAAAATGCACTTCTCCTATAGGAGTGAATTTCACTCTTTTTCGGAGTGGGTAAAAGAAATAAAAGAAAACAATCTGCGTCCTACACTCTTAAAACGAGCGGTTTTAACTCAGTCTGAGTTAATTTCCACTCCTTTCCGGTGCCGAAAATGCACTTCTCCTATAGGAGTGAAATTCACTCTGTTTCGGAGTGGGTAAAAGAAATAAAAGAAAACAATCTGCGTCCTACACTCTTAAAACGAGCGGTTTTAACTCAGTCTGAGTTAATTTCCACTCCTTTCCGGTGCCGAAAATGCACTTCTCCTATAGGAGTAAATTTCACTATTTTGTTTTAAGAGTGTAGAACACAAAAGGCGGGTGTAATTTTAAAACTAATATTCTCCAAACTATAAACTATTTCAATGTCTTTAATGTTTCTGAAAATCTGAAATTTTAGCTTTACAACGATATCTTACAATAAAAAATTTGAGTACTAAAAGTATTTTTAATATATTTTTGAAAAAATGTTGTTTAGGTAAAATCCATTCATGCTTAATAGATAAGAAACCACTATTGTTTACTTTAAACGCTTGTATCTCAAAACTTACTTTTTCAATGTGGAGGTACCTTTTTCTCAGAATTATTATAAGTATCATCCTGAAACTTTTTAAACGTATTTAAGAAGTTGGTTTCTAAAAAACTCTGGAGGGATTTGAATATAAACTATGTTACGTTTTTTGAAAATACTTTTGATGTTTTTTCGGCAAAAAATATGTAGTTTCACTTCAAAATTTATAATTTAAAAACTAAACAATAATTTAAAAAAAGAATCCAGTAAAGTATAGTTGAACATCCATTTAATAACGGATTTTTAGGGTTATTTTACGAAATCGTTTGTTTCCAATTAGGAATCTAATTTAATCCCATTATAAAATTTGAAATAAAAAAAATAATGTATATTATTCAAATTTGTTTGTGTAATTGATGCTGTAGTTGAGATTCATAAAAAAAATCCCTAAAAAAGCACTTTCTTCTTTAAAGCTCTTTCTTTCATAAATTTTTTTCCAAAATATATATTTTTTAAACTTTAATCATGTTAAATATCAGTTTAAGCGCATAAATATAGAAAGAGAATGCCCCAAATATCATCGACACATATTTTTGGCTCCATTGTTGTTTAAAATCATCTAAGAATTGACAAATTTGATCAATTTTTGACTTTTTTAAAGTTAAAAACTCACAAACTTAGCTTTTTAAAAAATTAATATTGTGTTTGATTATTAATTTGACTAGTTTTTCCCATAGAGATAGTAAATCCGTGTGCGCTCTCTCACACTTTCTAGAGGAGACACGGGGAGTCTAAAAAGCTTCCTCTTTTTTCGCGCCATGTTGTTGTTGAGGTCCGCTCGGGGAGTTGTGCAGTGTAGAATAAAACAATTACTAAACTTGTGTTTTTTTAAAGAAGCTTTTATATCAGAGTCGATGGCTAGTAGCTTTTAAAAAAATATATAATAAGACGTTGATAATCATAGATATCATAGTTAAAGTATTAGATTGGCAGATCACGTGACCTGCAATGCTAACGACGGGACGCGCATGGAGACCAGAATAAGAGGGCAATGGGGCCAGTCTTGCCACCAGTGTTAGGAGAAATACACTACGAAAAAACAGCATTTAATTCTAAAATTACAAATTAATACCATAAAAAATTTTGCTGCATTTTGGAATTTTTTTCGTGACTTTAAAAAAAAAACGTGAAACGCTTTGCTAGTATTTTTATGGTATGTTTTTGTAATTTTAGAATTAAATGGTATTTTTTCGTAGTGTTTTCTCCTAAAACTGGTGGCAACACTGGCCACATTGCCCTCTATTTCTTGTCTCCATGCACGTCCCGTCGTCGTTAGCATTGGAGGTCACGTGATCTGCCAATCTAATATCTTTAACTATGATATCTATGTTGATAATGCTTTTGTAATTACTAAACCAAGATAATTTTTTTTGGATAGTTCTGTTTGAACTCAACAAAAATAAAATGTCAAACTCAATTTTACTCAATAAACACTTTTATAAGTCCCGTAAGTCAACCCTAACATTTCTTTTTTAATGTTTTTGAAAAGGTAAATTATTGACATTAAAATTCGTATTTCGTCTTCGTACTAGACGATTTTTTGAATATTAGTTAACAATATTTTTCATCAATTGACAACAGGTTTACATCGTTTGGCTTCAATCTGTCTAGTAATTTGGTTACCGAGTAGGTATATATGACGCTTACTTGCAACTTAAATATTGCGGGTTCGAATAAAGCTTGACTCAAAACTATTTTTTTAATTTTAAAATGTACGAATATTTAACGGGTAAACACCGTATTTTAACTGGAAATTACAATTACCACTTTTAATACAAAAAGTTTCCATATTTTTAACAGTTTTTTCGGACACTTATAGCTGCCAGTTTCAATCCATAATTTTGGCAGGATTTTTTTTTTGCAGTCTGGTTATCGCGGCAACCTAACTTCGGAATCTCCACTAAATTGATTAAAACAAATGATTTTATTGAATGAATAATTAAATAGTTGATACTTTAAGAGATAATTGCAGGATCAGGAGGTTTAAATACCACAATATTTACACTAGCATATCCACATGTAGTCAAAAATGCAAAAATCATACGAGATAGTTTGATTTTAAGTATCGAATGACAAAAGAGAGGGGGGCTGGGGAGCAAAATGAGACGTTCTACTTGCATCTTGCATGCGAAAGGTCCCAGGTTCGGTCATCTTCAAAATAACTGCCGACCTATAAACGGCCCGTGCAGCCTAAAATGTCCAACGAATAATACCCCGTGTAGAAGGAGTGCACGTTAAATATGCCCCAAAGTCCCGACGCTGCGTAGGATGTCATCCTTAACCGTTTGCGTTGGGTGCCTACTCAGGTGTCGACTCGTCACCTGACTGTGGTTCTAAATTACGACGCCCTTCGCCAATAGCCCTCGTGTGGCTCTAGTGCGACGATAGTTTAAACTAAACTAAACAAAAGAGAGATTTTGCCCAAAGAGAGAGGTTTGCCCTTTTTTTGCTACCTCTGTGAACTAGGAGGGACAGACGCTTTCCTTGCATTCCAATGGTCCCAGCTTTGGGTCCGAGCTTTGTCAAAATAACTGCGACAGATAAACTTTCTGTGTATCCCAGCTCTAGTCGACGGAACTTTGTGAAAGGCGTCATTTTGTCTCAGAAGTAGATCCGACAAAATACCGGCTAAATAATCACTGCACCTGTAAACGCTCTTTGACATCCCGCAAATAGACAATATATATTTTTTCACTTTTCTGCTCTAACTTTAACCACTTCAACTTCAACCGCAAGTCATATGCTTTCGTTTAGAAATGTTTGTTTATTAAATTTGATTAAATTTGGTATCATTAAAAACTTTTGACAAGATAATTGATAAAGTTAAAATTAATATTTTACGCGTTCAATTATATTTCATGTCATTACGAAAATAAAAACAAGTAAGAGTGTTGTATTTGTTTCGCATTTAAATCTTTTGTTTTCTTTTAAAACTTGTTCCACCCATATGAATTATTTTTTAAAGCATTAGAATTCATTAAAATAATATTTTTTTTGTATGAAATTATCTTTTTAGTTTACAAACAAGGTTGATTCTCACACCCTTTGCATTTTGCTATTATTAAGATTTTTAGTTGGAATAAATAAAGGAATTAGAACTAACCGAAAACAAAACATGCATTTTTTCCATATATAAAGATTTATGTTAATAATTTTTCTTTAATTACTTAAAAAACATTTTTTCACCGTGTTTTTCATACCAAAATATACCTAAAACACTTCAAGTTTTTTGATAACTTAATGTTTAAAAGAGTAGAACAAAATGACGATTGTGCAAATATTGTAACCTAAACATAGGGTTGGCTATGTGACATGGGATTTAAATGAATTATTCACATACAAAGGTGTTGTCTGCTTGCAAGTATCCATTTAAACTTTCTTCACCTTTCACATCCAAAAGTTAGCAGAGAGCAGGATATTATAATTTCTTGAAATTAATCAGATTTAATATGGTCAGTTTAAGTATAATATTTTACATGTATTACATTACAAAATTCATTTTATCATAAAGATACATATGATAATAGGTCAAAATCCTTATTAGATAGCTTCCCCATTTATAACGTCTTTGAAAAACATGGCAATATGTCAGTAAGCAAAACAGTAAAACCTTGATTATCCAATCTAATTGGGACCGGAGGTAGGTCGAATAATAAAAAATTCCAATTAATGGAGAATTCGCATTAAATTTTAAACCTTATAGTAGAGAAGACCACCAAAAGTTTCTCAACCTCAAATTCGCCTACATCCGAAATCCTCGCTGGTTTTGCAGTTGTTAACATTGAATTTTAGTGTTTGATTATCTTTAAAATTGAGGCTTTCTGGCAAAAAGAAAGTTCTAAAACATTACTTGGAATTTCTGTTCTTATTTTTTTTTAAATATCTGAGCGGAGTTTTGGGAAAAGTATTTATTTTTTGTATTATTGTAGATATCACTTGTAGTCTCACAATTTTAAACGATTCCGAGATTTTTTCAAAAATTTAGAATTGCTAGAAATTTGAATAACTGCAGTTTCATGACTTAATAAACGCGGAATCTCCCGAGTTAAGAGTCGCCGGAGATTCTCGATTTTTGAATCGCGGAAGTTTGAGATTGCTCACTTTATAATCGCTGTAGATTTTTGAGCCTGTTTTATCTTGTGAACAATGGAAAATGACTATTTTAGAATTTTTTTATGTCGGGTGAGGAACGGTCGGTTAACAGAGTTCCGGATAAAAGGGGGATGGATAATCGAGGTTCTACTGTACTGGTCTGCTGAGAAACTCAAGACTCGGACGCCAACGAATGCCCTTCCCGGTCGAAGCTGAAGGCTGTCAGAAAGAAATAACTGTGAAATGCCATTGGCTACTGAGTTTAGTATGTGTTAGCTAACCAGTATTCCTTGCAAACATATTGCCAGATAATTAGGATATTTTTGAAATTGAAGACTCGCATAGTAAATGAAAATGCAAGGTATTAATTAAAAGCTTTCTCTGAGCTCACTAGATTAGTGAACACGTATCTAACTGATCGTCATTAATAAAAATATAATAACGTTAATTAACGGAAATTAGAGTAAGTTGTGACCTACAGTTTTTCTTAATTGATTCATCTCCCATTTGCAATTGGCTTGTTTCACGTGACCTAAATAATTCCTGCTTTTATTCCTGTATTTCATTGGTGGTTTGACACAGTAAGCTCTGCCCACTACATTGATTAACCAATCAAGACCTTATTTTCATACCTGTGGTGTTGCCACTCAACATAAGATACATTCCCATTAATCAGTGAATAGTTATTGAAATGGCGATTGTTACATATTTGCATGTTTCAGGGTAAGAGATTAAATGCTAGATTGCATTTTTATTTAATTGTTTACTCTTTTGAGGGGTTAATAAAGGGCGCTTAAATAAAGTTTAAAAAATGTATTTACCCATAATGCCATTAGATAAAGATCAAGATTTTTTTTGGTTAATTTTATGCATATATGTGAACACTGTGTGGACAATTTTAAGTACCTACAGAAGAGTGAAATACAACTATGTTTGTCTTGTGGAGTTTATCATTCTCTTTTAAGTGCTGAACATTTGGGAGTGTATTTTGAGTCATTTCTGAATGCACATCCAACGTGTTTCACTCTCATCCAGTGATAGAAGTGGATTCAAAAAGGTGGGGGCTGTCCATAATTCAATTACAAGTGCTCCCCTCCCCCCAAGTTTGATATGTATTTACTTATTTTGCTCTTTCCTAAATAAGTTAATAAACATCATAATTATCAGACATCTAAATTTGTATAATCGTTATGTTTCATTAGAGCTGTTGGACAAAAAAAGTTGTAACTGATAGTTTGGCTAAATAAGAACAACTAAAAAGGTTATAAGTGTTATAAAAAGAGAGGGGATATATCTGACTGGTTGATCTGACCGGGTATATCTGACCGGGTGACCTGATATATCACACCACACTTCTAGCACTGCTCTTCCAGGGCCTACCATAAGGCCCTGGGTCCCCAAATTTTAGTGGCTCCTAAATTTTGTTTTTTTTTATACTAAATTCTTTAGACCCCCCAAAATTCCCGAAAATTTTAAAATTTTCTGAGACCCCACTTTATTTTTATCTTCACTTTGATTGAGACATTGATCTAAAATTATTGGTTTTATCGATTTTATGAGGAAGCCGATAAAATAAATGGTAGCAAAAATTATGATACATACAAATATGCCAACTAGTACCATCATTACGAGCAATCATACACCAAATTTCTTGTAAAAGGGCCTAAAATTTGTTGTTTCTATAGTCTGAGTATTCCTAGATCAGGCTGATGTGTTAGAACAACAACACAGCGACGACAAGCTCAGCTAGCGGGTGCTATATATACGGTTTACGCATTATTGTAAATTATTTGTTTTCATTCTTAAAAATATTAGTATCTTAATAATTTTTTTTTTGTCGAATGCCGCTTTAATTGGTCGTAAAATTTGCCGCCCTCAAAAATTCGCCCCTCTAGGCTACAGCCTACTTAGCCTATTTAGAAATCCGGCCCTGGTCTTCAGTATTTTGTTTCATTTGTAATTTATACTTGCAGGTCAAAATGTCCTCTGAAACCTTCGAGAGCCTGGAAGACGACTTCAGCCTCATCAAGAACGGCCTCAACTCGAAACTAGACGAATCCCTCCCCAAGCTCGTCGGCCAGGCTAGAAAAAACCTCGAGCGCGAAATCCAGCGCGAGCTTGACGAGCTCCAACGAATATTAGACGAGTTGGAGGTCGAGGCCAGGCGAGCTCCATATCCTTACCGGAACCAGCTGAACAACCGGTTGAAGGCCTACAAGCAGGACCTCAACACCCTCAAAAAGAAGATCGCGCAGAGCGAGAGCAACTTCAGCCGCAGCCAGTTGATGGCGACCTCAAACCCTCAAACAAGTTCTTATTCTGGGGCGGTCAGCAACCGGGGACGGCTTCTCCAGATGAGCGAGACCATAGACCGGACGACCCAGTCGGTTAACCGGACTCAGCAGATTGCGGCTCAGACGGACGAAGTTGGTATTGCGGTTGTCGATGAGTTGGGGACTCAGCGGGAGGCTTTAATTAGGACTAAAGAGAGGTTGGTAGATACCGATGAGAATCTGAGTAGAAGTAGGAAGATTTTGAGGTCGATGCATAGGAGGGTAATGACCAATAAGTTGATCTTGATTGTAATTATTATATTGGAGATTGCGATTTTGTGCGGCATTGTATATTATAAGTTTTTTCGATAGTTTAATTACGTTGTGAGGAGTATTTTAGTTATTTCTGATTTTTAGGCTACTTTGGGATTATCCCATCAACCTGCCAAATCCTTTGGGGTTAGTTTTTCAAATTAACAAATTTCCAAAATAAACATTGTAAACACAATAAATTTATCAAATCATAATAATTAAATGATAAATAGTAATAACCAAAATTATTATTGGCGGCCTACAAGCAAGACCTCAACCCTCTCAAGAAGAAGGTCGCGCAGAGCGAGAGCAACTTCAGTCGTAGCCAGTTGATGGCAACCTCAAACAAGTTCTTACTCTGGGGCGGTCAGCTACCGGAGACGTCTTCTCCAGATGAGCGAGACCATCGACCGGATGACGCAGTCCGTCAACCGGACTCAGCAGATCGCTTCAGAGACGGTGGAAGTCGGTATTGCTGTGGTCGATGAGTTGGAGCGTGAGGCCCTGATCAGGACTAAAGAGAGGTTGGTAGATACCGACGAGAACCTCAGCAGGAACAGGAAGATTTTGAGGTTCATGCATAGGAGGGTCATGACCAATAAGCTTATTCTGATTGTGATTATTATATTGGAGATTGCTTTTTTGTGCAGCATTGTGTATTTTAAGTTTTTCCGATAGTTTAATAACGTTGTGAGGAGTATTTTAGTTATTACTGATATGCACGGATATTTTTAGAGTATTTTAGGATTATCCCATCGAGACATCAATTCCTTTGGCGCTAGTTTTTTAAATTTATGAATTTCAAAAATAAGCATTGTAAACACAACAAATTTATCAAATCATATTTAAATATTAAATTAAATAATAATAATCATATATATATTAATGCCGGACAACAATATTTATTAAGTTAGGAGAAAATGGTTGGCGGAATAATCCAAAAGGACCATCTTTAGAAGTAAAAACGTGTTATGCTTTGAATGTGTTTATAAAAAGTTATATTGCCTTTTAAAAATGTATATTTATAAGGTTTTTAATTTAGCTTCGTCACTGTCTCCAATTATAAGACCAAGTAAATGGTCATTGTGATTGAGTCCTTACTGTGATGATAAAGTATAAATATAGATTCCTTAAATATTATATACATAAAGGACATTTAATTGTATTGTACTTTATAAAAAATACCAACAAAACACTTTGGTAAAACATGTTAATTACCTACCTTCATAACTATCTGACTAGGAATGCAATACTCTTAATTCTACTTTAAAATATACATAACTTATTTTGTGTAATAGCTTTTGTTTAAATTTACCTTAAAGTTTACAAATCTACTATATTAACATGTTGAAGTTAATTATTATTTTGCATTGTAAGTGGACCAATGTTTAGTTTTTATTTGTAGATATTAATTAGCTTTCTCTCTCGCTGTATGATACATTGAAACTTATAAAGTGTACATTCTTAAAATATACTTAACTGTTAATTATGATTAAGTTTATGTAAATATTTCTGTAAAGTTATGTTTTCGAAAATAATTTTGATACATTTTACTAGTTTCAAAACTGTATAACTAGATTTTGGTTTTAGCCATACTTTTATGCAATACACATCCCTATTCTATATATTTGAATTTTCAAATTTATATTGCATATTAGTTTGAACTTCACAATTCTCAAATTTTTAAACTTTCAAATGCAAAACTGTTTATAGTGTCATTATCTGTGATCCTTTTAAATAACCTTATGACAGAGGTTAATTAAAAAATTGTTAAACCTCTTTTATTTCATTGTCTGTTTAAATAACTCAATTCATGTAATATTTGTGTTGTGAATACTAAATATTTGCTGTGTTACTTTACATACAAGAAAATAGTCACATTTGTAAAACAATATTTTATTTAAAAATCTCAATTTACAAATAAATATATTTAAACAATAAATATTTCCATATTTTGTAATTGCCCCAATTATGTGTAAAATAAAGCTAATTTTTATAACATTCAAGAATAATCATTTGACAAAAATAAATTACTTTGTGTATAAGGAAAATAATTATTCACAAATTGACTAGCATACAAGTTGCGGTGAATGTCCAAAGTCCGGTGACTGTTTACATTCACTGAATATTATTCATTAATCGACTAGCAACAAATACAGTGAATGTACTTTAGTAGGAATTAAAAAAAAATTACGAATGAACAAATTTTTCAGACATTCACTAATTATTATCCACATAGAATAGCATACATGTTACTGTTACAGTGAATGTATGAAGTCCGGTGAATGTTCTTTGAATGAATGAACTATTTTTGTTTCTGATCAAAATATTTTGTATCTTCAGTGGTTAATGTTAGCATTGACCAGTTGAAGTGATCAGCTGTTCTTGAGAAACAAGGCGGCACCCGATTGGACCCAGTGATCATGGTTTTCACCACATGGTAGTAGGATACAGGTGACAATTTGTTCTCGGTCGGATGTGAAGTACACTGGTAGAGAGATAACTTCGCTGTCCCTGTATGGTGCAGGCAAGTCCTATAAGGAAATAAACATAATAAGATTTAAATACAAACTTTACTTTCAAAGTAATACTCACAATTTATAGATGTATATAAATAGCATGCACAATTAAAAGGATAAATAATTCAAAGGATCTATCAACTCCACATTTTTAAAAAGGCATAATGGAAATATTTCCTATCTGCCCATAAAATGAGATTCTTTTAAGTATTTAATTGATTTCATTGGAAGTTAGAAGAGCACAGTTTTGCGCTGTAGAGTGATTCAAGGTAACATAGTTTTTAGACGCTGTTGCTCAATGACCAATTGGAATAAGGATTGATGATAGGAAGGTTGAAAAGATTTCAGAAAGATATTAGCCATAATTTACATGAGAAACTTATCTGCACATTTACATTGAGGAAAACTAGTAACTTATATTTTTATGTTTAATTGAAATTGATGAATAATAAATACAACTTATACTTAGATCCGACAAAAAATAAAAATTGGTTTAGGTAGGCCGAATATTCGGATTTGACTTTGGCCGAATATTCGTTATTCGGCCAAATTTGGTATTCGGTGCATCCCTATTTTTCATACATTTCTTGCTTTGTCTTTTGGAGGGTAACTAACATTTGTAATTTAAATTATAAAATGGTATAAGGTTGAACTCTTTACTTTTTAAGGGTTTCAGCCACCTCATCTCATATACATGATTTTTAAATTGTTGAAAATCTGGTAATTTTAAAAATTGAAATGGAAAACCATTTTTTATTTCACTTATAGAATTTTTTTGAAGAAGCCATTAAAATATTACATCATAAAATACCTTTAAAAAAAACCTGAATGCTACATTAACAGTCAGAGGCTTAAAATGGAAACCATGAATTTTCAAAAGACAAAGCGAAAAAAGGAATGAAAAATAAGGATGCACCGAATACCAAATTTGGCCGAATAACGAATATTCGGCCAAAGTCTAATCCGCATATTCGGCCTATCTAAACCAATTTTTATTTTTTGTCGGATCTAAGTAAGTTGTATTTATTATTCATCAATTTCAATTAAACATAAAAATAGAAGTACACAATCACACAATAATTTTAATACAATATAGCTATTAAATTTTTAATTGAAGCAACACAGAATAAAGTAGTACTCGTTTGTTATTAAAACAAGCCCTTTTAGAAAGTGTAAATTGGTAAAATTACAACACGAAAACGGAACTTTTAAGTATGAAAACAAAAACAGAAGTAGGTGGATCCGGTGTAGAATGAAATTCAGAAAAAAATAATAAAACCCATGGTTTACAATATTATTCTACAATTAAAATTAATTTTTTTTAATCTTTTAGTGGAAAATTACAATTGTGATATATATAGTAATTGTTTTTTTAAAGCCCACTCATTGTAACAGTTAACTTAAAGAGACATGTTTATTTAATAAAACTTGAGTAAAACTTGATTTAATATTATAAATAACTAAAACTTAAGAATTTAAGTCTATTATAAAAGAAAACAAGTCCTGTTTGGGAATTTTTCGACGTTTTATAAGATGATAACTTGAAGAAATTTGGAAATTGTTAAATTTCACTATTCGGCCGAAAACTTAAGCTATTCGGCCAAACCGAATATTCAGCTAAAGTGGCCGAATACCGAATAGTAACCGAATATTCGGTGCATCCCTAATGAAAAACTTTAAATAATTGAAGTACATCACATTTTTACCTTTGGTATCCATGCTGCTGTAAATGGTGGAATAAGAGAGACAACTGCTGAATCATGGTGGCAATCAGACAGTTGATTTCCATTGAAGAGGCATCCTTCCAAATAAATACCTGTGATAGTAATACTTAATCTAGCATTAGAGATCTTGCCTTTCCAGCTACACACAAATTTTAAATTATCCATTGACTGTTTGCACTCTCTGAAAGATAAAAAAAAATATCAACATTTATTTTTTTAAAGTTTTTATTGTTTGTGCATTAGAATAGTTACAAGAAGTAAAGTATGCATCAACTGTTTCATTTTGTTTCAGAACATAGGATACAGTACTGGACAAAATATTATAAACAGGAACCTATATTTTGACACTAAACACAAATATTTCAAATCGCTTACTTACAAACGAAACGAAATAGCAAGTCACATGAAAAATTTACAAAATAAATTTAATTAATTTAAAGTGCTTACAGTCATATAAGCATGCTTTTATCCTGATACAGTCCGCAGCTGCAAATTCAAACTATATGCTGCATTAAAACCGTTGCCAAAGGCTTTGAGTTATGCTGCATAACAGCATACCTATTACATGATTCTACGTCTTCGAGAGAGTAGCCAAGTGTATTGATTGTAATTGTAAACCCATTCAGGTTACAAAATCTATTTTATTGACATCATGCATATAAGCAAATAACAAGGGATGGATTGGGTTGAATTATCCTTACAATAGAGCTACGACCTACGTGAGGGATATTGTCAAAGGGTGTCGTAATTTAGAACTTCAGTCAAGTGATGAGCCGACACCTGAGCGGGCACCCAACACAACTCTTTTTTACGACATTCTATGTCGTGTCAAGACTTTGGAACATATTTAACTTGCACTCCCTTTCAACAGAGTATTATTCATCGAACTTTTTGGTTGCATAGACCATTTATCGGTCGGCATTTATTTTGGCAATGCCCGAACCTGAGATCGTTTGCATGCAAGGCGTACCGACGGGGCTCCCCAGTCCCCGAAAAATAAGGGTGGAAAATATCGAAATCTACATCAAGTCATCCAGTTTAGCAAGTGTCTACAATAATCAAAAACTATGCACAACTGATAATCCTTCAAGTGTAATATTACCATAGATATCATAGTTAAAGTATTAGATTGGCAGATCACGTGATCTCCAATGCTAACGACGGGACGCTCAAGGAGACCAGAATAAGAGGGCAATAGGGCCAGTGTTGCCACCAGTTTTAGGAGAAAAACACTACGAAAAAATACCATTTAATTCTAAAAATACAAAACATACCATAAAAATACTAGCAAAGCATATCACGTTTTTTTTTAAAGTCCTAAAAGATTCCAAATGCAGCTAAATTTTGTATGTCTTGTTTAGTAATTTTAGAATAATGTATGTTGTAGTGTTTTCTCCTAAACTGGTGGCAACCCTGGCCCCATTGCCCTCTTATTCTGATCTCTATGCGCTTCCTGTCGTTAGCATTGGAGGTCACGTGATCTGCCAATCTAATACTTTAACTATGATATCTATGGTAATATTACCTAGCTGTCTGCTGCCTCAGTGCATTGAGGAATGTATCTGGGTGGAACAAGTGTGACAGGTCTAGGCTTTCTTGCAGCAACTGTCCCGATTCTGCCTTGGGCAGCCAAGTCTGTACTGCCAGGGCTCTTCTCATGGCTCCTCTTAGGTAGGATAGAGGGTCTTCTGGCCCTTCCCATTTCTTCTGCCATGCGCTTGGGGTCTGGTGATGAAATTGGGGTTCGTGAATGGTAGAGGGTAAAGAAATGTTCTTAAGTAAATTATTAATATAGGTCATAATAATATTATAAAAAAACACATTAATCAAAAATGAATCATATTTTTAAAGTAAGAAAAAGGAAACTAGATAATCTTGGGAAAAATATATTATTGAAATATGTAGCATAGGCTTTTAGTTGATAAAATGATTTAACTAAAGAAAATCAAAAGCATCTGTTGAAGCAAAAGCTCATACATACAAAAACTTAAGATATTTTTTCTGATTAATCATGCGACTGCTAATAGAGAAAGATAAAGTACAAAAAAAATATAGATATTTAATACAAAAAAAAAAATTCAACATGATCTTGTTTATTCTTTAACTTAGGCATTTCTTTTTTTCCCCCTCTTTCTACCTCCATTGTTGCTCTATTTAGGTTACCCTGCAGACTTTTTCATAATCACAATTTTCTGTTATTTAATTATTATTGCTTACAGTAATGCTTAATAGTGTAATTTTCAAAAAAACTGATGTAATACACACTAAACAACTGCATTAATATACATACAAAAATAAATGAAACATATATTTGTGGCGAAATTGCTAAGCTATATAATCTGACAGAAATCTGTCAGATTTTATGTTAAGTCTTTTGCAAACTTAAATTTGCACTTTTACTCATACTCTACTTCTACATTCCCAACATAAACACATCCAACTCACCTCATGCTTCAAAAGAGAAGTAGCTAATGTGTGTATTTCATCCGTCAGTAAAATCGCTCCACGGATCACTTTGCTGATAGCAGCAAGGGATGCATGGACGCTCTGCACTAACTTCACTCCCGAGTAGTATTCAAGCCGAATAAAGGACAGTATGGGTGGTTCTTCTTCGACTTGATTGGTGAATTGGGGTGCAGTTAGTTGAAGATGGATGATCTGGGAGCCCTGGAAAAGCAGAGAAAAGGAGCGACTATTATAAATTACTTAATTTATATTTGTTTTTACTATTTATTGATTTAAAATAATCACAGTTTAAGGATTAATTAGCACACTCCAATCCTGTCCTGCAGTCTTATAAGGGGCCTTAAGAATTAGTCGACAAATTTATTTACTTATAACTTTTTAGTGGCTTTTAAATTACAAATTATTTAATTTATATTTGTTTTTACTAATTATTGATTTAAAATAATCACAGTTTAAGAATTAATAGCACACTCCTATCCTGTCCTGCTGTCTTATAAGGGTCCTTAAGAATTAGTCGACAAACTTAATTCTTTTTAGTGGCTTTTAAATTAAAATTATTTAATTTATTTGTTTTTACTAATTATTGATTTAAAATAATCACAGTTTAAGAATTAATTAGCACACTCCTATCCTGTCCTGCTGTCTTATAAGGGTCCTTAAGAATTAGTCGACAAATTTATTTACTTATAACTTTTTAGTGGCTTTTAAATTATTAATTATTTAATTTATATTTGTTTTTACTAATTATTGATTTAAAATAATCACAGTTTAAGGACTAAGGATTAATTAGCACACTCCAATCCTATCCTGCAGTCTTATAAGGGGCCTTAAGAATTAGTCGACAAATTTATTTACTTATAACTTTTTAGTGGCTTTTAAATTATTAATTATTTAATTTATATTTGTTTTTACTAATTATTGATTTGAGATAATCAAAATTTAAGGAGTAAGATTAATTACTTCAATCCTATCTGGCAGTATTAGTAAGGTGCCCTGAAGTGTTTGCCTTGATTAGCCTACAGATTTATTTACATGAATATAGATGATTCTTTTGTGTGGCTATTCATAATATTTCTACTAAAGTAAAAACCTGAAGATAACATGAAATCTTTTAATGAATTATAAAAACCCAATTTAAGAAAAACATATTTTAAGCTTTTCAGATAAATTTAGTTATGTTTAGTACAATGTAAGATAGAAAAAGGAACAAAAATTTAGATATTTCTCGTAAGAATTTAAATTTTTTTAAAGTATATTTTTAAATATTTAGTTTTTGAAAAATAAATTCAGCTATACTCCTTTGGATTTCAACACCAGTTTCGAAAGCACTTTCTTTCCCTACCCCCTTGTGTGGTTTTGCAGGAAACGGTGTGAGAGTCGCTTATCAAAGCCTACTTTGTTTGAGGCTATGCTGTGGTGATAATCGCAATTGCTTCCCAAACCCAAAAAGAGGGGGGGGGGGGGGGGCAGGGCCGGATTTAAAGATTTGCCGCCCCTGTCACAATTTTCTCCTCCCTTCGGGGAAAGGTAGCTGGTTAGCTGCAAAATAGGGTGGTATGTGCTGTTTAAAATAGATACACATATTAGAATCATCTATGTAACTTTACACACTAAATCGAAAGCGAAATAGGCGAATTTTTTAGACTGTTCTACTATTTTTCTTACAACTTCGAAATCCCGGAGGAGGGGGTGCAATTGCCCTCGCAGTGACCATGTTTGATACGAAATATTAGTACTATATATACGTTTACGGTTTACACATTAATGTAAATTATTTGTTTTCTTTCTTAAAAATATTCTTATCTTTCTAATAATTTTCTTATGCTGAATGCCGCTTTAATTGGTAGTCAAATTTGCCGCCCCAAAAAATTCGCCCCTCTAGGCTACAGACTTATAGAAATCCTACCCGGGGGGGGGGAGAAAACAGCAACATTCACACAGTTTCCTGGTAAACCACACAAAGGGGTAGGGGGAGAAAGTGCTTTTGAAACTTGTGTTGCAATTTGAAGGCGTTTAGGTTTTTACAAAGTAATGTAATAATTTAAGTACGGTGTATTTTTCATTCATACTGTTCTTACCTGATTTAACTTCTTCCAGAGTACAAGAATGGGTGACAGTTCCACATTCCAACGGTGTACGTCAAACTTATCAGCGATTTCGATGGGCCTCAACAATCGTTTAAGTTGTTCGATCATTCTGCGACTAGAGTTACACTGGGCTGATCGCTCAATATTTTCAGGCAACCCAAACAGGGCCGGGCTGTCTATGTCTGGTAGAGACCGGATGGATTGCACATGTTCCTGTAGAGAAAATCAATTATTGTTGTAATGAAATTTAGGAAACTTTTACGCAGAAGATCTGTTAGTATAAACATAAATATGCAAAAAATGGGGGATACACTATATTTTAGCAGAGTATGTATATCATATTATTTTTATAAAATATTTAAATCAATGATATAATTTCAGTATTAAACAAGAAGTTCTAAAAGAACTAAAATAGTTTACTAATATGTTACTTCATTGCTCACTGAAATTCTTATCACAACACATGTATACTCTTAAAAATAACTGTCACCTAGAACAACGTCCACACAAGACAGACACCTTAGAAACAAAAATCGCCAAATAGAGAATTCAGTTGTAATTAAAACTTTAAAAGGCAAAATTTGCCATTTTCATTTAAATTCTTTAACAAATTACAGAACTGCCGCATCCGCGGATAAGCGAATTCGCAGATAATCCGCAAAAGTAAAGAAAATATAATGAATCTCTAACTGTAAGTTCTTTTATCAAAAGGTCGACTGTCCAAATGTGGATGAAATTGTAAAGTTTTTATCCTTTGGCTTCAAATTTATTCCTTTTCTTGCCATACTGGTCGAACACATTTCTTTGTGGATCTTTTTATCTTTTAAGTCAGTGTAGTTTTTCTTGATTGTCAAGACAACTTTTGTACTCACATTGTCATCAAATATCAAGCAGTTCATAAAATCGCAGGCAGTTTTGTTACAAATGTACGTTTTCGGCAAATCTGCAGTGATTGCCCTCGGCGAACACATTTTTGGACACCAGGTTTCCTATAGTCATTTATTTAATGCATTTTGTTCTGTATAATGTAAATTCTTGTTCTTTAAATGTATTCTGTCAATCATTGTTGAATGGTTTCAATTTTTTAATGTGTTCGTCAGTTTTTTAATCGTCGGCGTTTTTTTGAAGTGTGCTGTTCTGAAAAGAATTCGTAGTCTAGGAATGGCATCTGGTCCAAACAGTTTTGAACAGATAAATTCATTTCTCTGCATTTTTTATTAATCATTTTTTTTGTGGGGAAAAAAGGTGGGAAGATCGTTGCCCGCTGATATCGGGAGTTTATTGAAATGAATATGTGTTTTGAATGCATTTTCTAATATGCAGTTTGAAAACAATATGAAATTTGCTTTGTGGTATTTGCGATTTCGTAGGGGTTTGTAAATTATTTTTTTTGTGGGGGAAAAAAGGTGGGAAGATCGTGGCCCGCGGATAATCAGGGAGTTTATTGTAAATTAATATTGTTTATCATTTGCTATATTTATTTGCAGTTTGAAGAACAATTATGCAAATTTGCTTTGGTGGAATTTTGCCGATTTTGGTAGGGGGTACGGACGAACATCTTCAGCATATCAATTTCATATCATTTCCCATTTTTTAATTCTTTCAAGTTAAAAAAAAAAGAAAGTAGGCTGAAAACTGGATTGTTGAAGCTGAAAAGAAAATGAAATTATGCATTGAAAAATGTACATTTTAAACTATCAATAGTCAATTTAAATTCCCATTACACTGGGTTCAATTTAAATTTGGTTTAATATGTGAACAAATTTACCTTATAATCAACAGACATGGGGACAGATAACTTTCCATCTAGGAGTTTCTTCGCATTGCCACTCACAACCTTGCCTTCAAAAAATTCTCTCAAGTACGAGGCCAAAACTCGCAAGTCAAATGAAACGTCTATTCTACCTCCATAAACAGCAGTTTCAAATAGTCCTTGGATATACTCCCATTGAATTTTAGTATCTAGAAGAAAAAAATATGAGGTTAATATATTTGGCTATACAGTCAAACTCAGTAAGGCCTTGTATACAATGAGAACTCATTTATAATGCATTCGGTCCCTAGAATCGCCCATAGAACTTAATGTTATGATATCTTACTTATAACACATTTTTAAAATTTACTCCTTGGTTATAACAATAGAAATCTACTTTCATATGATATCCAAAATGCCTTATTAAAGATTTTTTTTTTAATTTCCATCTTTCACTACTATTTACAAATTACACTGCTCAAAACAATTAGGGTAGCCCTTTGCTTACTTTTGTTAACTCTTACAGTCCCAACTTTTTATTTTTTATTCTAAAAATCTAAAATTTGGGAAATAAATTCAGTTTGCATCCAGAATGAAATGGTAAAAAACAGGGGGAAAAATCTTAAATTTTTAACTAAAATTTAAGGGGAAAAATTGAAATCATAACTTTTGAATAAATTATAACAATGATTTTTTCAAAACTTTATTTGTTCAAAAAAAGTTCAAAATCAATTTCTAAACATCTAAGAATGCAAGCGTGAAGAATTTAGGGTCAATTTATTTCATAAAAGTTTTTGAGAGTGAATTTTATTTTACCGTGCTTTTCATATTTTCATTTAACTAAAACAAACATTATTTAATTCTTCAAAATACAAGATTCTTCCATCTAACGATAAATAAGTGCGAGCTTAACTTAGTGAGAAAAAAAAATAGCTAGCTGTTGATTCCAAATGGAATCATTAGGGGTGAAAGGGTTTAAACCATGCGCTCCCCTTATTCTTTTGAGCAGTGTAGTTTGACTATTACTAATATTGTATAGCATTAAAATTCATTCAATAGATGTTATTTTATAACTTTGATTAATAATATGAGTATATAATAAGCATTTTACATGATTTACTACATTTAATATTCAACCTTGGTTATAAAGTTCCTAGTTTATAATGTCATAAACATCGCAGTTCCTTGAATGATGCTATAACCAGGATGTACTGTACATTCATTTCAAAAAGGCAAAAACTTTTCATACTACTCTACCTAACACTAAAGCACTGCCAAAGCTGTAAACCAGATTAAATGTAATGAAATCACAAACTTTTATAAATTTAGGTTTAAGCTGATAAATCAACAGATAGGATTAGTAATTTGTTTGGAGAAAAGATAAATTTGAAAGGTCTGCATGTTTTGAAAACGTGTAAGGTATTGAATTCAAAATATAAAACAATATAAAAGCATACCAAAACTTAATATTTTGAAAACCATTTAAAAATTGTCCAACGATTAGCAGTTAATAATTGGCTATTAACTATAGCTAAATAACTAAATAGCTTACCAGTAGTTAAACAAAGCCTATCAATTATCTCAGCAGCCACCCGTAAATCCGCCGAACTAAATTCATAAAATTTAGTCCATCCCTACAAAATAAATATTTATCAACAAATGGTTAACACATTAAATATTATAATCTGGGAAAATAAACATAAAGAATACAAACTTGAGGAATATAAGTTCTTCTTTCTTGTATCACAGCATGAAAACACGATAGAACAAAAAGTGTTTTCGCTCTGAGTGCATTGCCACCTTTTGACAGAAAAGATGTAGACCATGAATCGTAAGTACGCAACATATTTCTTTTAATACCAGGTGGGGCCTAGGACGATTCATTGAAAAATATTGAATCAACATTGTGAAATTAAAAAATATTTATAAATTATAATTTCAAATTATTAATGTACCTCATAAGTAACTTTAACACACATCTCTAAAAGAACAGGAGAGAAATTGGGATGAACTTCGGACGTCAACCATAGGCGGAAATTGGGAGATGGATTTAGAAAAGATATCTCCTGAAATATTAAGAAATAATTATGCATTTAAATAATCTAACTCATTTTTTATATATATTTATTACTCTTACATTTTGAAAAAGTGGAGATTTATTGATTCAGTGCCTTTCCATAGGGGTTGAAATGTCTTATCTCCTTTAAGACTTGAGATATTTTCATAAAGACTCAAGTTTAATAATCATAAATGCATAGTCTGTAAGGGTGACATTAGAAACTAAAATCAGACCACCACATAACTGGGGCCTCCGAGAAGAAGAGAAAGGGAAAAAATATAGTGTATTCGGGCCCGGCCATTGATTCTTGGCAATGAGCCTAAACGACCGCTGAAAACGCTCTGACCATGCATTTGGGTTAGAATTTCTATATTTCAAGCTCAAAAAACAACAACTTCATTTGCTTAAATTATGATAAAATCCAACACACTCGATATTAGTATGTACCAAGTGTTCATATAAATATTTTAGTAGCTTTGGCAATAAATTGAAAGGTGCTTTTTGGAGATTAAAACTGCAGTAGCTAAACTAATGACTTGGACCATTGTTGTAAAAAACTCAATAACTTTAACCTACAAGGAAGTATACTAAATGACTGATTATTTCAGGTAATAATGACCTAACTCATTGTTGTGGTTTTTGCAGTTTACCTGTCCATGGCAGTCTAGTTATTCAACCCATCCATTATGATTTTTTTCTCACACAATTGTATTATATAATTATTTTAAACATGTGTAAAAATCAGTATAATTAATATCAAGAATGTTAATTATGGTTATAGTAATACATAAGTAAAACAAAATACGTGATAACTTATGATTTATGAATGTTATTACTTTCAATGACCTAATATGAAATCTAAGGTAATGGAAGTATTGCGATGGGGTCGAAAATTCAAAATTGAGATTTTGTGTTTTTCTACTTGTTTTGGAGGGTACTGATTCCGATGAAGTGGTTTTTGAAAATTAGTCTGTCTCTTTGAAACCCCGCTACAGCTTGAACTAAAATAACTATGTACTTCATATTTGATACATACGATCCTAATACTTGTCGAACGTCATAATAAGGTTTGAGAAAATTGTGCATGCTAAATTAGTAGTTGCAATAGAACTTCTTTGGTTTTATAGGTATTACAAAAAAACGAAAAAAGCTACATGCTTCAAATCAAATAATAATTCAAATATCTTTGAAATCCACACTTTCTTTCGTGTTGCTTTGTATGGTAAGCTTTTACAAAAGTAAAAAATACTTAAAATTATTTTTCAAAAAATATTCATACTTTTCAGCTTAAACTAAATAAATTAACATTTGCCATATATTATTCTATTATTGAAATGAAAAATGAACCCATCGAAAATCGTAACATACCGAGTAAAAACAAAAACTTAAAACCGAAACTAAAGAAATTAAATCCAAATTTATAAGTGTTTTAATGGAGTAAAAAAATAACCTGTTATTTACTTTCTGGTAATAATCGATCCGTTTATAATTTGATACCGGCTTTAATCTACAGTTTGTAAGAAATATAATTAAAATAAGATACAAGGGATTTTTTGAAAAGTTTATATTAATGTTACCTAATTAAATGAGAAAATTTGGCTATAAAAATTCCCTTTTTTTACAAGATTTAAATATTTTTATGTAAAAAAAGTTAATATTGATTTAAAGTTTTAAACAGGTTTTTATGTTTTGTCTTCTACTGCTCTAGAAATAGCAAATCAACGATACAAAAAAGCCTTTTTTATTCTTTGTTTCTTCCCTGCTCGTATTCAGTAGCGATCAGCGCTAATCGTTTAACGTCTAGTCTCAATGGCGGATCTCGGAAAGAGCCATGCCCTGTCTACTATTTTTTTCCTGTCTTCTTCTCGGAGGCCCCGGTACAGTTATATGTTTAAAACTGACTGTTCATAACTCCTGGGTTATTTACTGATACTGTCCATAACTCCATTTGTTTTCTTTTGATTCAAGTGGCAATATCAGGACGAATTGTCACGTTATAATTTTTTTTAGCCCACAATAATACAAATTTGATTTACCTTAAGTAACGTTGGCAGCCAATGAGTAACCAAGTGCAAATTTTTTAAACACAGCCAATGTCCTTCTCTTGCACATGACCTTATGCTTTCAGTGGCGACCTCCATTTGACCTTGGCCCATTGATACCTGCAAACATTCAAGATCAGTAAACAAGTATTAATTGGGTTGTTTCAGATGACGTAAGTTTCAAGTTTTTAGTCTTGTTCTTCTGTGATTTCATTGGTTGTTTTGGTTTCACTCTTAATATGTGGTAAAAACCACTGTTATTTAGCATTTTTTTAGTATATTGGATAAAACTATTCTACAGATTCCAGTACAATAAATTAACCATCATAAAAAGAATAATAAGAGAACAAAGACAACAAAACAAATAATAAGATAAAATCAAATGAAAAGAAATCTCTAATAAAAACATAACAGTCCAAAATTATTAAGCGATTCCAATTTTTTTTTTCATTAAATTGTAATAATTAGATCAAATTATCGTCAAAACAAATGCAATTGCAGAAGGCCCAAAAATGAAAAATATACCATTGGAACTGTTGCCACTCATGGCATGAAACATGGAATGGGTAGTGATCATTACTTTAATAGAAGGCATTTGAAGGACAATATTGACTTTTGAAATAGAACTCTTGCTCTACAGAACTTGTAAACAAAATTTGTTAATGTCTTCTACGAAACATTTTACTAGCAACATGGTATGCAGTGTATATGTAACAATGAACTGTTGCCACCCATGATGTTCAACATGTCCATTATAAAAAGAAAATAATTATTTGAATTTTAGAAGAATATTGAATAACCTGTATGTAATTTTCTCCACCAACAGTCGAAGATGCCAGTTCACAGAGTTCTTGAGATGGGTCTACCCCGGCCGATATGATGATTAAAATGGGTTCAGCATTTGAAGTGGTTCTCAGTAGGTTTTTCAAGTTTACAGCTTGTGGAAAGAGCTCTTTGAGCCCTGAAATTTAAATTTTATCATGATTTATACGTATTTCTTTTAATTATGCAATAGAACATAAAAGTTTTGCAAATCAGGAACTACAAAATACCTTAATAATATCCAAATAGTCACCAGTTTATTGGAGTTTTAAAAATAGAAAATTTTGATTTAAAATCCTGTAAGCATATTCTTTAACCACTTTATAAATTTTTTTTTAAAAAAAATTAGCATTGTTATAATAAATCAACAGAAGCATTAAGTTTTAAATCAACAGAAGCATTAAGTTATAAATCAACAGAAGCATTAAGTTATAAATCAACAGAAGCATTAAGTTATAAATCAACAGAAGAAGCATTAAGTTATAAATCAACAGAAGCATTAAGTTATAAATCAACAGAAGCATTAAGTTATAAATCAACAGAAGAAGCATTAAGTTATAAATCAACAGAAGAGCTCTGCCTTGGGCAGGTAAACTGCAGTAACAGTTTGAATTGAACAGTTTCTGTTGTTGTTTAACAACAGAAAAATAAATTAAAACTTTACCCAAAACTCGACTTGCAAACAGTGAACTGGCGCTGTATAAACGATCTGGCCTTAAAGCTTGTACAAGAAGGAGCTGCTGAAACAGGCTTAGTTTTGACGAAACGTTAGAGGGTAACTCCTGTTCACAATGGCTGCTTTTTGCGAAGTTACTCCACAATTTTGTATCTGATAACTGGAGCACACTAAATAAGTGTGGAAAGGACACCTGAAAAGGAAATGATCTTTACTAGAGATATTTTAACCTTTTAAAATCCACTCTATATTTTTAAAATTTAAAATAATAATTTATTTATAAAGCCTCAGTGGCTGAGTAGTATCGTTTCAGGTTACCATGCAACACAGATCCAGGGTTCCCGGAATCCTGGCTTGTGCAAACTTCATTCATCACTTCCATGAGTAATATAAGCTAAAGACCAATGTAGTTAGAGAAATAAACAATGATGATTTCACATAAAATACCACTAACTAACCAATTGACCCTGTAACCAATTGCCAGGAAAATCTGCCGAAAAGGGCACAGCAGGCTTTGGTCTTCTATGAACTGTTGCACACTGATTTCAGTTTAAAATAAATTTATGTAGATACAAATTAAATTAAAGCTAAAAACTAACTTTAAGTAAAGCAACTGCAATGGCTCTTTCCTCTTCAATCCAATCAGGAAGTGAAGCTTTCAGTTCTTCTGGCTCAAATTTGGCTTCAGTTAACAGAATTCCTGTAAATGCTTCCCATTCCTATTAGAGTTAAATGGAAATAGAATTTGTTAACAAATATCATGTTAAATATGGTTATCTTATTTCAATTGAAGATGTTTTTTCATTAAAAAATATAATAGTTAAAAAAGAGTTGTATAACTCATTATATAAAAAAGGTACACTTACACTGTTACAAAACACACGTTTCATCATTAAAAAATATAAATTACTTCTAGTACATGAAAAAACATAAATCATATGTATATTTTATTACAGGTTAAGTTTTTTTTGAAAATTTAAAACATTATTTGTAGAAACACAATTCCAACGAACCTGTTCTTCAAATAACTGATGAAAAATCCCATGAACCAAATGCAAGGCAAATGTCAGTCGATCAGCTTTGAATAAAGATCTCGAGACGGATTCATAAGAAATATTTTGAAGAGATTTTATAAGGCCTCCAATCCTTCCTCCTGGTTCTTTGCTGCTCTGTAAAATCGAATGCTTTTATAAAAAAAATTAATTCCCACCCAAAACTAATTTATAAACTTGGAAATATCATTAACTCAACAAAATAAGACTGGAGAATCAAGCTCTATAAAGCAAATAAAAGTTTATAAAAAAACTAGGGGGTGTAACACCAAACAACTTTCAATAACCACTCAATAAATCAATACCATTTAAAGATATTTACATACAAGTAATTTCAATAAATTTAAAGCCAAAAAGTTCTATGGCATTAACGTTCACGCAATATGCATGCACAATTTTCTTGATACCTTATTATGATACCTGACTGGTAATAAAAACTCGCAAACCAAATTTTAAGTCTTGTAGCACTTTTAGTTCAAGCTATATAGAGTGTTTCCAGATAGACAGAATGAGAGACAGTCTGACAGAGGGACCAATGTTCAAAACCATTTTTTAGCCTACTTTTCTTTTTTAATTCAAAAGTATTAAAAAAATGAAAAAGTAGGTATTGACATGCGGTCGATGTCCGTCTGTTTCCTGTCTCGTCTTAAAGTCAAAGAGACACTTATACTTTGTCGTATAATAAATTTACTATCTGTCGGCGAATTTCTCATTGAATTAGCATTGGAATTCAATTTTGAGTCATTTAAATCACTTGCCAAATCAACAATGGCATGTGAAACTTTATTTAAAATATTTGAAGCAAAATATTTTTTTCATAAATCAGTTTGGAATGACATCATAAAATGTAGCACAATGTGATTCTTTGATTGTTCATTTATTGTTTACCAAGAAAGCGGCAAGGCATATTTTTACATACAATTATGCTTAGCTTTAGTTTACATTTCGAATTTTTTTAATGCAGTTAGGAGTAGTTTCATTACTTTTGTTATTAATAAATATTTAATTATTCTTCGAACTACAAATAAATCGAGCAGATGATAAATAATATTAAATTAATTTGCGAAAGAATATTAAGGAAAATAGTTGATTTTGGCTTTTAGAAGTTTATGTTATAGCTGGATGCTGTGTTTAGCGATTTTTTTCTAATGTGTATAAATCTAGGGTAGAAACGGTTGTTGATGATATTTACTGTTAAGAACCTAGTTGTTTCCCGATTAGAATTTCAGTAATTATTTATATAACAGGAAAGTAGGCTATTTTAGTTCTTTAAGAACTTCTTGTTTAGAATTATGTATAGAAAACACAAAATCTTCATTTCTAATTTTCAACCCCATCACAAACCTTTCATTCCCTTATATTCCATAATAGGTAATTTAAAGTATAATATTTTTTTTAACTGTACACATAATCATATTTACCACTGTAATGTCTAATGCTTGGTTGAATAGTTTGAAGAAAGAAACGAGGCTAAAACTGTACATGTTGTTGACTTTTCTCAGTTCAGACATCAAGAAAAACAAAGTGCTTCCAAATTCAGCAAGAGGAAGATACATTCTTCTTTCCTGAAAAAAAGTTTTGATATTTCAAGTTCAAGTACTCAAGCTTTAACATGCTTTTTCAAGCATATGTCTTAGTTGTAGCTGCAGGAAATTGTTGTTGATTGGTTAACTGCTTAATAGCTTATTTGAACCAGTTTCTAAGAATTTAACTAAATTTTACACAATTTTTTAGTATTTTTACAATTTTTTTTTTGCGGTTGAAAGTTATGTGAGATTTGACGAAACTCCCTCTCCCATGAGAGATTTTGTGAAATTAAAATCAACCCCCTGTTCCCTGTGAACATCAATTTATTCATGGAGACCCCATTTGTCCACATGAACAGGAATCTGCTAATGTTGATTGAAAAGGTGTAGAATAAAATAATGTGGATTAATAAACATTAAAAAATATCAAAATAAATTATATATTGCTTACCATCATTAAATAATATAGAATAATCAAAGGCACAGGCAAAATTATTACTAAATAAAAACTAAAATTCAAGAATTGAATACAAAATATATTTTTAAGGCATACAGTCCCTGGACAAATTATTAGACGCACTGCAAGATTTCATGTATCAGTCAATGATGAACAAAATACCTTTAGAAGGACATTTGTGTTCCTAAACTTAAGCTATTGAATAGAAAATACTATCTGCTATACTTAATACATATATCGACATCTTTTTTAATGATATGGCATTCTTTGTTATGTTTTCATCATTACTAAAAAATACAGTGTTTCAAACAATTTGTCCAGGGACTGTACATACTTCTTCCAAAGATATTTGCAAATCATGGGATTCTTTCAATCCAATAGCAATTTCACTGCTGCTACTTTTTGTCTTGTTGAGAGAAGCAATCAGCTCTTCATTTTCTAGGACATTTCCTCTGGCAGAAGCTAATTCTTGGAGTAAAGATTCTTCTAGCTGAGTCATCTGCATTTTCATTTCTTCTTCACGTCTCAATAGTTCCGTTCGTCTTAATTCCAGTTCAGGTTTCTCACGTTGCAGAACAGTAGCTAGGAGCTGAAAAGCATTTAATTTTTATTTGAGGTCAACTAATAAGTCAGTTGTTGCAACTAGAACAAGAAATGAACTAGATTCAAAATCTGGGTTTGCACCGCCTCTAAATGCAAAATGCGACCAGATCATTAAATTTTGAGACAACAAAATAAATTTAGCCTCAGTTATCACGACTAGTTATTTAAAATCATCAATACTAACTTTTTTGTCATGGCTTCCAAGGATCTTGAAAAAATTATTATATTTAAAAAACCAAATCTTTACTGATCCTAAATTTGCCAAACCCCATTGTGGTGATCATATAATCACAGAATTTTGGCAATCCTTAAATTATCACAACTCGGCGATCTATAAATTGTGAAACTTTGCCAAATTTCGTAAAATCCCCAAATTTCGGCACTATAAAATCCCCAAATTGTGATTTCTTAAATTTTGGAGAGAACTCCAATTGTCCTAAAATTGCGAAACTCTGGCGATTCTATAAGCAGGTAACTCCAGCGATCTCAAAATCACCCAGTTGGGCACTGTAGACCTCAAAGATTGGAAATAATTTTTAAAAAAAGTTTTTTTTCAATATTTAAAACAAATTCTCCTACGTAATGTGCATGAGCTTGTAGTTTTTTAAAGTTAGTAGGTACAGATTGCTCGTAAATTTTTTTAATCAAATTTTGAACACTTTTTAAAATAAAACATTACTTGTCCTGTAAGTCCTGCTTTAGTAGTGCTGAAATTGACAGTTGAGACCACAGCATAAAAGTTTGGTGGAAGCTCTATCTCTGAATACTTGGTAACAAGGAACATCTTGAACTGAGGATTGTAGTCAACTACTTTTTCACCTATTTGTACGACGTACCTTGGACCTGGAACATTTATTTTAAAACATTAATGATGCATAACACTACACCAATTCCAATTACTAATCAATAAAACAATACCATTTAAAGGTAATTATATCGATAAGATAATGACAATAACTTTAAAACCTAAAAAGTTCTATGGCAGGCACAATTTTCTCAAAAACCTTATTATTCGGAGGTACTCGGAAGGTACTGAGAACAAGTAAACCAAATTTGAAGTCTGTATATCTTTTCGTTTATTAGCAAGTACCAACAAAACCAAAACGTTTTAAGGCAGCTACCTACAGTCCCTGGACAAAATTATTAGACACACTGCAAGATTTCATATATCAATCAATAAAGAACAAAATACCTTTAGAAAGACATTTGTGTTCCTAAATTTAAGCTATTGAATAGCAAATACTATCTGCTATACTTAATACATATATCGACATCTTTTTAAATGATATGGCATTCTTTGGTATGTTTTCATCATTACTAAAAAAAATACAGCGCGTCTAATAATTTGTCCAGGGACTGTAAGTTAGTTAGTAGCTCTTTTAGTTAGAGCTGTAGAGTGATTTCAGATAGACAGACAATCTGACAAACGGACCAATGTTCAAAACACCTTTTTTAAAATCAGCACCCTCCAAAACGAATAGAAAACACAAAATCTCTATCTCGTAATTTCGACCCTATCACAGCAATTTCCTTAGCTTATATTTCATTTTAGGTAATTGAAAGTAATAAAATATATCTAACTTTATCATTTACAAAAGAATAGAATATTATATTTTGAATAGTTACATTTGAGAAGTTCAAAATACTTCTAAAACCTAATTGATAAAGGTATAATAATAATCTTTATTATTACAAAAACAAAAAATAACAAACAAACAATAAAAAATATGGCACACCAAGGGGAAAAAATTTCTGTACAGGCGAACAAAACATATATAGTTATAATTGAACACAAACAAAACAAATGTAAAAATGTATAAATAATAATTTAGCTACTCAAAACCCTAATGCAAGTTAAATTTATAAAAAGTTATATAAACAATTCAAAGATAAAAGTAATAATAATTCACCTTGATTGATCAAATCTTTTCGCAACAAGGGATACAATACAGGGTGAATGGAGTCGACATCTTGCAACAAAAGCGTTTTACCAAATCGGACAGCCATTTCTACTGATGTTAAAAAGTTAGCTTCCTATACAAAGAAAAAGAATGTATAAAAATTATGTTTCTATTTGAATACTGCTATAAAACATAGGAGTATTTTATTGTCTGAAACTTACATGGCAATTTACCACTTCTAGTTGGGAATTAACCATATTTGCTTTTAACCAATTTGTAGCTTGAAGAGATGGGTCTACCAGAAAAGGCACTAAAGTATTCTATAATTAAAGTAAAGTATGTGATTAATAATAAACTTGAAATAAATAGTAATGCTGAATTACAGCTAAGTTCCTTGCAATCAAACAATCAATCAGTTACCGCAATAAGTATTTCAATTAATATGACTATCTATAATTAAAAATATTTAATGTAACAAATATAGTATCATACACAGGGCTCCTCTAACAGGAAGTCTGGGATTGGTATAAAATTGTGGCTTAGAAGTTATTTTTGTGATACTAGTCTGTTCTTGTAAAGTGATTATAGATATCAAAATAAAGAAGAAACTACCGAGGCACAATCAGATTTTATTATGAATTCAAATGTCAAAACTCACTTGCAAAATACAAATGGCGTTTTCAATTGACAAAGCATCGGAAGGCAGACCTTGGTTCTTCCAAACCAACTGCTCCCTCTCCGTGCTCAAAGTTTGTGCTAACGAAAACGTATTCACGCCAAATTCTGAGCACCACAGTTCTACAACAGAACGACGCTTGTCCTCTGGTTCTGCACACAGGTAAGTGATAAAAGCTGCTGACAACAGAGCTTTTAAAGGTAGTTCGTCAAGTTGTTGGTCAATTTCTTGAAGCTAAGAACACAAATGTTTATTATAAGAATATGGATTAATTATAGATAATTTATTTAGCATTTTGGTAATAAATTTTATGAAATTTTTTTATAGAACTTATAACACATGTAGTTAAAATAATAATAAATAATAATGTAGAACATTGTCAGCAGAATAAACTTAAAGTGCAAATACAAATCTAATAAAACAACATCTATTCTGCTTTTAGCATTTATTTCAGCATTCAGCTCATTCAGCATTTTTGTAATATAAAGTTAGTTAAGGATATAAATACAATTTGGATAATCAGAACCAAAGCTATTATTCCACCAATTATGTTATTTAGGTTAGAATTTTATACAAAAAAGAATCTATTCTCAGCTTGTTGCTTGGAAAAAAAACATTAAACAATTATATTAAATTATGACTCAATGCCTTCAAAACAACAATTTTTTTTAAAAATTTGTAACACATATTATTAAAAATATAAATTAAAAAAAAATTTAGAAATAGAATACAACATTGACAGCAGAATAAACTTGAGCACACATACAAATGAAACATTAATTCGTCTTTCTCTTAAAATATCACATCAAACATTTTGCAAATTATGATAATTCATCCACATCAAAGTTTACATAAATAAATAATACTAAAGTTGTGAAAAGTAAAATATAATATACTAATAACTTTTAAATTTTTTATTGGACTCAATTTTTTTTTTATTCACAAGCTTAATTACCTGCAAGGTCCATCTGCGATATTCATCATCCAATTTGCTGACCAATGATTCAGCAGATGCTATTGTTTCGTTGGCTTTTTTCAGGTTTATTTCGATCTGAGCAGCCTCTTTCGTGAATTTGTTCAGCCGGTCTCTCAACACAGACACTTCCTCTTCCACATCCTCAAGAGCTGTGCTTAGTTTTGTTATCTTCTTCTCGGTAGAGGATAAGTTGCTAAAATTGATAATATATTTTTTAAAAATACTTAAAATTACCCATATTTGCATGTTTTCTAAGGCAGGGATTTGTCGGAGGGATTCTCGGCTGTGAGCACAGATATCATAGTTAAAGTATTAGATTGGCAGATCACGTGACCTCTAATGCTAACGACGGGACGCGCATGGAGGCCAAAATAAGAGGGCAAAATGGCCAGTGTTGCCGCCTCTTTAAGGAGAAAAATACTACGAAAAAATACCATTTAATTCTAAAATTACAAACAAAAATACTAGAAAAGGATTTCAAGTCACTAAAAAGATTCCAAAATGCAGCTAGTATTTTTACGATATTTTTTTGTAATTTTAGAATTAAATGGTATTTTTCTCCTTAAAGGGGCAGCAACACTGGCCATTTGCCCTCTTATTTTGGCCTCCATGCGCGTCCCGTCGTTAGCATTGGAGGTCACGTGATCTGCCAATCTAATACTTTAACTATGATATCTATGGCTGTGAGGTATTATGTGCCCGCTGCATAATCCCAAGATCGCGGGTTCAATATGGGAAAATTGGTGCTACTTATATCATATCATATTATTATGTGGCAAGTAAAAGGTCCCTTGACATGGGTCCCATTGGACTTGGGTTCTCTCGGCTACTTTAACATCCATAGATGTCTCAGATTCAATGTAATCCGAGCGTCAAAATTGGCAGTGAGAGCCGCCTAGACGGTGCCACAGAAATGGCTATCCTGGGGAATATGCTAAGTCTGCAAAAGGCTTGATTCGTCAAAAAAGCAGCCCCGTTACAAAAAATAGGTTTTCAAGGGCAATGAATATGACCATGGTAAAAAAAAATTGGAAGCTACAAAATTAAAATGTATAAAAAAATAAATAAATATTTCCGTTGATAGAAATACCAGTTCAAAAGTATTTATAATCTATTATATACAATATACAGTACATTCTTTTTATTTAAAAATGTTACAAGATGTTAAAATATAGGCATTCTTTGAGAAAACAATGGATGACTACAAGCCCATAAATATTTGTAATTTTAATTGTACTTCTGAAGTACATAATTATAAATAACTTGCCAACTTAAACTTAGCCTTAATCAGCACTAGTTAAATTATGATTCATTAAAAAAATAATTTATCAAATCAATAAGTATGTATGTATTACAAAAACATAAAAATTCTCTATGCATACTGTTTTAGTTTTGCCTGTTCTTTTTCTAGAGGTTTAATTTTTTCCAGCACTCGTGAATAAATTACATTTGCCTTCACCCAAGATGCTAACGGTGCAGCTGCCGCTGATGCTCGTTTTGCATTCTGAAATTTAAAAATAAAAGGGGTTTTGAAAACAGTAAAACTTAAAAATTCATAGGTCTATTATTAAGAATAATGATAATTTGTTAATTAGCCTTATTTTAGACAACTGTTAAACAAAATAATTTTTAACCAAATTATCTTACTACACAGTTAAACAATACATCACACTAAATAAAAATTCAAATGAAAAAATTATTTTAAAAAATCCCCTCAAAACAAGCAAAATGTCTATAAAAAAATATACTATTTGAATACTACTAACCTTTGAATCAAATGATTCAGCATTCTTTTTTAGCAGTTTTTCCACACTCTCCCTTATTTCTGGAGAAATATTTCGAGCATCAAATGCAAGTATATCTTCTTTAATGCCTCGCTTCGATAGAAAGCTGAAAATCACAGAAAAAAGCTTCAGTAATAATAAATAAAATAAAAACACTAAATTACAGTAGGCTACCTCTTAACCAGACTTTGTTTAATCCGATTTCAGCTTTAAAAAGCTGATTTTTTTTAATTCTTAAAGTGTAAAACATAGCTAAATAACCAAATGTTTTGTCACTGATTCCCATGTGATGCTGATAAAAAAAATTACGTAACTTGGTGGCAAGTTGACGAACTTCTAGGTTTCAATACATAAAGGGGTAGTTTTTATTAATGGTGTGTAACTAACAATGCTTTGATACAATGACAAAATGAAGCAGTATTTTAATTGTGTATTCATTTATAAGGCAAATATTACTAATGCTGAAATGTGCAACCAAAATGTACATTTAAACCTTAATTTATTTCACTTCTCCCTTTTAACCATATTTTCGCTTAACCTGCTTCGGCTTACCCTCGGTTTCATTTGGGCCAGTTAACACTTTACCGACTGGTAGCGGTTCGCCAGTTAACACTTTACTGACCGGTAGCGGTTTGAACATACTATGCCCTTTCACCGCCGTCATCGGTCGTGGATCAAGGCGTAGACTGAACACGGCCTAACCAAATCTAATAGAAAGATCAAAAGTCGATTAATCGACGACCGGTCGGTAAGCGCTAGGGGTGCAAACGTCATATAATCGACGGCCGGTCGGTATGCGCTGAGAACAAAACGTCAATTGATCGCCGGCCGGTTGGTATGCGCTGAGAACAAAAGGTCGATTAATCGCCGGCCGGTCGGTAAAGTGTTACGAGGGTATTTACTGCATATCAAAAGTGACTTGGGGAGTCAAATCCCCTATCCACAAAAATAACTTGGACTACTGTTTCTAACACTCAATATTTACAACCAATAAAAAAGTATAATAAAGATTATTTTAGTACAAAATTAGTTACAACAATTTTGGGAAAATACATGGGTTCACCAGCTCTTAGCAAAAAAAATAGAATGGTTACTGATTGAAAATATTACAAATTTATATAATTGCCATTTTAACTTTACAGCAATATATTTACATGATAAGATTCCTAAAGAACACAAAAGTTCCTTATTGGCGCGCAAATAGTATATCAAGTAGAAATTTACATGTTTCAGTGGGAAACTCTCATCAGAATGGTACACACAACTCAGACAGATTACTCAGACTCAGTTAAAGATATTCTCTGAAATATATCTCTGAACATATTTACAGTTAAGATAGTTTCTATCATCATACCTTTTCATGCTGACCCAAGACGTATCGAAAATACCCATTAATCTCAGCACTCCTTCCAGTATGTCTCTAATAACATCTGGTGGGGCTCGTAAAGAACGAATTTCAGACAAGGCCTCCGATTTTATGCCCCCAACTGCAGATTTGGCTGAAATATAACAGAGGAAATAAATATATTTTATTTAAAAAAAAAATGATAGTCAAATTTGCTGTTTTAATTTTTAGTAATAACCTAACATCATTGAGCAAGAAGAAACGTGGAGTGAGGTGTGTGATTCACTGAGCAGGGCAGCAAACGAGCCGTTTCAATAACGAAACACGGAGGAATACACGGCACTGCAGCAGAAACAAACCGTGCAGAAAACCTAGAAACTTTCCTATTTCGCTACTGCGTTCGTCTTCGCTGCTTTTCAGTTAGTGATCCACATGGTTATTTCTTTAAAAAGTTGGAATTTAAAGTTAAAGAAAGTTAATATCTTTTGAACTAAAAATGTTAAAATACATTTAGGAGCCCAAGTCAATATTATAGAGGGGTCTCATACAAGCATTGCATACAAGTGTAGGGAAAATAGTCCTTTTCTGCCCTGTTCGCTCAAAAGGGTGTGAGTGGGTTTTCGCCTCGCTGACACCTCACTCCAGTTTCCCTTCTAGCTCAAAGCCTAACATACATTTATTAAAACTGTAAGTAAACCGTCAATGATTATTCAGAAAATATCTTCAACTTTGCACATGATACATGAGAAGATTCATAAAGTAAAAAACGTAGATTATTGGAGCAAATAGTTTATTGTAAAAGTCCCATTGAACTATGTTGTTTACTTCATGAATCTTTTATGTATCAATGATTAAATTGAAAACAAAAATTCCAGATCCATTGAACCATTTGAAGCAAAAGTTACAAAACAAAATTCCAGACCCATACACCAAGACACAGAATGAGAACGAAAAGATGTAAAAACTGCTTCTAAAAACAATGGTATCAGCTTTAAAAGTTACATTATATCTAGTTATTAAATATTTTTTATAGTAAAAAGAAATGATGCAAATTTCAAATGATACATTATTTTCAAATGAGACTTTCATTCAAATAATGATTCATTTAAAAAAAAAGAGAAGCATCAAATTGTTCAGTTATGTTGCTTAGTTGAAAATCCAAGATAAAACTCCACAATACAAGATGCTTTTTATTGATAATATATTTCAATATGATTAGTAATCATTTACTTTTACATAGGTTAATGGGTTTTTATAGTTATTTTACTAAGAGTCTAAGGAACAAAATGTTAGAACTCAAAAAAGCATTACTAATAAATTTAATAAATACTGCTTATTATTATGGAAGCAATTAAATCAATAAAATAAATTGGTATTTAACTATTTTTGTAAATTTACAGGTAAAGAAGAAATTGTGCAGGCCAATTATGTTGTTTAGTGTGAGGTTAACAGTTTTGAACGATACAAAAACACAGACAGAAGTGCAACAATCAATTAGACATTCCACAGACAAGTGCTTAATAAGCAGAAACATACAGACAAGACTGTGCAATCAAAATTTGTCTGTTAGACACATCACTGTACCTTCTTGAACGATTGGCTCAATTTCTTTCAACTCTAAATCGATATCTTTTTTACGTTTAGACAATTTAATATTTTCCTCTTCAATTCTAGTTTTAAGTTTTTCAAGTTCAATCTTTTGATCACCAGTGTTCTAGAAAAAAGAATAAGTTGATGCATTGCGTCCTGTTGAGTAAGTACAGATAAAGCAAAACGTGTTGCATTTTTTAGAGTTTAACAAAGAATGTTAGCTATGTAGTCATTACCAGGCAATATCACATATATTAGTTAACCGTATATTCATTACCAATATTACATATATTAGTTACATATATATTCATTACCAATATTACATTTCTAATATTTTTTAAGGAAATCAAAAGAAAGTGGCAAAATACAAGATATTTTGCCATTGTCTTTCCAATTTTCTTTAAAAATATTTAATTAGTACTTTGATGTTTGAGTCACAAATTATATTGAAACCAATAATGGTTAAATGCACTTTTTCAAAAACAGTTTAACTGCTTTCTAAAAGAATTTAAACAGTTTTTAAATGTTATTTTTAAATACAATTCTTATTAGTAGCTATTTTGTACAAACAATAAAAATGTGAAACAGTTTTCAACTAAGAAAAGCTTATAGGAAATGAATTTTTACTGAAAGATTTTGAATTGTAATGTCACCCACAATTCAATTAGATAAAAAAAAAATATCCACAAAACAATAAAATATCAGTAAAATTATTAACTTACAGACATGCTGGTTGTTATAAGCCGTAACGCTTCATCAGCTTCAGATTGTTTTTCTGCTAACAGTGCACTTTGCCCCATAGCCTCAGAATTCAGTTTATCAACAAGAGCTCTAGCTTCATTCAGTTTAGAAACACCTGCCTGTAACAATGCTGTATTATAAACTAAACTAGGAGTGTGTAACACTACATGACTTTCTATTATACCCCTCAATAAATTAATACATTTAAAAGGTGATTATCAAGTCTGAAGTTTGGGTCTCTTTTATTATCAACAATACCTTTAAAACCAAGTTCTATGACAGCTACCCTTTAACATGCATGATTTTCTCAAAAACATTATTATGATATCCGCCGGGCACTAAGAACTTGTGTATTAATTTGAAGTTCGTAGCTCTTTCAGTTCAAGCTATAGAGTGGTTTCAGATAGACAAACGGACCAATGTTAAACAAGTAGGTTTGTAACAGAATCTGTCACTTAACCCGCTTCCACACATCAGTTGTGTTTAACAGGTAAAAAGGCGCCAGACACAGCATTAATTCTATATTAAACATTTACATGCTAAATTTGGCTAATTTCATTTACTTTATTTCGAAAATTCAATAATTATTACTTATTGTTTGTAAAAATTAATTTATATTTCAAAGAATAAATGTGTAATATTCCTCGTTTTTCAATAGAATGAAAATATTTCATATAAAAATCAACATACAAAGAATCTCGTAGTGAAATATATTTGAAGTCATTTCAAACTGATCGATGTCGCAAAAATAAATTTATTTTAATTTATTGTCTAAAAGAATTAAAGTTTCTTGCGCGATTGTTGCAAATCACAATACCTCATATTTCTTATTAGGTAATGGAAAGTAAAAAGGCAGTTGACACTGTTACGCAATAATTTTACAATGCTCTAAAGCAAACAACTTGGTATTCGAAGCAATTTTATTCTGATCATCTAATGCCCAGGAATTTTTCAAAGTTATCATTTGAATTTTCCACTTTTAGCATTATTACTTATCCACTTTTAGCATAGCATTATCTTCTAGATTTAACAGCACATAAAAATATTATAGTTTTTTTCCAAAATGTAATAAGTTTTGCATTTACCTGCAAATGTTGTTTTCTTGTTTGAATTTCCGCACACTTTGCAGAGTAAATTTTCCTATAGTTTTGAATGAATGCGATAAATTTCCGAGGAGCCTGATTCCTTTGGTTGTTTTGTTGGTGAATTTTCAGGAAAAATTTGTAAAAATCGCTTTGTCCAGAGTCAGAAACGTCTGAATCTTTGCTAGATAAGAGTAATCTCGGTACCTAAAGATATAATAAAAATGCATTAGCATATAATCTATTTAAACAGTTTAAAAAAGAAAAACATTTGGCTTTATAAATTAGAATACTTAAATAAACGTTTTTATTTTCACAATTAGATACTTTAGATAAGATTGGATACTTTAGACAGAACATTGGCAAACTTAAAAGGTGACCAAAATCAGTATTGTGGATTTAGTTCAAGTCAAGGGGGCTTGGCTTATAATTTTTGCATTTGCATAATTGAAGAGCTTAGTGCAAGAACGTGCTAAGTAACATTTTTTAAAAAATAGAGATTTTTATGTCAATGAACATATTATTCCATCCTTTAAAGATAACAAGTTTCCCAATTTTTATAAACTTCAAGTTTAGTATATTTTATAAGGTTTGAAAGTACCGTTTTCAACAGATCTAAGTGCAAACTAAAAACTTTTAAGGTAATTTTCTCGTTTCCACCTTTTTGTCACTTGGCACGTTCTTCCACTAAGCTCTTCAATTATTAACAATGGCTTTTCAACTATTGAAATATGGTCACTTTTTTTTTAAATAATACATCATATGTGTATCAAACACATACTTTTTGAAACTACAATTAAAATAGCTTTCATACTGCAGTGGCTCACCACGCATGTAACCTCAAATAACTTCCACATCAGAGAGCACTGATGTTTTACTGCATTACTGCCAATCATCTAGATTATAAAAGATGTTGTATATAAGGTCGAAGAAACTTAAGTCTTCCTCTTAACGTATCTTTTGGTGGACACTGGTTGTTATAATATTTTCGGCAAAACTACTATACAAACTAATTTTCTATTACAGTCAATACTCGATAACTCAAAGTCCCAGGGGCCCCAAAAAATAATCGACTTATCCGAAGTTCGAGTTATCGAAGTTACCTTCCCATTCCTCTCTACTGCACTTTAGATAGGTCGACATGGCTTAAATGGTTTGATATGTGCCATAATACTATAGTCGTATGCATTTCAATTTTTTAATAGCTTATGTAAACAACAAGAGAAGAATGGGGTCAAAATGTTTATTAAAACTCACAAAATTTGGCCTCATTACATATTAATTATTATACATACCATATAAATCTCATTTGAAAAAAGTAGTTATTTTTTTTGTTGTTTGTATTTTTTAAGGTTGTTGGCATTCACAAAGTCATCTAATTTTTGAAGACAGTTAAATGGACAGTTTGTATGGTCGGTGGTCTCCAGGTATTGCTGTAAGATGTGTCATCTCCTTCGGGCTCTCGCAAACTGCATTCATTATTGCCTCTTCAAACAAGGGTTCTGACTTTGCAATGTTGTCATCGGTGCAGATGAAATCTATTTCCCATTCTTCCCAGTCCATATCACCCATGCCTACAAAGGGATCCCAATTGTCGTTTTTCACTTCATTGTCATTTGCACTGAAGATACCACAGCTCTTGAAACAGTTCTCGATTACCGTTTGAGAAATATCATTCTCCCAAACATCATGAGTGGGTTGGCATTAAAAGTTTTGAACTAAATTGTGTTTTTTACCGGGGAAATCTATCACAAAAACTTCGACTTAGAAGATGTTCAATTCGAGTTATCGAGACAGTTTTTTAAGGAAAGTATAGAAATGATTCAGGACTTGATTAAAAGTTCGAGTTAGCGGATTATTCGACTAATAGGAAGTCGAGTTATCGAGGTTTGACTGTATTTTGTTTCTTTGGTACATGCTCATAGTGCAAAGATAAGTTTCCAAACCTAGAAATATTTCTTTTCAATCTAAGGATTTGCACATCGTCCGTCAGTGGCATGCGCTCTACGCGTTGCTATCGTCTAACGACGCATAGCAAGTTGTTGGATATCTGGGTAAGCTCAATCAGAGCATGTGCTCGTCGAACAAGAATAATCCGAGTGCATCTCTCAATATTTTAATGAAATCTTAAAGGTTAATATTTACAGAGAAGGAAACATGCAAGTTCCAATGATTCCATTTAGTAGTTTTGCGAGTATCATAATATTAATTAAGTAAAGATGCAGAGTCTGATCGCTCCACGCGCAGTGCGCAGGAATGGAGTGGGATTGACGCTACAGTCTCGATAGTCGGAGATCGTCTGTCCTGTGTCGGTCCTCGATGCAGCAGGAGCAGAGTACCGTTGAGTTGTTCAACGTCTACAGCTCCAAGAGGAAAACTTAATAGCTTGGTTTGGTTTGTCCTTGTGGCGGTGTTAGTGACGACCGCCGCAGATTAATCTTGGTCCCCTCTTCAACCACCCTCTTAAATGTTAATATTAAAAATATATTTCTTTCGTTTTAACAATGTGTTTATTATTTTTAAAAAGCACAAACATATCTATACCTCAAGCATTGTATGTTCATTCCACTCGTCCATCCACAGTACAGTGCAGGACTTGTAAAGGGCCGGATTACTCTTACAGCGATACAAGAATTTAGGATCAGTAAAATCCATTATCAATGCTACGTGCAGGTTTTTTCTGACGCCTGAATTAAATGAATATGAACATAGGATATAAAAACCTCGAAAGTTTTTTAGTTTATAAGAATACTCATTAACTAATAAATAACAATAAAAACAGTCGTAGCCCTTTACTTTTGTTACATAATCTGAAAACCTAAATAATTTTTTAAGACTCAAACTAATTAGATAGAACTAATTAGTGAAACAATTTTATGTAAGAAAATTTACAGATAATTTTATTCTTAGAGTCAAGTAATTTTACTCTATTTGAGTCTCACAAGCTAATAATAGGACATTATATTCTTATTTACAAAGTTTATCCACATAGTCTGAGTTTCTCAACTAAATATATTTTAAAATAATTTTTTCAACATTGTATAAATAACATGAAATCAAGCTATAAAAATCAGACTAAAACCATAAGAAAGCACAAAAAACCCTAAATAAATATTAAAATAAAACTAAACTAAAATACAGCCTTTTAATTAGACTAAAATATTAATATATAAATTTAAACTTAATAAAAATACGAATTGCAAAGGGATAATTACAATAATTTAACATTATAACTTACGTTGAGCAAAGAACGAAGAGGCCGAACCTCGAAACCCTTCCTGTAGAGCTAGATCCTTAAGGGGTGTCAGAAGAGGTTCTAATTCTTGAGGGGTGTATAACCCTGGAACATCCCCAGAAGATAAGAGGCTATCGACTAACTCCAGAAATTCTTCATTCAGAATTTGATAGTCCTCTAGTAGAAGTAACACATCTTTGCCTTCGATGCCTGACATTTGCATTGCCTGGTGGATGAACAAATACCAAGATAAATACAGTAAGAAAAAGAACACATTTACAACAATCTAATGAAACAAAAAGTAAACATTAATTGTTAAATTTATACAGTCAAATATCCTTAAGAATAACTTCTTAAAGTAAAATTTATTGAGATAATATAATAGTTTTCTTAAAAGAGGGGATTGCTTTTTTGGTGGATCATGCCTTTTGCAGACTCGGCATATTCACCAGAACTGAGAGCCCTTTTCGCGACACTATCTTGGCCGCTCTTGCTACCAATATTGACACTGTATGTGGATGTTAGTGTACACCACAATTTAATTCTTCTGAGAGAACCCAAGAAAATGATTACTCAAAGGATCTGGGGGTTTTTACATGCCACATAATAATATGAAATGAGTGCTAACAATTTTCCCATCATGAAAATCTGCCTACTTAGCCAGGGCTTGAATCCACAATCTTGGGCTTATGAGGAGGGCACTTTATACCTAACAGCCACTGATACCTATGTTGTTTGAATATTCACTTATTGAATGTCTAAAAAAATTATATGTGATTGTTACATCTAGTTGAGGAGGTTTGACTGTATAGAAATCAAAGTTATAAGGCGATTCTAATAACAAGTTTTTCAGCAGCTAAAGATAATTTAACTTTTTGGTTTGCCTTTAAGTTATTTGTTTTTTATTATTCCTAACAATTAAATATACTTATTTTAGAAACATTAAAAAAAATACAGAGATAAAGCTTGTAAAAAACATATGTGTTGAAAGACCACGTAAAATGAGGATAAAAGAGAAAACTTTGTAACACACTCACAATTTTTAAGTCATTTGCGAACTGTTTTATACCATAATTTGGATTAACTTTAGGCGAAACGATAGGAATTTGCAGAGCATAAGCCGTTATTGAAACTGATAAACGTCGACCAGAGCCATTCTTTCCAACAATTAATAAAGATCCATTTTGCTGAGAGAGAACACGGTCCACTTTAGCCAAATTTTCTAAGACCTCTTGAAAAATGACAATGTCAAGTTCCCTAACTTCACTACCTGAAAAGATATTTCACAGTGACAGTATTTTGAAAGATTGCAATAACAAGACACATAGGATTAATTATAAAAATACATTAAAGGATTTTAAAAAAATAATAAAAATCATTTAAATTTATTGCTTATTAGCTTAGATGTAACTAGATTTTAGCTTTCACATAACGTTTATTAAAAAAAAGTGGAAGGTATTATAATCGTTCAGTCCGTCTGTCTGTCCGTCACCCACTTTCATAGCCCAAAATACAAATGCTACGGACAAGTGTGATACGTCAAAAAAATTCAGCATATCGAAATTAGAATACATTGAAAATTTCAGAGAAGAATTCGAATTCGATGTACTTTAATTATTTATAAAACTGCAACATTTGATGCTCATTTAAAAAGCATAGGAAGCCATTTTTATTAGAATTTAATCACCATTGCCATTCACAACAATCGCTCAAGAAACTTTAATTCTTTTAGACAATAAATTTAAATAAATTTATTTTTGCGACATCGATTAGTTTGAACTGACGTCAAATATATTTCACGACGAGATTCTTTGTACATTGATATGAAATGTTTTCATTCTATTTAAAAACGAGGATTACATATTTATTCTTTGAAATATAAATTAATTTTTGCAAACGATAAGTAATAATAATTGAATTTTTGAAATAAAATAAAAGAAACTAGCCAAATTTAGCATGTAAATGTTTAATACATAATTAATGCTGTGTTTGGCGCCTTTTTACCAGTTAAATACAACTGTTGTATGGAAGCGGGTTAAGTGACAGATTCTGTTACAAACCTACTTGTTTATTTTTGTACACCCCTATAACAATACAGTGCTCAAGTGGTAAGGAAATATAATAAATACATTCAACATTAAAAATATTGGTTTCAAATCATTGGCTTTATGATTCATTTTTTAAATAAATTTGGTGGGCGATATAAATTAATTTCACACACATAAAGAAGTTTTCCTTTTTGAAATTGTATTTACTGAAATTTTGTAATCTTTTTTATCATAAGAGACTAAATGAAAATCTAATTTATACAAATACTAAATAATCAAAAATATATATTAAACTTACTGAACAGCTTTATGTTTCTTTGAACAATAGAAAGCCAGTTTTCTGCGGATAACTTTTCCAAAGATTTTCCATACATTTTTGCTTTTTCGGATGAAGTGTTTCCAGACACGTAGAAAATATCTGAAAGATTTGAAATAATACAATTAAAAAACTATCATTTTGTTTTTTTAAAGAGTTTTAAAAAAAGAAAGCTTTTAAATCATAAAACACTAATACATGTACTTATGTAGTACAAAACTCATAAAACCTTAATTTATGAATGAATAGTTTGAATTTCAAAATTTAAAAAAACTTTTTGAATTTACCTTCAGAGCATTAGCAAAAATTTTTTTTTGTAAATTACTGTACTGCTATTTCTAACCCCTCATAAATTTCAAAAATTTTGTGTACAAAAATTTGCATTGATATTATACTTTTTTTTATTCGAAAATGATTTTAAGACAGTCTCTTAAAAAAAAAACTGAAATTTTATTTTCTAACAAAAACAAACAAACTTTTCTAAATGAATTGGTTAATAGAAAATTTAAAATAAATTAATTTCAAAAAAATAAAGCGGAGAAAACTACCATTCATTTTTTCCCATTACCAGTAGAAAGGTTAAAATTAAGCCTTTCATAGAACTAAACAAAACATAAAAATACTATCGGTCTTTACTAGTCCCATTTTTACGAAAATAGCACATATATACATCAGTTTCAAGCTATAGTTAAACTCATAGTTTCCTTGCACAGAAGCCACGACCACGGGCGGAGCTATAAAATGCCCGGAGCAATCAGATGATGACAAAATAGAATGGCTGAAATTTCCTCTTCATCTGATTGCTCCGCGCGTTTTATAGCTCCGCCCATGCCCGTGGCTTCTGTGCAAGGAAACTATGAGTTTAACTATAACTACAAAAATACAAAATAAACAGTTACCATCAAGACTGCTGATATCCAACGATCCCCAATCTCTCCTCAAAATGCTTGAAATGATATTATTAAACTTCATTCTCGCCTCGCCGTTAGTGAGTCTGTCTCTGAAGATTCTGCATGCCTCATAAGCCCATGCTATCAGCAGCCCATCTGGAGATTTAGGGGTCGAAAATCCCTCTTGTGCAAGATCATAGCGAAAGAGGGACAGAGACCATCGTGTCAAATCGACAGGAGTGAATCGACAGTTTCCGTATGTATCGCTGCTGAATTCTATTCTCATCTGTAAGGGAAATGAGTTTTTTAGTTAGAATTCAGTTTAATAATTGAATTGCTAAATAACAAAAAGGTCAAGTCCGTAGAAAAATTTCAGAACAAGGTATTTTAATTAACATTTCAGTGGAAAGAAAGAGCATCTGGAAAGCATATATCGAAATCTTTCTGCAGATATGAAGCCTTTATGTATTGAAATTCAATAGTAAAAGTTTAAAATATTAAACATGTCTATGCACATGCCACAGTGGACTAAACAGTTTTTTTTTAACTAATATTTATTTTGACAACAAAATCCATGATACCAAATTAGCAACAAGACATAAGACCTACTCTATTTCACATTTAGAAAGGTAATATCGTTATGAGGGATGTAGAAAATAACAGAACAGATTTAACAAAAGTTAATAATTTAGACAGCTATATTGGCCATGTTTCAGGTCATGAGTGGCAACATTTTCAGCAATATTGTTTTCATTTTTGGTCCTTTGGGAATTACATTTGTTTTGGTGATAATTTGATATAGCTATTTCAATTTAATAAAAAAATATATATTGGAATTGCTGAATAATTTTGGACTGTGTATGTTATCATAGCGTTTTAATTTTCTGTTATTGTTCGTTTTGTCATTATTGTACTCTTATGCTTCTGTTTACGTTGCGTAATTTATTGTACTGTAATCTGTAGAATAGTTTGATCTAAATACTAATACCCTAAATAATAAATATCCACGGTTTTTACTGCAAATCAAAACAACCAATGAAAATGCACAAGACCTGCAAGTTTGCCGCATAGGTAAAGCACCTTAAAAATTAAAGTGCATACAGAAGTTACTGATAGGCATAATTCGATTCTTGTTGCATTTGAAAGCATATATAGTTAAAAACCCACAATATAAAAAAAATTCAGTTAACATACTGCTTCTAGGAGCTGAACCATAGATGTTATAAGCTGTCGCACTTTTGAGTTGTTTCCCCAAATAATATGATCCTTGAGAGAACTTTGTATGACTGGTGTCAAAATATTAGAATAAATACTCCGAAGTTGTTCTTGGGTGGGATAACTATAACGAGATAAAATATATTGATATAATAAAACATATCATATAATAAAAACTTATAAATAACTTAGCATTTTAATGTTTAAAAATTTTAATATATTTTAATTATAGCACAGACCTTCCAACTTTACTGATTTTACCAAGAAATACCATATTTTTAACAATTTTTTGGATTTTTAGAAAAAATATAACTATTGAATTTATTATCAGGAAACGTTAAACTTTTGGTTGGCTCACAAAAATATTGAAAATGTTTAAGAATCCAGCTGTCCTGGAGAACCAGTACCGGGTTAAATCTGGAGATTTGACTGCACATAAACTACATTTCACGATCCAGAAGCATACCATGCATTAAAAACATTTTTTCGATTTCAATTTAACTTTTTAATAAACTTATTGGTCCTAAAACTAACTTTATTAAATGATTTAAAATTAAATGTTTTTTGTTGAATTATTAAACTAACAGTCACACTTACTCAACAGCATAAATGTACATAATGCTTGTAAACCTAGTTGTGAGGGAATGACGACCTGCCAATGAAACACTGCTTACAGATCCCACAATTTGGATGCCTTCCAGACTGATCCATTCTGCATTTTCATCATAGAAACCATGGTAAGTCAACACCTGAAATAAGATGATGAGGTACACAACAAAAACAAACTAGGGTGTGTACATTCCCTGGACAAATTATTAGACGCACTTTATTTTTTTTAGTAATGATGAAAACATACTAAAGAATGCCATATCATTAAAAAAGATGTCGATATATGTATTAAGTATAGCAGATAGTATTTTCTATTCAATAGCTTAAGTTTAGGAACACAAATGTCCTTCTAAAGGTATTTTGTTCATCATTGATTGATACATGAAATCTTGCAGTGTGTCTAATAATTTGTCCAGGGACTGTAATAATACGCAACTTTCAATTTCCACTCAATCAATAAATTTAAAGGAAATTATGTACCCTATAAGGTAATTTCTGTAACTTTAAAATCTAAAAGATTTTATCAAAAACCTTATTATGACGTCCGACAGGTACTGAGAACTCCTGTACCAAATTTGAAGTCTGTAATTCTTTTTGCTTTTCAGTAATAACTTTAAAACCAAACATATTTTAGGGCATCTACCCCTTGAGCTTGGATACTTTATTTAAAAAAAAAACTTATTTTGATGTAGAAAACACAGGTACTGAGAACTCAGGTACCAAATTTGAAGTCTGACTTTTAGTTCAAGCTATAGAGGGGTTTCAGGCAGACCAATGATCAAAAACTCTTTATTAGAATCAGCACCCTGAAAATCGAGCAGGAAACACAAAATCTCCATTTTGGATTTTTGACCCCATCCGAATGCTTGTCTTATATTTCATATTAAGTAATTGAAAAAGTAAAAAGACTTTTGGCAGCCTAATTGGTTTAAAGGTAGCTGCAAAGAATATTCAGTTTAAGGTAAAGGTACAAAGGCCATATAGCTTTATCTTATAACATTATTTACAGATGATTGTTGCATTAATAATAATGATTTTCAAAACAAATCAAGTAGGTTACTTTTGAAATAATGAATTCAGAGAAAAAAATAGAAGAGCAAACAATTTTGAGCATCTGCACACACAAAAATAATTTAATGAGACACCTAAAATAATACATGTTTATTAACAACTAACCTGCTGCAACCAAGCAAGTAGCTGCGAAGTTCCCCACTTATCAGGTTTGGGCAAACTGAGATCTCTCAAATACAGAACCAAATGTTCAGTTTCTTTTGGTCTTAGAACTCTGCCATTTTGTGCTCCGATAATAGTGCACACAGACATCAGTTTTTGCAGAACATGGTGGGGTCTAGTCTGGGCATTGCAGTGTACCATGGCGGATGAGATAGACTGTTCTTGCTGTAAGAAATTCCGAAGAAGAGTGCTGAAAACAAGGGGGGAAATATCAAAATATGTTTAGAGGATCAAAAATGTGAATACAGTAGAGGCCCGGTTATCCGAAATTCAGCTTAACCGAAAGGCTCCGGGATTTTTTTTGTGTGCTAAAATATGAAGTGTACATATAAATACACAAAAAATACGTACTTACAAAGTTGAATTTATTTCTCAAAATATGACAATAATCTTTTTTTTACTGATCAATTTTGGTTCAATTTAAAGCAGCCCTGTCCTTCATTCTTTTAAACAAGAGAATGCCTGAAGTACTGGCTTCATTATGCGCTTCTATGTATCTTAGGGGCTGATCTAAGATTTTTGTAACGAGGCGAACACTCTATGATGTAAAATTTTCTCTTCGCCAGCGTTTTTCTAGGCGTGAAGTGGATGATTCCCGATTATCCGAAAATTCCTATGGAATCTCGATTAACCCAAAGTGCTCCGGTACCTTTCGGATAAGCGGGACTCTACTGTACTTGAGAGAAGATATTGTCCAGATTTAAGGACGAACCACAAAGTCATTAGCCACAGTTGAGAACGGTAATATTAAAATGAATTTAAAAAAATAAATAAAATAACTATCAATAAAAAGTTTTTTTTATGTAATCTTTTACTGCTCTCTTTCTCTCTCTCTCTAACATTTTAAAATGTAATATTGAACGAATTCATATTTATTAAAAATACTTATTCTTTTAGTATTATTCGAAACCTTTTTGTAAGTGACACACACTAAAAAATATTTATATTTTTTTACAACCTACAAACCTATGCAGATTTTACATCAATAGGTTCTTAGTTTCCCCTTGTATTAGGTAAAATTCTTATTCCATAATAATAATTTCTTGTTCTATGATCTCAATGAAAAGTTATATAGTGCCTAAAGCTAAAACTACATGTTGTTGTTGATGAGTGCCTCCAGGGAACAGCCTGGAAGGCAGATGAGGTGTAGTAGCCTCCATTAACACAAGGCTTTGAGCCCCCATGAGGGTTGGAAGTCTGACTTCTGCTCCGAGATGGTGCCATCTTCTCAATTTAGGCACGTCCCTGGAGGGGAAATTTTCCAGACAACTTGCACCCATGGTACTGCGTTATGACCGCCAACAGGACTTTTGGACCCACAGATTTAGCGAGCATGTTTTTTGTATGTACTCAGTACGACACAAACATCCATGCCTTATCAAAGATTCGAACCCGGGCCCACTCACATGACAAACGAGAATCAAAACCACCATACCGGCTGTGCAAAAAAAAACACGGTTATTTGAAAATAAAATTACATCAGGACAATAAGAGTAAAAGAATGATTATCTAACCTTTTACCGCAACCATCCGGCCCAACTAGGAGAAAAGATGGCATGGCCTCATCTAAAAGCCAAGGAGAAAGAAAATCAATTGTTCTCAAACAATCTTCTGTCTGTACCACAGGTAGGGAGCTACTATCATACTCTGTGCTAAGGATTTCTTCTTCCTGTTTATATAAAAATCATGTTAAAAACTAATACCATTAAAAGTATTCATTAAAAAAACATTTAAAAGAAATACAAATGAAATCTATAATTTCATTACCTGCATTTGATACGTGTCTAATCTTCCAGTGGATGAATTATAGAAAGTGTTGCATGGAATGTTTGGATCAGGCATAACTAGATTTGCCCATGAAAATATCTGTAAATATAACATTTCAAAGGTTTTAGAAAAATTGAGGCTGACTGGGAAAACTGTTATTAATATATTTAGATACAGCCAACTGGGCTCAAGTTTTGTATTACTAGAACTACTTATAAATGTTTCTTAATGGGTGTTTCCATTGTCTTTATAAACATTTAAATAGGTTTTATAATTAGAACAATGTTTAAAGATTCCATTTTGCCTTGTAGATGAAAATAAATGAAGATTTAGCAAACTGTGCAATATGAAAGTCAGTTTTAAATATCAATACCTCTCTAATCAAATCATCTCTGGAAGTCTTTTTCAAGTTACTTCCTAATCCTCTAAATAAATTGACAGCAAACTGTGATGCATTTTTCACACCTTTGAGATGTGAAAGACCATTCATAACAGTTCCTACAATTGAGGTTTCCAAAACGAAGTCATTCTGAAAATATTCATTACACATTTTAAAATGTATAAGACTTGCAAACAAAAAAAAATACAATTACTATTAGAATATATCATTGAAATTCAGTTGGTTAGTGGCTAGGGTTAGATTGAATTATTGTTGCACTAGAGCTACACGAGGGCTATTGTTGTCAGGATCGCAATTTAGAACCACAGTCGAGTGACGAGCCGACACCTGAGTAGGCACCCAATGCAACTTTTATGGGCGACATCAAACACAGGGGTGGCATATTTAACGTTTACTTCCTCTACACAGAGCATTATTTGCTGGAGTTTCTGGCTGCACAGACCAAACAGTTATTTTAGCAATGCCTGGACCTGAACTTGGGACCTTTCACATGTAAAGGCAAGCTCCTAACCAACCGGACCCTCCAACCCCCTAAAATTCAAACTAAAACATTGATAAAATCAAATAAATGAATCGATTACAATAAATAACAATTAAAACAAACATCCATAATAAAAAGATGTTTTAGTCTTATTACCTGCTTCAAAACCCAATCCAAAGCTTTGTAAAAATAGTCATCAATAAATGATTCAAGTGTTAGTCTATCACTTTCATCTTGAAGAAGTAACCAAGCTGTTACTAATGATTTCACATTAATATCTTCATTGCTGAAATATAGAACAAGTAGGTTTGTTACAGAATCTGTCACTTAAACCGCTTCTACACAATATTTATGCTCAACAGGAAACACACTATTAAAACACCACAGAAAGAAATTTGCCAAATAGGGCCCTTAGCTAGTTGTAATTCAAACTTTTAAACACCAAAATTAACTCTTTTCATTAATCTTCTTTCTCAGAATTAATAATTAGACTTTATCGTTTGCAAAATTTGTTTGAAGTTCAAAGAATAATAATGTAATTTTTTTTAATAAATATCTTTGAGTCGCCACAATTTCCCATTTAAATTTCTTTCGAAAATTCAGTTATTATTTATCGTTTGTTAAATTAATTTACAGTTCGAAAAACTATAATTAGTAAAATTGATGCTTTAAAAATAAAAGCGAAACTTTGCACATTTTTTATGCAAAATTAGAATTCTCTATGCATCTTTCTTCATACAGACATAATGAAGCTTCAAAAGAACTCTATTGTGATATTACAACAATCCAAACTGAATTAGATCACATAAATAAATATTATTACAAAAGTTTTTTTTTAAATTTAAATAAAGTTTCTTGTACGTTTAACGAAATGGCAACACTAAAAATATTGAATGAAAATGGAATTTGCATGTTATTTCAATGTAGATTAAATTTTTCGTTATTTAAACTTTAAATAAACTTCTAATTAAATTTTTTTAATGAAATTTGGAATGTAACCTAGTCGGATTTTTCCTTCAAAATGACGTATCCCACTCATTTGTGAGACTTACGGATCGTTCTGTGAAAGTGGGTGACAGATAGACGGACGGACTGAACAATTATAATACCTTCCACTTGTTACGTTATAAACGTAGTGTGGAAGCTAAAATCATACAAAGTTATCATTAATTAATAGATAAGCTAAAATATCACTTACAAACACGTTCGAAATGAATGGTCACTAGTCGCAAAATGCAACCAAATTCAATTTCGTGACTTTTAAATAGATTTAGTTACAGTTATCGTTGCTAGAATTTTCTTAATGTCACTATCAACATTTTAAGGTGGTTTCCAAAGATCTTACCAACTACATCATCTTAAAATTGCAAAAATTCAAGGATCTTAAATTTGTCAAAATTCTCTTCTGTAATCTTTAAATCGCAAAACCCTGGCGGCACATAAAATGCGATACGCTGACTAAAATCTAGAAACTCTAGTGGTCGTAAATTGTGATTTTTAAAATTTTGTAACTCCAGATCTCCTGAAATTGCGAAACTCTGGTGATTCTATATGTGCGCGCATCTACGGTAATAATAAAAGTGTGTGGATAGATTACAAAAAAATACCATATTTTCCATAAATATTTTTCTCAAAAATGCCCCCGGAAAATGAGCATTTTCTCCTAAATTTTTAATTTAGTGACCGAGATTTCAGCTAAATTTTTTCAACTGATTTTTAACACTGCTTAAAAAAGATAAATTAACTTACCTTAGAAATATTATACCCATTCTGGATATTGTCGCAGGAGAGGCACAACTCAAATCATGCGTTTCAAACAAAAAGTTCACATTTGAACCGAACTGTATTCTCTCACCAGAAGGCATTGTCAATAACCGGTTGTCATCCAGTACTGAATTCAAAGATTCAATCCATTCAGGATCAATGTCACCATCACATATAATCCAAGACGTAACATCTGTAAAGGTAAAAGAGTTTTGTTCATAGTTTGATAAATTTGTCAATGAGAAATGTAATGGTCAAAATGAAAATAACACCACAAAAAAATTAATAAAACTTTTGACATGATTTTAAATACTAGATAGCAGCATTACATTCAGACAGTAAAGTTTAGTTAAATTATTTTATGTAAATGAATTTTATACCGATAAGAATTCTAAATAGATAGATCTAACATTTTTTTTTAATTAGTGATACATAACATCATTCATAACTAAGTATAAGATTAATAGTTATGAGTGTTAAAAGAAATTAGCTTTACATACAATATTAATCACTTTAGTTATAGTTTTGAAACTAAGTAATATAAATTAATAAAACTGAATTCAACATAACAATAAGAAGAAGAATACAGAAACATTTATTAACTATATAAATATTAGTAAGTTTAAATAATAAAATAATCTTCAATGTTCAAAGTTAAGTATTAAAATATACTAACCATCTTGTTCTTTAATTACTTGTCTTGAACTTAATGTTAGTACTCCATCATGCCATTCCCTTGTATCTAAATCAATGAACCCCAAAAGCTAAAAAAGAATAAATTTTAAAGGAAAGTTTTTCCTAAAATATAAATAACTCTGGTAAAACACAAAAACTATACTTACTTTCATAACAAGCACACAAGTCAGAAATACCCTAAATTTTTTTAATTGTGTATTAAAAAAAAATTTTGATATGAAAAATACAATATTTATTGACTAACTCGTATTACATAAGTTAAGTAATATCACATGAAAAAAAGTAATACCACAATATTTTGAAGGTCCTACTAATGAACAGATATATTTGATTAGGTTTTTACTGCATAATATCACAAAACTATCTACTAACCTGAGGTTTTGGGATTGATTTTGGATTGACTATGTAACTTTTAACTTGCTGCCCGATGTGTTGTAGAGATTTCATGAGAATTTTCCAGAGAGTGGATTTTCCAGACCCACTTGGACCCACAATTACGACTCCCATTCTTTGCTGCAACTGTTCGTGAAGTTCAAGCACTTTTTTCACCTGAAAGAGTTCAATGTTAAATTATAACTTGGAATGATATAGCAAGGCATTTTTTTTTTAGAAAATTACCAAACAACTGTATAATTTAATCTGGCTGTGAGGAAGATAATAACCAACTCATTTATCAATTTTCAAAATGCTTGACATAAAATAACAAAAAATATTTAAACCATTAACTTTATAATATATATATGGATGTAAAAACCTCAATTTATATATGTTTTATTTTAAAGTTTAGTGCATGATAGATGTAAGTCATATTCATATTGAGGGTGAATGGGAGGGGTAGCCGGTCTTCTCTCTGTACCCATCCAATGTAAAAAAATTTTTTAAGCCAAATTACTCCGGCTTTATTGATTGAATACTTTTACATGCGTTTATTTTTTATATGATAAATGTAGCTGGCTCACAGGGCTCTATAATTCCACTTTTTGAAATTGGTTGGAATACTTTTTTTGTAAAATTACCAGGGGCTGGCGCCCCCAGGCGAGCAAGCTCGCACATCAATGGATTAAAGAATGTCACATTATTTAAAATTACGCAGCATAAATTAATTATGCATTATTTAATTACCTTACGCAGCTTACGTTGAAGGTGTTAAATGACACAGTGGCACCTTTGATGTTATTCCGAAAAGAACCCCGTATTCGTTTTTGGCTGACTTATTTGAATTTTTAATTAAAAAACTAATTGGAAATTTTAAAAAAAAGGCATCGAGGTATAAGGGAGACACACATTCCAGAAAAAGAATGGAGTTCTAAGATGAATATTTCATGCTGTTATAGCTCCGGACATGTTAAAAGCCTATACTTTAACATAGAGAGAGAGACTAATTTTTATTTTTAATTAAAAAAACTAATTGGAAATTTGAAAAAAAGGCATCAAGGTATAAGAGAGACACACATTCCAGAAAAAGAATGGAGTTCTAAGATGAATATTTCATGTTGTTATGGCTCCGGACAGAAGAGAGCTTACTTTTTTTTAATATAGAGAGATTCATTAAGAATTATAATAATGTTGCAATCAATTTCAAAAAGTAGTATTATAGAGCCCTGCAAGCCAGCAAAATTTATCATATAAAAAACTGTTTATAAATATATTCAATACAGCCAGAATAATTTGGCTTAAAAATCATTTTTACATTGGATTACCTCACAGAGAAGGCTTTGGTTTGGGGACTGGGCTACAGCTGCCATTTCCCCTAAAGGAGTCATATTCATATTTTTAAAAGTTAAAAGAACGTTTTTAAAGTTTTCTTTTTCAAGCAATTGTTATAAAGTAATTCATTTTTTTAAAAACTTAATTAAATTTTTTTTCTCTGCAGAATAATGTCATAAGTTGTTAAGTATTATCAGTTTTAGTTTGAATATCTAACTTAATCTTACCTGGCTTTCCGATGCAACAAGCTTCATTTGTATCATGCATATTTTTACAGCTTCAGCTAGCTTTTCATAGTGGATGTTTTTAAATTGAACTCCAGGAAATAAGTCATGAATCAGAGCATCGAATCGGTAACAGTCTGTATATGTAAGCTTTGAAAGTGTATTTGTTCGAAGGCTGTGTACAACTAGCTGATTTTCAAATTGGATATCGGATTCAACTGAAAGACAAGAAAAACATTTAATGAAAGCTCATAACAATAAATGTTTTATTTTACTTTAATTTGTTTTAAACTTGCCAACAGGAATTCGCCAGCTAAAATAATGTTTTTTTATACATATATATTTATTCTGATTGAATCATTATTTTAAATTTGGTAAAAAAAGCTCTGAAATTTCATTCTAAAGGGGATTTTAATAAAAATAAACATTTTCTTACCTAGGGCATACTTTTTTAATTATCTAAAATACAGATATTTTATCTTGGTTACTTAATAACTTTGACACTAAGATACATGTTAACTCTTATTTCGAAATTCTGAGTGATCATCCATTATTTAGCAATAATTCCTTAAAATTTAAGAAGTGTTTATTACATTTGTATTAAAGGTATTTCTAATTTTGTTAAGGTGTGTTCTAAAAATAATCCTATAAAAAGAATGACCACGTCCAAGAATTCCTCTACCTTTTCTTCAACGGGGCTGCTTTTTTGGTTGCAGACTCACCATTTTCAACAGATATTAGATACATTTTTGTGGAACCTTTTAGGTGTCTCACAGTACCAATTTTGATGCTCAGATTACAATGGATCTGAGCTCTCTGTGAATACTAAAGTATGTCGAAGCCAAATGAGTAATGTGATCTTAGGCTTATGAGGCGGGCATGTAATACTTCACAACCCTGAGCTGACATTTAATTTACCTTTACAGTCCCTGGACAAATTATTAGATGCACTGTATTTTTTTAGTAATGATGAAAACATACCAAAGAATGCCATATCATTAAAAAAGATGTTGATATATGTATTAAGTATAGCAGATAGTATTTCCTATTCAATAGCTTAAGTTTAGGAACACAAATGTCCTTCTAAAGGTATTTTGTTCATCATTGATTGATACATGAATTCTTGCAGTGCGTCTAATAATTTGTCCAGGGACTGTAAATAAGAAAATTACCTGTTCCTTCTCTTGAATTGTGTTTGGCAAGATGAAGCTGATCCCCACAGCTTTTAAGTACAGTTTTTAAAGCCCTTAAGCCCCAATCATAATGCTGTTGCTGAGATAGAAGTTCCCTGAAGTAAACAGGATTAAAACAATAATTTATAAAAAGTTCAAATTTAGAAAGGCTATATTCAGAGAATATCTACAGCTATCTCGATACTAAAAGCTTTATTGTGTAAAAATTTACATAGTTTTTTAGGACAAAATTTGACATTGATACTTTTAATGACTGGGGCATTTACAACATTCCTTGCCAATGCGGCTTTTCATACATAGCACAAAAAAGGGGGCGCTTAAAATCAGACTTAAAAAAACACGAAGCTTATGTTAGGAAAAAGAAATGTCAAAAATCTTCAATCACTAACACATTCCTGAGAGTTTAATCACCGTTTGGATTTTTCCTGTATCTTAATTTCGATTAAAACTTCAAACATTTCTATACCACATTCTTAAAAATTGTAATTATAATTTTTCCATGCCCAAATTCTCCTCAATTTAAACATGTCAAGATAGCCAAGGGAAACTCTTGTTATTCAGGAAGAGAATTTAAACAATTATCACTGGTGGTACACGTACAATAAGGGGCCAAAGGGATTAGGAACATATTAAAGTTGTGACACAAAGGTAAAATCATATAGAGATGTAGCATAGCTTAGAACAAATGTTAAGGTTAAGAATACAGATGAAATGGAAATACAGAATTGAAAGATCAGAATGTACTTATTAATATAATACATATGAAATATCTAAATTTCACATTTTTATCGGTAAAAAAACTACTAAGCAATTACATAAATGCTTACTTTGCCAAAGAAAAGACAGCCACGACTTTACGTCCTAACTCCTTGGAGTGTTTATAGCCTTCTGAGAATAAGAGTACTTCTGCAATTAAGTCATTGTCAGGGGTAGTCATGGCAACAGGACGGAACAGCTGTTTTAAGTTATCAGGTAGTTTTTGTCTGCCGCCATATTTCTTTCCTGCAGGATTCATTGTAATAAATATGCCTGAGTTGAAGTCGATGTCAACCTAAAAGAAATATACATCATCGATTGCAGCGTGTAGTTGCAAAACTTGCATTCGTCAAAGTATAACTAAAATATAGGATCTGGTCCATTCATTGGGGACTTTGGTTAAGCTTACATTCAATTGAGCATAGTCGCCAATGAATGGTCCGGACCCTATGTCTTAGTCATACTTTGTAGTAAGTATCATACAAATAGTTTTATACAATTGTCAAATAGTTATTGGACTACAATTTTAGACTTTTATACATTGTCATTGAAGTAAAATATTATTCTAGATAAAAGTCATTAAAAATACTCTCTGCTTACAGAAATATGTGAAATGGCACTATCATAATGTTTTTTAATGAATTAATAAATAAGAAAAGTTAAGTAACTATGTATATGGAATATGTGTAGAATTCTTAAAATAGCTAAAATCCTACTTTCTTATGGTCCAACTCAATTTCTCTAGTTTTAGTCTTCAAAGCAGTCTGAATAATCTGTATTTGAACAGATAAGGCAGACAGTACAGATTCTTCTAAGCGATTGAACTCATCAAAACACCCCCAGGCTCCACATTTGGCTAATCCAACAAATATTCGACTCATGGACTTAACATCAATGCCCTGAAAAAAAACACATTTTATAAAAAGCATAAAGATTCTGTTAACCCTCTCAGGGATAAGCAAATTGACAGAAGTGTAAATTTTATTTCACTACATGACTTTAAAAATTAAATTTGTAACTAAAAATTTTGATTTATTTAAATTTTTAAAATTATATTTCTGTAGCATATAATTATAAATGACTTCTCCATACTTCAAATTTTAAAATTTAGTAAAATTTTAATTAAAAAAAAATATGTGTGCTGGAAAACCTGAGTCAGATGACAGGTTAATATGTCTGTATCTCTCAGAAGGAAAGTAAGGACAGACAGGAAATAACCCTGAGGAGAGGTATCTGATTTTATACTTTTTAAACACAAGACATTTGAAAAATTCAATGTTTAGAATAGACATTGAAAAGTGAAAACATATTATAGTAATAACAGACTGTAAAAAATTATAAAAGTTAGGTCTTTGTGCTTTTCAGTACAATAAAAAAGTAAAATATGATCGTTGAGCAAAAGTTAGAAGAGAGGTACAAACATATATCTCCAATTAGGCCATGCCCTTAATACCATTTTTTAATTTTTTTGAATGAAACAAAAGGAATTTAGGCTAAGGAATATTTTACAATTTATTTAAAATAACAACGAAGAAAGATATTTAAAAGAAAATGCAAATTACTTCATCACAGTTAAAGACCAAAACTTGTCGTCCAAATAAAGATCCTAAAGCTTTAACTGATTCAGTTTTACCAGTTCCTGCAGGTCCATAAGGATTGCCACCCATACCCATGTGCATTCCTAAAATAGTAAACTGAATTAAGATAAAATATTGCTAAAATAAACCACAATAAAATTAAAGCAACTAAATTTACTGGACTGTTTCAAGTTTCTCAAAATGCATTGATTTTTTCAGGATGTCTACTCGAATTTCAAACTTTCCTGTGTTTCCCAAGTTTTCCACACCAAAAACAATAATTTCCAGGTATTGTTTTAAAAGTTGATTAGTGGCACTCTAAAAGTTGAATAGTGGCACTCTAAAAGTTGATTAGTGGCACTCTAAAGTCTTTTAATGAAGTAAGAGCTAAGAGTCAGACCTATAGAGTGCTTAAAGTAAATTAAAAACCTTCACAAACATTTGTGCCAGAATTCAAATCTTAACTTTTTTTAAAGGTAATTTCAGTCCAAAAACACCCTTTTTTAGATAAAGGTAAGAGTAAAATTAAATACGTATTTAAGTCATTAAATCCAATTTACAAAAAAATGCACTTTTGATAAAACAATATGTATTTGTAATTCGAATCCGTTTTGAAAGTTTTATATATGTGTTGAGCATTAGGAAATAATTCTCATATACTTAAAATAGGAAGGCACAGTAACTAAATTTTTAGCTAAATTTGCTTCATTCAATCGAAATAAGAAAAATAAAATGATGCAAAAACACACACAATGTTACACAGAATAGAAATAACAGTGAGGAAGAACTACACTGCTCAAAACAATTAGGGGAGCACTTTGAGTATTTTTGTTTACCCTTTCATTTCCAACTTCTTATTTTTTATTATAAAAATTTAAAATTTGTGAATAGATTCATTATGCATCCAGAATGAAATGGTAAAAAACAGGAGAAAAAAAACTTCATTTTTTAACTAAAATTTAAGGGGCAAAATTGGTATAACTTTTGAATAAATTATAACAATAATCTTTTCAAAACTTTATTTATTAAAAAAAGTTAAAATCAATTTTTAAACATCTAAGAATGCAAGCGTGAAGAATTTAGGGTCAATTTATTTCATAAAATGTTTTGGGAGTGAATTTTATGTTACCATGTTTTTCATATTTTCATTTAATTAAAACAAACATTATTAAATTCTTCAAAAGACATGATTCTTCCATCTAACGATAAATAAGTGCGAGCTCAACTTAGGGAGAAAAAAAATCGGAAGCCATGATACCAAATGGAATCATTGGGGGTGAAAGAGCTTAAACCATGTGTTCCCCTAATTGTTGTGAGCAGTGTACAACATTGATCACATAACATGCAAACAACAAACATGCATGTACAAAGTTAGATTATTTAGCTACAATATATGTTATAAAAGTTTGTTAAATTCAAATTACCTTGAGTAAGTGTAAGATAGCATTTATCTGTCAATGGAGTATGAACTAGTTTTGCAGCAATGCCTTGATATTCATAACTGTATTCAAATTCAGCATCCACCATTCTTCCAACAACAATCTGTTGTGAATTGACGTAAAACCTACAGGGAAACAAATTAGTTTTACTATCCTATGCTGCCATAACTTTGAGGGGGAATGGACGCACTGGACTGCGGGTCTCCAAAGCAAAGTTCATCAGTGTTAATCCAATGGAGAAAGAAATATTTTCTCTGCCACATTTCTCCGGCTGTACTGAATATTAGTACAAGCAGATTTTTTTATGTGATAAATGTAGCTGACTTACAGGTCCCAACCTTCCCACTTTTTGAAATTGGTTCGAATATTTTTATTTTAATTTTCAATAAATAATTTTACACAATATCAAATTTCGAAGCCATTTCTCTTCAAAAAATTTGTCATACAGGAGAAATTCAGAGAAAATGTTTTCGATGGTTAACTGACATTATATTTGAAAAAACCTTGAAAGTTCCAATCACGCCAGCAAGTGTGGAGTGAAATATTTTTCAAGTTGGATAACTATGAGGCACTATAATTTGAGACCTCGTCCACGCCCATCCCTTAAGTGTTGATGTTGTTAAAACTTATATAGAGTTTCAGAATAACTATGACAAATAATAATTTGAATAAATATAACAAATTAAATTTACTATGTTATGCTGCCATAACTTTAAATATATGATATTGTGTAAATAAATTATAAGTTTCAGGTTACCTATAAGACCTTTGGACTTAATTAAGGTATATGTATGTGAGTAGAATTTTAACAATATGTTAACACATTTTTTATTTAAATAGAATATTCAGCAAAAAAAATAATATACATTGTCTCATAATGCATTAAAACACATTAAAAAATTAATTAGTATAACCACTAAACCACTGGTGACTATTTCACCAGTTACATAGACTGGTGACTATTGGTGACTATTACACTGGTGACTATTTCACCAGTGTCACTACTATGTCACTGGTGACATCAATAAAATCCAAATATAATCAGTATCATATATTCCAAGAGCTTGACAATAATATTTTTAAAAAACTGCAGAATTTTTTTGGAACATAAATGCTCAATTTACTATTGCATTGTTATTTAGTAAACTAAAAAAAGTTTTGAAAGTAACAGGCATTAATATTGTGTTACAAAATTTAACTCAACTCATTAATGAAGACTTTATGAACACCTTCATTACCGCATAAAAACGTTAACTTTAAGTTTTTTAAATTCGGTTTTCTTGTAACTTATTTTATCTTCTTTAAATTTTTTAGGACAATGTTGTTTGTTCGTCTGATATTAAGTTTACTAAGAACCTTAAGCTGAAAGTTCATTTTTACATGGCAAATTATTTGGCCAATCGTTGTTAATGAGTTTACACAAAGAAATACAATAATCGTAATTATATATATATATATATATATATATATATATATATATATATATATATATATATATATATATTATATATATATATATATATATATATATATATATATATATATATATATATTATATATATATATATATATAATATATATACTAAAATATATCATATATATATTATACATACTCACTATATATATATATACAGATAAACACATAATTTTTCATTTTCATACCTCAATCGTCTCTGCCACGACCAGTCTCCCTTTGACCTTACTTTATCCTTAAGCAGCTCTTCAACAACACTAATATTATAGATAGTGTCCAGTATAAGAGATTTCAGTTTCAGACGAACTAGTGGGAGTTCATCGGTAGCAGACATGTTAGCATTTGTGTATGCATCTAACTGAGATTCCAGTTCTTTGAGGTACACGGAAAGAGAGTTTCTGGTCATCGCATCTTCACAGCGCTCGGCAAATAGGATTTGCTCGCTTAAACAAAGGATCTGAAACAATATGCATTGGCAGATTAAATTTCGAAAGGAGTATGGAATGGCCTGTTGGGTTTGGAAATCATGGTACAGAGTTAAACTTCTGTCCTTGTCTTACCCAATTTATAGGTTTATAATATAAATAAAATGAGGACAGAACCTGCAAAAGTAACCTTCCTGGCAAGAGGCCTCAACTCAACAAAACACTCCATATTCTTTTTGATGGAGGGTTAACAGATTGTACGAGAAAAAAAAATCTAATAATTAACTACACTGTGAATAGCAACGTAAATGAAAGTTTAAAAGATCGTAAAAAAAGCTAACCAGTCCTTAATAGCCCAACACTTCAAATTCAAATCTGGTACAATACAAAAATGTCATTCCCTAGATCCTCAATAATAAATGTATCTTAACAAATGACATAACCAGCACTCTTTATTTTTCTCAGATCGGGCTCTTAATTATTTAATTTCTGGGATTAGGTTGTCTAATTTTTTTTATTGTTTTTAATTTTTCGATTTGGCAATATTGGTTTCCAACTTTTGCTTTCGTTGTTTTAGAGTCGTGCAGTAGCATCTTGTGTTTTTCATCCAATTAACGGTTTTTATGCACAGAGAACAGGACTTTGTTAAAGTCCAGAAACTGCTCTATGCTTTTAAGATCTTTTAAACTTCCATTTACGTTCAATTACATTGCTATTTTAAGCATTCATGCTGCTAGTAGCCCTCGTGTAGTTCTATTGTAAAGTTAAATCAACTAACCCAAACAAAAGTACAAAATTAAAAGCAAACGAACACTAACAAATGATTCTGCCATTATGCCTACCTGCGTGGGGAATTGCAAAGGATTAATACTCTGCTCTGATTGCTTGCTGAGATCTAAACATTCAATCAATAACTTCTGTAATGTATTTTGCATTTCTTTAGCTAAGGTTTTTAACCAAATCTATAAAAAGAACAGAGTTATCATTATAAACAAGGTTTTTTTAAAAAATTTATAGTCTATTAAGTAGGTTTTTTTAGTTTTCCACATTACAAACAAATAAACAGATCTAGTAATTTTAAAACAGACATTGTGTTTTGGTAAATATTGTTTTGACACAAAATTTTGTGAGAAAAATAAAGTCAACATATTGTTAAGCAAATATCTTTGCAACAAAAAATAATTTTCATTTGCGAGAGACACTAATTTATTCTGCATTTAAAAAGTTAATTAACATGAATAATATTTAAAAATAACCTTCAGTGATTCCTATTTTAATTGATATTTTGTATTACGTTCCTGTAACAACAGAATTTAATTAAAAATGTTAAGTACTGAAATTGCTTGAAAGGAGAGGATCCTAAAATCACTTTTCAGCTTTTGATTGCAGGTACATTTAGTTTATTTGTGTGAAAAATGACTCAGCAGGAGGTGACGCACAAGTTTTTTCAGTTAAAAGTTCAAAGGTTTGTTGCATTTCAAAAATATTAGAATGGACTAAATTAATTACAAAAAATTGACAACCTTTTTTATACATTTATTATTTTTTTTAAAAAAATCATTTTTAGGGCTTAGGACCTTAAAATACATTAAAATTGATGCCCCGCATGAAAACAATTAAAAAATTTGTTGTTAATCACCTCTATTTCAGGAGAAATAAAGATTGGTTTCCTTAATTGCACAACTTCTCCTTCTGCAGACACAATGGACACTATGTTTGTCATGTCTTCATTAAATTCTACATGGTGAATTCCAGCAAATAACTTTTTAAGGTGGGATTGAATCACATTTGCTTTTGTGGATTGACCAAGGATTTCTAAAAGATCCTCATCACCAAGGAAATAGAATCGAGGAAATATTGACCGTTTTTCCTGTAAGAGAAAGTGAATAGATAAGAATTTTAATGCAAACATATTTTAACTTGAATTTTAAGTTTCACAACAATATATTTTATTTTAGTTAATGTATAATCTTTAAAAAAAATTTGGGAAACACAAACATGCTTAATGAATAAAACTACTAATATTATTTATATGTTTTGTTATAAAGTAGCTGATTAAAATTTTAAAAGTATTAATTGTATTACAATTACAACTAATAATTACGAAATAAGATACTTACTAATTTAGGTAAATATAGAACTTAACTTAAGCAATCATTTAAATTTATAAAAATTAAGCTAAAAGGTTTTGGTATTTGTACCTCAAGAAAAGCATTTAAAGCTTTCTGACACCTTGTAAGCTGGTCCTGTAGATTATTCAATATATTCGGGAGTCCAGAAATTGAAATTAAAGAAATCACTCGATCATCTTGTGCAATGCTTCCCATCACATGCCTGAAGAATAAAATAAACAATTAATGCAAGTTATAAAACCAATACCTTGAACTATGATTAGCACTCAAAACTTTAAGACAAACTTAGTTTTTTTTAATAGCCTTGTAAGCCCATTTTAAAATTATACAAGCCTGTAATGCAAACAGAATTTTAATCATTTTTTAAATTTTATTTTTAAATGAAACTTTGATACACATTTTGAAATGCATAAATGCATTAGTTTCTGCAATCAAATGTTTTGAATTAAATAAAAATATTGATCAGGAATTATTACTGTTAAACTAAGGTTTTGAATGATATACTAAATTCATTTCAGAAACTTGTAGAGTCTTTTTTTTGTCTATGTGAATCTATAAAAACTAGGGGTGTGAAACAAAACACGACTTTCAAATACCACTCAATCAGAGGAATTTGATATACTAGAATTCCATTAAAGATTTGTACTGTGGCGGCCTTACGCTACTTCTCGATGCAGTGCTTATTTGACAACCTCTTCCAACCACGTTTATTAGCTTTATGTGGCAACACCGGTTCTGGACGTATAAAAACTGACTGCTTGCTTACGAACTCTCTCTTCTCTTCGGCAACGCTGCCGCCCCGGGATCGCTCGTTGATCGAGCGTCGCAGCCGCTAATTATTGTTCATTTTATGTTAACTAAATTGTTTATACACTCGTTATATTTACTAATGTTAATTAAATAAATGTTGTTACTTCAAGCCAGCGTATTCATTGAACACTCATCTACATGATTAATACAGAACAGTTGCAACCGAACCTGGCAAGGGATTAACTCGGCAACCCTTCGCCATAGTACAAGAGGGTATTCATTTTTCACAGCAATCCTTTAAAACCTCAAAAGTTCTATGGCAGATACAATTTCTGTGCACGCACAATTTTCTTGAAAACCTTATTATGATGGCTGACAAGTACTAGGAAATCGTGTATTAAATTTGAAGTCTGTAGCTGTTTTGGTTTTTTCTGCAATTTTATTAAAACCTAAAAAGTTCTATGGCAGATACAATTTCTGTGCATGCATGAATTTCTTGAAAACCTTATTATGATGGCTGACAAGTACTAGAAAATCGTGTATTAAATTTGAAGTCTGTAGCTGTTTTGTTTTTTTCTGCAATTTTATTAAAACCTAAAAAGTTCTATGGCAGATACAATTTCTGTGCATGCATGAATTTCTTGAAAACCTTATTATGATGGCTGACAAGTACTAGGAAATCGTGTATTAAATTTGAAGTCTGTAGCTGTTTTGGTTTTTTCTGCAATTTTATTAAAACCTAAAAAGTTCTATGGCAGATACAATTTCTGTGCATGCATGAATTTCTTGAAAACCTTATTATGATGGCTGACAACTACTAGGAAATCGTGTATTAAATTTGAAGTCTGTAGCTGTTTTGTTTTTTTCTGCAATTTTATTAAAACCTAAAAAGTTCGATGGCAGCTATCCTTTGTGCATGCACAGTTTTCTGGAAAACCTTATTATGATACTAGCTTTGTAAACCCGGCGTTGCACTGGTGTAACCTTAATAACGGTGATTTGTTTTTTATGTAAACTTTGATTTTATGCCAATTGATACACTATCCACTGGATTTCATCAGGATATGATAATCTCCTCCCATTCTGATATCAGCATTAATTCTAAAAAATAAGTGGATGTCCGATTGTATCCATGAACTTTCAGTTGCTTGAGTCATAGTAGTTTCTTTTCCTAGTAAACACCAATACAAAATCCAGTTTGTCAAGTGAAGCCACCGATCGCTTTGTAGTAAGCTTAAACAAACGCTCTCGGTGAAATATTTGACGCTATTCTATATAGTAAAGCTTGCATAGGCATAGGCTCTTGAATTCTACATTGACCTGAATTCTACATCGACTTGGCGATTGATTTCTGACTCTCTAATAAAAACTATAATTGCAACGCATTTTTCTTACCTGTAAAGGAAACTACTACCATCGTGTGTAAAGATGTCCTGCTACAGCTTACAACCGGGTACAGCTATGATGCAATGGCCGGTCTGTTCATTGGCAACATTTGGCGAGTGTGAAAATTTAACTTAGTGTTGCTACACCTATCGAATTGAATCGAAGTGAATGTACAAACACCTTATTTACAATTAAGTCTTCCTTAATATCTTCATTTCTTACCATTTGTAAATATCAATTAAATTCATAACGGAAATATAATTAGAATCAAGTTGAGGAAACGTCATGCAGGATAAAAAATCAAAAAAATTTAAATCTGTAAACGAAATAAAATAATGATATCCAAATCCTTCAGATTATACCCAAATGCTTTTACTTAAGTTTTCTCTCGCGCCGAAATTTTTTTCAAATTTGAAAATGAAAAGTATGAATCCAAAGTTTATAGAATTCACAATGCTATTCCTATGGAGATCGAAACATTATAAATATTAAAAAATCTAAATCAAATATGAAAAACCTAAGCCTCAGGTGCACACGTAGGTAGTAAAAGAAATCTATATTAAAAATTTCGAATTTTTTAGGGCAGTATAAGTAGGTCTTTCACGACCCACAGACAAACAGACAGACTCTTTCTTTTATTATTATAGATTGGACATGTACTAAGAATTTGCACATCAAATTTGAAGTCCAAAGCTCTTTTAGTTCGAGCTGTAGAGAGTGGTTACAGACAAATGGACAGAAAGTCTGACAGATGCACCAATGCTCAAAAACCCTTTTTCCATGATCATCAATGACAAACCGTTAAACAAATTCTAGTACAAACAGGTAGAAAACGAAAAAAAATCCATTTCGGATTATCGACCCCATCACAGTCCTTTGATTACCTTGCATTCAGGGCCTGTTCTAGGAAAACTCAGTCTATAGGCACAACCTATTTTGGGGGTCCCTTTACGGAAAATGTTATGTATGATTTCCAGCAATGATGGTGCTATATGACCTAGGTATCACATTTTTGCTACAGTTCTATTGGTTTATTTATATAAACATCGATCAAAACAATCACGTTAGGTCAATTTCTCAGTCAAAGTCGGGCAAAAAACAAAGTGGAGTACCAGAATTTTTTTTATTTACTGATATTTTGGGGATTTACAGCATTTAGCATAATAGAAAAACCGAAAATTAGGGGCCCCTAGGCCCCGGCCTAACGGGCCCTGGAAGAACAGACCCTGCTTACATTTCAGATTAGGTAAAAGTAAATTAAACAACATGCATACCTGAATTCTTTGGATATGGCCATAAAACGAGTCTTTTCTGATGGTAAAGACCCCCGTCCAAATATAGGCTCTAGGTAAACCCATTTTCTTTGAATAACGTTCAATTGATGCAGAGATTGATCTAAGAGTGTTAGTCTAGAGTCCCAAATGGATGCTCGATCTTTAAAATGTTCATAAAATGCAGTGTCTTTGAGAGATTGAAGAAGACATTGATTTTCTCCCACCTGCAAAGAGTTGTTTTATTCATTACTAGATATGGTTTTATAGCAATAATTAGAGGTTATTTTTAAATATATATCTATATGTAGTCAATTTCATAAGTAATTATTACATGTATATATATAGAGAAAACAAAATTTTAATATTAATAAATAAGATGTCTTTGAAACATTTTGAAAAATATTTTTTTTAAAAATAACCATGACTTGATTGTTGTATCAAAAAATTTGAAAAAATATCAAACTAAAAATTTTATGAAATGAAAGCATTTATATGTCATGCATTTATATGTCATTGGTTTTTTTTTTAATGTTGACCTACATATGTTTTGGTTTATATATATCTGAAAACATCACCTCAAAGTTGATCTAGTTACTAGTTACATTTCATTGACATCATCAACAAAAAGGAAAAGTGACTATCTAAATTGTATCTAGATTTTGAAGTGATGTTTTTCAGATATAAAAACCAAAACACACATAGATCTTCATTGACTCTAGGGCACATTTTTAAATGCATTTAATATCAAGAAAGAAATAATCTAAGATTTTTTAAGCCCACAATATAAGTCAGTGGCACACAGATAAATGCTTCAGAATCAGAGAATATACCTACCGATTTCTCATATACATACTCTTACATCATTATTTACTATCAATAATAATTATAATAAAAAAACAATTTAGTTAACAATCATTAATACAAATTTTACATTTGCATCTGTCAGAAGATAAATGTGAAATATAGAAAATCTATTTTTCATTGAGGCCCAGTGGCTTAGTGGTAGTGCTTCGCATTGCCACGCCACTGGTCCGGGGATCGAATCCCAGATCGAATTGACCCATCCTTTTATCCCTTAAGTGGGTCGATAAACTGGGTACCAAGCGTGCTTGGGAATTAAACACTGGGGGTTCTGCATGAGGCTGACCACCTTACCGGGACATATGCCTAGCACCCCAGAGCCCTAGGTCACGAAAGCTGAAATGGGCATGGCAGGCCATGGCCCACTAATGAGCTGCTGCGCCGGGGAGTTTAGTTTAGATTAATAACTCTAACAAAATAATTTTATCTGAACAAAAAAAGTACAACTTGCCTTATTGAGTAGATCTTTCCAATCTTTGATTAGAACTAGAGTGTTTCCTGTCGAGTCCTGGTGGTCAGTTAGAGAAAACCTTGATTTGGCCCCCCACAAATCCAACTCATTGAGTGCCTCGCGAATGGTCACTTCCCCTTGAGCTCGATCATTTAAGTTCTGAAAAGCAAGAAATACAGTTATTGAAATGTTTTCGTGTTAGTGTTGATAAATAGAAACACTTGTAAATTGAATCAACAAATTAGTTAATTAAATTATGAAGAACTGAATCAAAAAAACATTTTACATTGAAAATAGTTTGCATTATAATATAGTCTATCTTATAAGTTTAGACAAAAAACATTTTGCGTCACAAAATTTCACTGAAAAGGTTTGTTGACAAAAGTTGTTATATTAAAGATCAGGCAGGTGTAATTAATCAAAAATGTCATGTATCACAAAAAAAATAACAAATGATAAGTTTCATTTGTACTAAGAGTGAAAAGTACCCAAAAAATGTCTCAAAAATATAGAGAAAATCAAGTTAATGTGCCTTTAATGGCTTAATTTCGCATTTCTATTGCTTGTATTCTATTTATTTTTGTTACAATAAACTAAAAAAACAATATCTGTTGAATAAAAGGATTTAGTAACAACCCTCTTTCAATTTCATACCAAAGAGCCAATGTAGCCATTTTAACTCTTTTATGGTAAATGTTAATAAAATAAATCTATTAAATAAAAAATGATGCATTAAATGGTTTCAAACCATGGCTCTGTAAATAAAAACACAAAATTGAAGTAAATTACCTTCAAAGCTTCTGCATTTAATTTTATTAGGTGTCTGACTTTTAGAAAATGTCCAAATTCTAATTGGTCAACTGACACTGCAGGCATGTCTAGAATTCTAAACATTTCTCCCCAATGTTGACTAGAAAAAGTATCACCACGGCAGAACTTCAGCAAGGGAAGAACATCCTAAAAATTTAAACTTCGAGTTAAGTTCTTATTTTCATAAAGTATTTTGTTTTGAATTAAGATTACTAAATTTTAATTTTCATCAGTTTAAAGTACTTTTCTACACGTAGAGCTATTGAAATAAATATTTAAAGACAAAGTTTTGAAAACATTATAGTTTTATAAGATGTAGTTTAATTAAATCCTAACCTTTCAATTTTCAATGGCCATCTTAAATCCTTTTTTAATAGCTTTACTTAAAAAAGGTTTTTAAAAAAATACTTGCCAAATAACTTGTAATATCTTGATGTAACCTTATAGAAACGGCAGATGTAGTGTTATCGCCTCTAAACTTTTCCATCCAACCATTAAGAAATTCTTCAAAGAGATGTAACTTATTCCTACGAAAAAAGTTTTGAAACAAAATTTTTAAGTAAATTTAATGAAGTAAAAAATAAGTCAAATTACAGTCCCTGGACAAATTATTAGACGCACTGCAAGATTTCATGTAAAATATTAATTACCGGGTGATATTGTACCGTTTTATTATTTTAAATTGATTTGTTTTTTATTTTTATATTATCCAATCAATTACCGATTTATTTGACATAAATAAAACAGCATTTATTTAGAAAAGCATAAGTTTATTAAGTTTTAAAGAAAAGTGAAAATAATGTTAGTAAAAGTCAATATTTAGTTGAGCCTACTTTAGCCGCTATCAAAGCTTTAATTCTGCGCGGCATGCTATCAATACAAGACTGTACTGTCTCCTGCATTTGAGGATGATGATTCCACACATAAATAATCTTATAATAAATAATTAATATAAATTAATCTTAATCATAATTATCTTAAAATAAATACAAATATGTAGTCTACAACAATTCTTTTAAATAAAAATCAATAATATTGTAGTTTAAATATACCATTATTGCATAAAAACTCTTAAGAAACATAAAATTACTCAAAAAAAAATACAGTGCGTCTAATAATTTGTCCAGGGACTGTAGATTATTATCTAATTTGTTTATTATTAGATACATTATTCTTAAACATTAAATGGCTTGTTTTATGTGACATAGATTATTCGTGCTTTCATTCCTGGATATCATTGATGTTTTCGGTTATTGGTGGTATGACACGTTAAGTTCCACTCACTTCATTAACTAACTATCCAAGACCTTACTTTAATTCCGGTGGAACTAATGCCACTCAAGTTGTGAAACATGCCAATATTTCCAGAATTTACATTTACTTTCTAAGCAAATTTTTTCATCTTAGTTAACTCAAACTTGTTTAAAGAAATATGCAAAGTTATGCACGTAAACAATGTTCAATTAAATACTAAAATAAGTTTTTATTACCTATAAACAATCCACTCTTCCTTAGCGAATTCTTGTAAATCGGAATTGAAAGTATCATAGGTTAACCAAATTTCTTCAGTTTTCTCAAGATCTTGCTTCAAGTCATCAATTAAAAAGTTTGGTTCAGGTAAATTAAAATGACGAATATCTTCCCTATTAAAAAAAATTAAAGCATTAATAAAATAATATATTTTACCAAATTGAAAATATTTTCTCAATTTTACAAGTTTCAAAGTAATTTTATATGATTTTTTTTTACAAAAAGTTAAGTTTTGAGTTTATAGCTCTTTTAGTTCAAGCTGTAGAATGGTTTCAGACAGAATGAAAGACAATCTGACAAATGGAAACACAACTTCAAACACAACTTTTTCAGAATGAGCACCCTTAACATGAGAAAATACAAAATCTCAATTTTGGATTTTCAACCACAACACAATACTTTCATTAACTTATATTTAATATTAAGTAATTGAAAGTAAAAAATATATACCAATCATTGATTATTAACTACAATTATGTGAAAGGGAAAATTTCAGTAGCATTTTGAGAAATGTAAATGAATGTTAAAAAAAAAAGTTGCCAACAATTGAAAATTGCTAAAATTCTTGTTTATTAACCAACTGCAAAATTTGAATTAAAAGTAGACTTTACTAGATTTATGAAAAAATTGCATTAGAGTCGATAAAACTTACATAAGTTTTCTGTTTGATTCAGTTAACACATCAAACTCCAAACGTTTCTCTTTTAAAAAGTTTACAATATCCTGTATTTGATTAGGGTTTTCAATTTCTACATCACTTCGAGGTTTCAATTGATGCCAACGAGCAGCAAACCGCTCTTCTTCTAATAAATAAGTTCTCAAATAGGAAGAAACTGTTGCCTTCAGTGTTTCCATCTATAAGGCACAAAATGAGCAATTAGAAAATAGAATTAGAAAGGAATAAAAAGGGTAAATCCGTTTCTTTTACTATTAAAGTGGTTTTCTTTTTGTATTGTCCTGCATGGCAGCAATTCGGTCGATGATGGTTTTATAAGAAAGAATAATTTTGGTTTTATAATAGTTTAAGTTTTGCCTTTTCTATGTGGAACTTGTAAATGTCTCTTCTAAGGTCTTCGCTAAAGTAAGGATATATAGATTGAATATTATAAGTTAGGATTGCTAGGTTATGTCCTTTACAGATTTTTTTGATAACTTTACATCTATACTAAGTGACTAGATAAAGAAGTGCAGTAAATTTATTTATTAAAAATTCACCAAATAATATGTAATACCTTACTATAACAGTATCGAAACAGTTAACTTTCAATTTATATATCTAACCATTAAGAATTTCCTTTAAATTTAAACAAATAATTTTTAGCAATGTCTATAGGTTATTTTCTTTTTCAAACTATTTCTAAATACTATTACTACTAAAAAATAGTCATAAATGCTATACTCCACTACTGTTACTAACCATTTAAAAATATACTTAACAGACAACTTAATCTAAACCAAGCACTTTATTGTATTAAACTATTTAATTGAACTTAAACATTACCTGTTGTTCCACGATTTCATTATGATCTGTTAATGTATGCTCAAAGTTTTCCCAGGAAATCTTAATTTCACTCAAATCGACCGATGCATGTTTGGACCATTTACCAAGAAATTCATTCTTAGCCTCCAGCTCTTTACATTCTGCCAAAATCTGAAAGTAATTAATTATTGTAACAGCTGGCAAATTTAGGAACGGTTGTTCAGTTGTCTGCAGCTACAAAAGTTAAATATGATAATAATAATACCGCCAAAGATAATGAAATCTACCATTTGCCACACTAAGAAATATTTCCGGAATTTGAAAACAGGAGATGAACTGCATAAATGTATATCGTATAGTCAAACTCTGTTACATTGACAACTGGCTTAATGCCATAATAACTTGCTTATAACGACAATTTTTAATTAGCTCCTTGGCTATAATGCTAAAATAATATGTTTATATGGAATTCAAAATGCCTTCCTAAAGTAAAATACTAAAAAAAGACCTGCGTTATCACAGTAAATTTTTTATTTTATTTGCTAAATGATGTGAAAAGTCGTCAAATTTGAAATTTATTTCCAGCTTAAAAAAATTATTGACTGGAGAAAGAGAAATGCAAGAACTAGTAATAGGACATCGGGTTTAAATTTATTAAAAAATGTCATTTTATAACTTTAATTAAAAATATGAGTACAAAATACATATTTTACATGATTAACTACATTTAATATTCAACGTTGCTTATAAAGTTACTCATTTGTAACGTCCCTTTAATGACTCTATGACCGGATTAGACTGTTCTTGATTTGCATTTCTAAGCCTTTTCACTATTAACTTTTACAAACAACTATAATAACAAAATAAAATATCTATATATCCATAAAAAAATCATAACAGAAACAACATTAAATTAAGTTAAAAATTCTTACTTCAGTTCGACGTTGCAAAAACTCATCATGTTTCCGTTTAGCAAGGGCAATGTCCTCAATAGACTCCGGATGCCTTGTTAGAATATCAGTAGCATCATTAAGAAACATCTGCACCGAACTCATAGAAGTGGAAACTGACTTCTGCAAGCATCGGATCATTGTGCTTTCTAACTCTGATATTAGGTAGTCAACATAGGCTTTTGCTGGTGCATAACTCACAACGATGCAGTCGAATTTTTCTTCGTCCCTTAGAAAATTGAAACAAATTGCAAAAATTACGTTAGGAAATAGTTTGTTAATAAATTATACATAAGGGGAATGTAAACTTTTTTAATGAAATTTAATTAATTGAATATTAATAAAAAACAAAAATCAAAATATTAGTCAGAAAAAAATACTCAATAAATTATCATTAGAAAGGATATGGACTATGCATTTATTTAATTGTGTGTTCAAAATTGAATAACATTTGAAGAAAACTTTTTGTAGTAAGCATAAAAATATAGTTTTTAGCAGGGATTGGAGTAACGCCTTACTTGTAACGCCATTATTTGTAATGCTGTTACTTGTAACAGTTACTTTTTTAGGGTAACACCGAGTATCGCTGTTACATTTTTCAGAAAGTAATTGTAACTGTAACTTGGTTACTTTTCGTGGTAACGAAGTAACGAAAAATTCTGTTACTTTTCAAAGGCTGTCTGATGCCAATTTTGAAATTCCACTCCTAAGAGAGAGAGAGAGAGAGAGAGAGAGAAGGGAACATTTTGCATTCCCGAAATACGAGCTTTTCTTGGTACGGGAAAAGTAAAGCATGTAATAGAATTGTCCACTTTGGCTGCTAAAGGTGTGACGGCGGCTTTCAGACAGAATTGTTAAAGTTTGAATGTTTTTCCTTGTCTGTTTACCTTTCTAAGTATATCACATTATAAGCCCAGCAATTACAAGCATCTACCGAAAAGAAGAAGAAAATAAATCACGGTAACTGCCAAGTAAGTTGGATCCCTCAGTCCAAACCACTTTGTGTTTTGCCTGAATTGGTTCTACAACAATGACCAACAACAAAGTCCTTCCCGTGGAAGAGGGGTGGGGAGAGGGGAGACAGAGATTTCACGTTCATTCTTGAGATACCCCTATTTCTGTCAGTACCTACCCGAGAGTTTACAGATGGACTTGCGCTGATTTCGGTGATTAATAAATAAAATGTTTAAATATAATAGTTTTGAGCTGGTTTGTTTGACTTATGTTTCGTTTATCGTGGTTCTCTTTAAAATGTAAATAGCTAATTAAATTTTTTTATAACTTGAAATTTTGAAAATACTGCGATTGGTTACTTTTTAAGTACTGTAAGGCTTACTTTTCATATTAAGTAACTGTACAGAGTTACTTTTAATAGTAACTGTAACAGTTACTTTTATCTTATAACTTGTACCTCGTTAGTATATCTTTTAGTAAAACTTTTATTATAAAAAGTACTTTTTTTAAATATTTAAAATAATGTAATAAATAATTCTATCGCAAATATAAATGCAGAATTCAATACATTTATTCTAATATTTTTTTAAAAAAGAAATTTTTCTCTTCATTAATAATAGATAAATAATTTGCAATCATACAGGAAATTTAAATAGCTTTTTGCATAACAGATGCATTTAAAATAATTCAATTCATATACTTCAAGCCATTTAGAATTCTTGACTCTTAGATTTATAGCTTGAGTTCTTTTCAATCTTTGTATAACGTATGTGAAACAAAATTGTCCATTTTACTGATCCTAAGCTACCAATCCTAAAAAAGGGTTTTAAGTAGTAGATGCGATTAAAATAAGGTCTATCTGAAAAATAGATTTTAATGGTTTTAAGGCTAAACTGTAATATTTCATTTTATTTTACAAAAGTCTCATTAGATCCATCCTAACTTATGCATCAGAGACCTGGGCAATGATTGTATGCGATGAAGAGACTCTGGGTATTTTTGAGAGGAAAGTTTTGCACTGCATTCTTAAAGGGGTCCAGGTTAACCGAATACATCGAAGAAGATCTAACTATGATAGTTGCTGTAAAAATATCTTTCTGGCAAAGCCCATGGGAACTAGACCTCGGGGAAGACCCCTGTTGAGGTGGATCGACTGTCTCGAAAGAGACATGAAGACCCTGAAAGCTAATAATACCAACTGGAGAACAGTTGCCAAGAACAGACTTGCCTGGATGAGACTTCTAGAGAAGGCCAGGGCCCACCTAGGGCTGCCGTGCAATTAAAAGAATGATGATAAGGCACTTTCAATAACTTTAAAACCTTAAAAGTTCAATGGCAGCTACCCTTTGCACAAGCGTGATTTTCTCCCAAAACCTCATTACGACGTCCGACAGGTACTAGAACTTGTGTACTAAATGTGAAGTCCATAGCTCTTTCAGTTCGACCTGTAAAGAGGTTTCAGAATGACAGATGGACCAAGGTTCGAAAACCACTTTTTCAGAATCAGCACCCTTCAAAACATGCAGAAAACGCGTTAGTTCGAGCTGTAGAAAGTTTCAGACAAAATGAATGACAAACGGACCAATGTTAAAAACCCCACTTAGTTTTAGAATCCGCACCCTCCAAAACCTGTAGAATTGTTAATTAATAAATGTTTTGCCTACCAATTTGATCTAACTTTTGTGTACGTCAGTGTTATTGTGTCTATGTTTAAATGAAATATATCTGCATTTATGTAAATTTTTGTTGAATTGTTAGATATATATAGAACAAACATTGTAAGCCATGAGGCAGGCGAGCTATTTTGTTAATAAATCGATGTTCTGTTGAAGAGTATTTAGTGTGTGATTTTAGGGGACATTAAGAAGCCAAGAGATCTGTCCTTTTACAAGAATACACAAAATATAAATTTTGGATTTTCAAACTCATTGCTTTCATTACCTTACATTTTATATTAGGTAATTCAAAGTAAAAATATGAAAAAATGGAAGATAGATTTTTATAGAACCAAATAGAAAACAGATATAAAGCATTTTAAAAACTATTATGTCATTTTAGAAAATGAATTTTCAAAAATATTTAACGCAAGTTAATTACTTTTTACTTCATTTTTATCTTTAAATAGCGATTTAAAAAAAATTGAATAAAAATAATAGTGAGTAATATTAATAATGGAAACAAGTCTTACTTGATATTTGTTCTCAGCTACTTCAAGTCTAGAAAACAAAGCTTCAGTCTTTTTATATAAATCAAGAAAACTAAAGGCGTTTCTTTCGAGAATAATTGGAAAAATCAGATTTTCTTGAATGTCATTGACACCTTTAAACAGTATTGGAATGGATATGAATTTTTTCATTTGGTTATAGTATTTTGAGCGCACTTCTTCAATTGGTGGTCTGAATTGCAAACAGCCATTCCTAAAGTTTAAAAGGAAACATTTAAATTAAAAACCTTTCAATTACTGCAATATTTTGTTAAATATATGTCAGTGTCAATCAGCAAGCTCCTTTACTATTGATATAATAAATTTTCTAATTCAGGCATTTATTAATAGTTAAATCAAGTTTAATTTTTATGTTAAAGTTAGATAGTTAAATTGTATATTATAAATAAAATAGTTGTTTTTTTTGTAATACATAGTTTGTTGTATTGTATGGTCTTTACCTATTAACAAAAAAAAAATCCTCATTACGAATTGAGTCATGTTTTTTTTTTAACTATTGCATTAAAAAATATTAAAGAAGGACACTAAAATTTAGCAGATAAAATATTAAATCTAATCTCTAAGTATTTAGTGGTTTTCAAAATGATTTTTTTTTTAGATAAAGTTAAAAACATAATATTTTGCAATAAATATAGACAAAAAAAACATAATCCCTCAAACTGTAAGCATGAAGCTATAGATGTAATTCAGACAGTCTACATAATTACAATATAGTTTGAAAATAAAACTAAAAGCATTGGACAATGCGTTTTAGTGACACTTACCTGTAAACCAAATCAATTCTCATTTCTGGCAAATGTTCACTCAAAACTTCAAGACCAAGCTCATACTGGCATTCTAGAGCTTTATACAGCTGCCGATCCCAATGTGCCCTCCATGGCCTCATGTGCTCAACTGAAAACCCCTGCAGAAAATATTACAAAAAAAAAATTCTTACTCAAAATATCAAAAATAAAACTAAATAGTAAAAGATCTTTGACATCTGTCTCTAAATCAGAAGGATCCACTTATGGTCAGTGGTGCGGCCCTCGATCTTGTTTTTCTCGAACAGGGTAGAAATAACTCCTTCAGAGAAAATGTGGTAGTGGTACTGTCCTCTACTGTTCCAAACAAGGTAGAAATGAACACTTTGGGGTTGTTGTCGAGAGCAGCTTCCTACTTCCGCATAACTTCAGGGATTTAAAGTTAGTACAAAATACTTATATAGCACATGTGCTTAAATCCCCATCATTCCCTTCAAAGACAGACAACAGACAGAAATAGTAAAAGTCTGCCAGAGCATATTGATCCATGAGTTGTTCCATCTCCATTTTTAAAACATTTAGGACTGAGCTGGCAATACCAATTATTGTACTTTAAGTGTCGCAAGTTCGAAGTCGAACCTCAAGTTAATTTCCCAAGCAAGCTTGTTGTTCATTAATCAACCTGGAAGGATGAAGATCCAAAATATAAACCTGGCAACTCCCAAACTCACATAAGATACCGGGTCAACAACGCCGGAGACATGCTAACCGCTATACCATTGCAGCTATATGGGAAATATGTTGTTAGTTATTTTTCCATCTAGTTTACTTAAAAGATTTCTACTGTCTTATTTTGAATTTTAGCTCCTTTATCCCTAAGAAAATAGATTAAGCGACCAAAACGAAATATTTGTAGAGGTTTTTCTTTAAATTCAATACATGATTCATTAAGAAGTTTATTTACATTATCTATATTTAAAAACAATTGATTTTGATGTTGGTAAATAATTAAGTTAAATTCAGGTTATGTGCGTTCAGATACCCTTACTTTTATATTCCACTAAGCAAAGTATAACAAAAATTGGATCAATACTTTAACTTAAAAATATTACCTGCTCTTGTAATTTATGGAAAATTGCACGAATTTCAACCAAATTATCTTTCCATGATTGTTGCAACCTTAGAAGGTCTGTATTCATCAATTTTAAAACCTATAAAGTGAGAAAAACATTAAAATAAAAAAAACACCAACATTCAAAATATGTAAGTATACATTAAATCTGGAATCTCCTGAAGACTTTATAAAAGAGGATTTTTTAATTGGATTATTTCGTTCACCTAACTTAAATTTCAAAATCAGTTGTATTTCATCAAAATTACTTTTTTCCAAACTGCTCTAACAAAAACATATGAAAGGTGCATGCAAAATTCACTTTCTCCAAAGCATACCTAAAATATAGGGGCAGGCCCAGTAATTAATGACCTTTGATTATTGTAAATTCAATCGGACGAAATCAGGAATGAACGGGCTGGACCCTATATTTTAGTTTTGCTTTGGAGAAAGTGAATTTTGCATACACCTTTCATATGTAAAAGCATTGCACTAACAATTTAAAAAGATAAAGTATTTTCTTTGGGGGAATAAATCAGTTTGATCTTATTAGTGATCTTAAATTTTTTAATTCTTATTAGCATATTTTATAAACTCCTTTTTGAAATTTTTTGACAAGACAGGATCTGACGGCAATTAAAAGGCACATGTTAAAATTTTAAATCTAAATACATCTCTCAAATGCAGAACATTTTAGATGATTAAATAAAATAATAAATTGTAAGCCAAAATACATTTTTACCATCACAATAGTCTTTGCCTTCAACCTCAGTGATCAATTTCGATCAGGCTCACAATCAAGATACTGAATAAATAACGCATTTTGATCCGAGATCGATCATCATTAACCCTCTGAGAGATACAGACATATAAGTCAGTTACCCGACTGTTGTTTTCTAGTAACACACCGAATTTTTAAAACATTTTTAATTCTACTAAATTTTAAAAAATTGAATGTGGAGTCAAATGTATGGAGGAGTCATTTGTAATAAACAGCTACAAAAAAAATTTATTTAAAATAAAATTAAAGAAATTACATTTTCAGTTAAAAAATTAAGTTAAATATCATGCAGTGGAAGCAAGTTTACACTTCAGCCAATTTGCTTATCCCTCAGAGGCTTAACTAAAACAAGTTGGTTTGTTACAGAATCTGTCACTTAAACCGCTTCCACATAACATTTGTGCTCAACAGGAAATACACTATATAACAACACCTCATAAAGAAATTCGCCAAACAAGGCATTCAGCTAGTTCTAATTCCAAACTTTTAAATGCCAAAATTAACTATTTTCTTTAATCTTCTTTTGCAGATTTAATAATTAATCTTTATCGTTTGCTAAATTTTTTTGAAGTTCGAAGAATAATGATGTATTTTTTTTAATAAATATTTTTTTGCCCCCACAAGTTTACAGTTTAATAAAATTAATTCTTTAAAAATAAAAGCGAAACTTTGCATATTTTTTATGCAAAGTTAGAATTCTCTATGCATCTTCCTTCATACATAGAAAATGAACCATCAAAATAACTCTATTGTGCTATTACAACAATCAAAATTAAATTATATCACAATAATAAATATTTTTCAAGAGTTTTATTTTAAATAAAGTTAAGCTCGTACGTTTAACGAAATGGCAACAGTGAAAATATTGAATAAAAATGGAATTTGCATGTTATTTGAATATAGATTAAATTTTTAGTAATTTAAATTTTAAATAAACTTCTAATTAAAATTTTTTAATGAAATTCGGGATGTAGCCTAATCAAATTTTTTGCTTCAAAATGACGTATCCCACTTGTCTGTGGGACTTATGGTTCTTTCTGTGAAAGTGGGTGACAGACCGACAGACAGACGACTGAACGTTTATAATACCTTCCACTTTTTATGTTATAAACATAGTGTGGAAGCTAAAAAGCAACATAAATATAAATAACATAACCAACCATATCTGCAACGGTAAAATGTTGCTTCCGTAACATTCTGTTTTCTCTGGATAGGCGCTCCACAGACTGTTGCAACCTCTTAATGTAAGCATCCAGACCAGCCTCATCATCCCAAGTAACAGCATTCTTCTCATCGACTACTCTGGTGAATGCCCTTGCAGCCTCGAGCATTAACGGTTGCTGACTGAGTATCATGTGGTCTGCTATTGTTTTGTAGAAATTCACTATCTGAAATAAATAGGAATTCAAATATTTTAAATGCTTAAGATTAGTTTTGGGGTAGAGCTCTAGAATACACTGTTTGGTGCTGTGATAAATTAAGAATTATTCAACCCTCTCTTGCACATTAGGTGTTTGCTTCAATTATCTGTTTTTATCAACCTTGGAAGAAAAACCACTAATGCAACAAACAGTGCTACACTTGTTTCAATTTTTATTCTTATCGGCAATATAAAGTATAAATGTGCAATCAAAAGTACATCTAACACTCAATTCATTTAAATTTTCTAGTTTAACTGGATTTTTGCTTAACAGGGGCACCCTGGGTCCTTGGTTGTCAAAAAAAATAATCAAAAGCCTAAGTACTTACATAATATATTTAAAAGTCATATAACCTTACTTGTTGCAGAGTTTTTGCTTGTGCATAGTGCCTCTTGGCCTTTTCTTCCATGTCCAAAATCTTGTTTGGAATACTGTACCCCATGACTCTCAGTTGTCTAACTTCCCTCATTAAGGTCACAAGCCGAGGACTGAAACTGACCTCAGGCAGACCTTTCTTGTTGAGAGAAATTACCGGGCGACCGGTATCTAGCCTAATTTTTAAAGGCATAAAAAGACAATTTAATAAATTTGATAAAATGCACTAATTTTGTTACATGATTTATTTTTATAATTTTTGTTAGGTTTTACGTCGCAAACCTACGCAATAAATGTTTTGCTTTTGCAACTGAAATCCCATGAATAATTCATTTTAAGAAATATCATAGGGTTAAGTGACAAAATTGCTTTAAGCTTTAAAATGGTGTGATTTTTCAGAAAGTGTGAATCACAATATTATTTCCAGAGCAGAGCTGAATACAGTGTGAATATTCTTAGCAAAACTTATAGATGATAAATGTAAGATGCATCATTAACATTTAGAATATTATAACACTTTAAAACAAAAGACACAGAAACAAAAAATGAATTCATAGAGACTGAAATATTTTCAAAATAATATACCATTTACAGAATTTAAAGTAAAAAATATATGTAACACAAAATGCATTTATTTTGTTCGATATGTTCTTTTGAGTAATCACTTTCTTTTTTAGATACGACGGTTTCTTATTAATAGGACAATTTCAAAACCGATTTCGGTTTCTCTGTTTTAATTACACCATGATCAAAATTCTAAACACATTATTTTAAATCATCGCATTTTATACTAAAAACCTACCCTAAGCTCTTTGCTCGAAGTCCATCTAAAATTTCTTGAGTCCAATTATCCAATTTTTCTTTGCTGTAGGAATGAAAATCTGATAGCAATATCTCAATATCCTTAGCCAAATTTTGGTAGCCATCGATGTCATCCAGCAACGATTTGCTCACTTTTGATACTTCTTTAATCTAAATAAACAAAAAAAAATTCGATACAAAATTAGTAAATCAAATAGTTTACGAAAGGTGTCAGTTTTTAATAAAACTAGGGGTGTGTAACACTTCACGACTTTCAATTACCACTTAATAAACACACATTTAAAGGTAATTATATACACTATAAGAGGCCCAGTGGCTCAGTGGTAGTGTTTCACATTGCCACGCCAGGTCCGGGGATCGAATCCCGGATTGGGCGAGGTTGACCCACCTTTCATCCCTTAAGTGGGTTGATAAAATGGGTACCAGCAGCTTGGGAACTAAACACGGGGTTCCGCTTGAGGCTACACTTACCGGACATATGCCTAGCACCCAGAGCCCTAGGTCACGAAAGCTGAAATGGGCACGACAGGCCTCTATCCACAAGAGAAATATAATGTTTAAGAAATTAAATTTTCAGTTAAAAATTTGAATTTTAATCTCATGCAGTGAAAACAAGTTTACACTTCAGTCAATTTGCTTATCCCTCAGAGGGCTTGGTGTTAAAGGTAATAAACTCTAGACAGTGGTTCAACTTTTCTGACTATCAGCCTTCATTAGTTGATAAACATATGCCCTTTAATTTTCATGTTTTGTCCAATTATATTGTTAAGTGTAACTAATAAAGCAATTTTATCATTTAACACCAACTACCATATATAAAAACAACCGAGCACTTATCGGCACTTAATAAAGAAAGAAATAAAAGTTTATATTAACAGATTTTTAAAGAACAAAAGTAATATTACCTAAATCTTTAAACTGGATCTCAAAATTAAGAGAGCTGACATAAAATAATAAAAAATGATGTTGATTTTTTTGTCATTCATGCGCAAGTCTTTGAGGCAATGTCAACTGATTTTTTTGTTTAGTAAGGGTGGATGATAATAGAACCAATCTTTCACTGATATGTGACGGAACGGATGAGAGTAGTTCGGCTTTTTACCACAGTAGTGGATAAGTGTAAATAGTTTCACGCAGGTAATCATAACTCTCGCTTGAAAATTCGCCTCACAGTCATACTTCAGATCTACAAACTCGTCTGAAAGTGCAAAGGACAGGTTAGGTTATCCAACCCACAGCTTCAAACGAGAATGACTCTACAATAGAATCAGGAATTTCTAAGTTGCCGAATCTTCAAATCTTGTAAGCATGTCAGTTTTTAACTTTCAAGGTGATCAATAAAAATTAGATGGTTTTACTGTACTACGGTAACAGTATATTTTATTTCCCCTTTCAGAATACTCATCGCCCCCCTATCGCCCCTAAACTTTTATTGCTCCCTTGATAGCACAAATCGCCCACTTGGGGCGATCGCCCCCAGGTTGGGAACCACTGCTCTGGAAATATAAAGAAAACAAAAATATATTTTTTAAAGTATAGAAATTTCACTTTTATATAAATTATAAATTATTTAGCATTGGTCAAGTAAATTAATCGAAAGAAGGTGCAAAATAAAACCTTGCTGTCCAATTGCCGAATCCATGTAATATCATTAATCAACTCAGGAGCACAATGAGCAGACGGGATAACTGATTTGTCCCCAGAAGAACAAGCTAAAAAGTCTTTTTGGACAGTTTTCATGTATTCCATTAGTTGACCAAGTAACAATTCCCTGAAATTAAAATGTACACTTAGGCATTAAATTTTATAAATATAAAACTATTCAAGTAGACATCAAAGTCTACATATCTACATAGAATTATCTACATAACTAAAGGAAAGTTAAACATATTTGTTTTAATGTTTCCCATACAAAGTAAAAGAAGTTTTTTTTAGCTCACCTAGCTTTGGATTTTAAATTTATAAACTGAATTTTTTTTTTAGAAAACCACTTCACTCCCAAAAAAATCCATGTATATATTGTAGTGAAGTGACTTTCTCAAAAAGAACAATATTTTTCGTAATGACTGACTTTAATAATTGAACTGTAGTGAATGGAAGAATGTATAAAATTCGTGGTTGCCTTGGCGACCGATTGTCAGAACTTGCTGAGATTGTGACTGTTTAACATCGTTTGTCCTGGATCTAACAGAATTCTACCGTTTTGACTTGTACGTTTGTGTTTGTCCTAAATAAAAAATGTCTCGTCCTAAGAGCAGTTCTTCAAACACAAAATAGTACAATATTCTTTATCTAAACATATTTTTCAAATAATTCTATATTTAGAAGTATGTTTTGCAAGCATGTAATTTTGGAAAAATTAGCATTTAACATATGCTGAGTAGCACATCAATTTAGCCGGAATTTGAGGTTTTGATAGATAAAGATACAAATTTTTTTAGAGTTTTGAATAAAGAAATTTTGTAATTAATAATCCAAAATGTCTTATAAACGTATCACTGAAAAAACTTCCAAATTCTGCTTGACCCTCTTGCTGTGAAATTTTTTATACACTGCTCAAAACAATTAGGGGAATGCATGGTTTAAACCCTTTCACCCCCAATGATTCCATTTGGTATCATCAGCTTCCGATTTTTTTTCTCACTAAGTTGAGCTTGCACTTATTTATCGTTAGATGGAAGAATCATGTCTTTAGAAGAATTAAATAATGTTTGCTTTAATTAAATGAAAATATGAAAACATGGTAAAATAAAATTCACTCCCAAAAAAATTTATGAAATAAATTGACCCTAAATTTTTTACGCTTGCATTCTTAGATGTTTAAAAATTGATTTTTACTTTTTTTTAACAAATAAAGTTTTGAAAAATTATTGTTATAATTTATTCAAAAGTTATGATTCCATTTTTCCCCTTAAATTTTAGTTTTAAAAAAATTAAGATTCCCCCCCCCCCTGTTTTTTACCATTTCGTTCTGGATGTATAATGAATCTATTTCACAAATTTTATATTTCAATAATAAGAAATAAGAAGTGAAAGGGTAAACAAAAGAACGCAAAGTGCTCCCCTAATTCTTTTGAGCAGTGTATAATAAAGTGTACTGCATGTCTGATATTACCTTTCTGCAGTTAATTCTTCACGGATTCCAGGCTGCTTGATAAGCGATTCATATCTTTTGAACTCTTGTGTGAGCTAAAAGAAAATAAATAATTTGAACTTTCTATTTTAATTTTTAATTTTTTTTTATACTTGCTAAAAAAAGATTTTAGTTAAACCTGTAAGGGATTGGATTTTGAAGAACGCAGCTGATCACGTAGTTTTGAAGCAACTCTTTTTCTAGCCGTCTGCATATTTTGGTCATACTGTGCAACAGATGCCACCCATAAAGCTTCGGTATAAGGATTGTAGTTCAGTGGATTTAAAATTGACAACGGCTTCAATGCTTTATCGATTTCAAGTAAAGCTTTTTCTTCCGAACTTAGTAAATTGTTCACTTGGCTATGCACACTTCTAAGTAATAGCACCTGCAAAAGGGAAATGAAATGAAAATTGCAAATTTAAGAGTTTTAGTTAGTCAATAAACAGAGAAACAAAAGAAATATCGTTTTTGTTTCGCAGAAATAAAGAAAGGATTACTTCTCTGAAGCAAAATTTTTTTGGGGTAGTTTTGACTTTTTGTGCAGGATTAAAACTACCATCATGTCTAGTGTGACCAGATATCTTCAGCATCATGTTTGTTTTATAGTACATGATAGTAATTTGAGCCTTGCAATCGACTGAAGTCTTGTAATATTATATGGTGCAAACCACTTAGACAGTTTAGAACAAATAAAAATATATACTAATTATTTAATAAATTTTTAGGTTACAATGTAATAAAGCTCTTGCCTGCCTATTATGAGAAACTACCAATTGAACCTAAAGAGTAGTACTGTACTGCAGTATGTTTAAAAGTAGTACGTTTGATCATCCTAATCAGGTCCTAAAAAGGATCGATTAAGGAGTATGACTGGTATAAGCACGCCGCTGGCAGAGCAGAAAACCAGCTATTCAACCAACCAGGTCCTAAAAGTACATTTTCATAAATATAAAATGTACAAGCCAATTTAAATATTGCAATTTAATAGACAACTACTAATATTGTTAAATTTTTTAAAGAGCTATTCATAAAAACAGGTATTGCGATATAATAGAGTTGAAAGAGGTCTAACAACCAGAAAGGTTTTGCATTTCATGATCCATATATTTTTATCATTACAAAGTTACAGATCTTTACATATTAGCATTCTATATTTTTACACAATGTTGTTTTAGAGATACTAAAGTTGACTTACTTCTAACAATTTTGAAACTCGATAGTTTTCGGCTTGTTTTCATAGATCCTATCAAAACCAAATAACCAAATAATTCAACTCACCTCATTCAATCTCTTGCAAAAGTCATTTAAATAGGATGGCACAAATATTTTCTTTTTCCATAAATGAGGTGAATAGTTTGACCAAAACAGTCCAGTAAGCTTTTGACATGAATCTATCCAAGTCTCACATAAATCAATACTTTGCAAAAGCTGGTCTTCAATAAAGGAGAATTTATCATTCCACATGTTAGTGTTCTCCATCTTAGACTGTATAAAGCTTACTATACTATTTCCTACAAATAAAAAAAACTTAATTTAAGTCAAAATTATGGTTTTAAATTTTAATGCTGCAGGACACATAAAAAATAGTGCTATAGAACTATGAAAAAACAAGAAGTAATGTGCATAAAAGAGTTTTCTATATAAATTTAAATAATAATAATAATAACAATAATAAATAGCCTTATTAATAAATGAAAGTCCTCAATTCTTTCCTTCAGTACAGAAGACTTTGCATCAACAAAAATAACTGATAATAATTTCATTAATTTTCATCTGAAAACCTGTGTGAATTTCAGAACATGGCGGATTTAAAGTTGTCAGGTTTTTATATCTCCTTTGTATTTATTACAGTGTTTAATGAGCAAAAAAAGTAATCAAACTTTAGCTTATTTTTTGCCCATGATACATTTCTAAATGCAGTTAAGCATACCAATAATTTCCATCAGGTTTTCCATTCGATTTGCGGGGAAACCTGGCGAATGCTCATCTTGCTTCCAGATATCATCTAAAATGTTGAAAGCAGTATCTAAAGAATCCTTAAGATCTCCATATCCCATCCTTTCTGAATCATTGAAGGATGTTTCGAGTGGTTCCAACAGCTTGCAGAAGAACCTAGCTCTCTTCTTCTGTTGGGGAACGGGCAAGTTGTCTTCTAATTCTTTCCAGTATTTGCATTCATCAGCAGGGGTGAAAATAACTAGGAAAAAAATATAGCAACATTTCAATGAATTGATAATTTAATTAATGTTATAAAATAACAGCTTTCTGAAACTATTATTGCTCCTTTTAAAGAAATAAATATATTTAAGAACTTTTTCTTATTTTAAAATTCAAAGCATGGAATTTATAGAGGCCAAGCATTGGCGAAATATCCAAACTTTGTTGAAAAATAGAAGTGTGTAAAAGGCTCAAAACATTTCTAACAGGGTTGAAAATATACTGTAAAATTTATCAATACAATAGTAAAGAATAAAAATTAGTACTATCTTCTGTGGCTCAGTGTCTGTGAGGTATTACGTGCCCACCTATACGCATTTGGCTTGGGTTCTCACTGCATACTTTAACATTCACAGAAAGCTCAGACACATTGTAATCGGAGGGTCAAAATCGGTAGCGAGAGTGGCCTAGATGGTGCCACAATAAACATCTATCAGTTCTGGGGAATATGCTGAGCCTGCAAAAGTCTTAATCCTCCAAAAAAAGCAGCTCAATTAGAAAAAAAACCATCTTTTGCCTTAAAGGACTGTCAGTCCCATAGAGCTAATGCTTTAGTTTTTGAAATCATAATTTTTGCAAAGAATTGGTTTGTCATGTTATCCCATTTTCACCAGGTATGACAATCATCATAACATCAATTTAAACAAAATTGAATAGAAAATAACATCCGGTTATTTAATTCTTAATTGATAAAGTTTAAAATAGTGTCGCCATCTGCTGTAATTTTTGGCATTTTAAACTTCATAATATATAATTAAATAACTAGATAACATTTTCGTTTCAAAATTTGTTTCATTTCGATGTTATGTTGATTCTCATACCTGGGAAAAAAGGGCTAACATGGCAAAGCAATACTTCTGCGGAAGTTGTGATTAGAAAACTAATGCATTGCTCAATGGGACTGACAATCCCTCTTAAAAATTATTTTTATACTTAAAAATAATAGTTTTTGTAAACAATAAACATCAATTCAATAATTTATACTTGAAAGCGAATCCTTATCATTTGATTCTTCCACCGAAGAATCAGTTATTCGTAGCGACGCAGCCAGCCCACTCTCTAGATTCCCCAGCAAATCCTGTAGTTTCGGATCGACCTGTCGACTCCATCTTTCATTGCGTAGAACTGGTGCGAACACTTCCTTCAAGGCATGGTAAAGGGAACTTATCGGGGAATCCACCATTGAGGACATGAACACATTGCTGAGGATGTTGTCTGGTGTGATGCTGTCTGGCTGCCTCTTGAAGAAGACTAAGACTCGGTCACTGGATCCCTTTGGTTCGACCTGAATAAATTAAATATTACATTTGTCCCATCTTTGACACCAAAATGAAGTGCATTTGTTCCTAACGAAGAAATACTCATTAAGACCCAGATGCTGCATTTATTATGTGTTTAAACACCAAACATTAGCTACGACTAGAACTGCTAAATCCAACTTTCAATCTCTGGTTGCAATTGTAAATAGGTATTGCCATTCTCTAATTTTTAATTACTTAAGTGTGCCAAAATATACAACAGTTTCTTAATATATGCATTGTACTATAATTAGTGAAGTTTTTTAAAAAAAGTTATCTAGATCTATAATACTCTTATACAGCTTCCTTATATTTCTAACTCTGCAAAGGCAACAATCGAGTTTGTTTATTATTTAAAATATAATAAGTTTTAATTTAATTAGAATTAATTTAAAAGTTTTTATTTTAAAATAAGAAAATCAAAACGATGAAGGAAAATGAACAGGATCAACTTATAAACAAAGTCGCGCAAGTAAATTCTCCAATGCAAAAAATATGTATAAAAAATACTGAACTGCTTGATAACTATTAAAAATGGATATTTTGGAAAATTAAAAAGCTAAAAAAAACTTTTACGTCCCAGGAAAAGTTAGTTAAATTTCATACCTGATTTTTAATAAAAGTGGAATGTTAAAAATGTCAAATAATTTATTTAAAAAAAAGTAAATGATGATTTAAAATTGTTAAGCATATAATTAATAAAAGATTGGTATAAAAAAAACTTTAATACCAATATACATTTAAGATTTGAATGGGGTTTTAAGAAATGGCAGGGTTGTAATATTTGTCGAATTTCGCATAAAATGTTATTTGTGGCAATTTATCACGATTTTCATCGCCAAAGTTGCCATAATATCAATTTGGCGGGATACCAGATTTGGCCAAAAAGTGTCAGACATGCTCCGTTAGGTTAACCATGCTTTTTCAAACAATTGTGTTTGGTAGTTCAGTTGATCGAAATTATAATTTAAATTTTCATACATTAAACGTCCTAATATTAACCAAACATGCATAATATTAGGGACGTTTAATGTATGAAAATTTAAATTATAATTTCGATCAACTGTACTATTAAACACAATTGTTTTAAAAAAACACATGGAAGTTTAACTTTAAACATGCATAATATTAGGGACATTTAATGTATGAAAAATTAAATTATAATTTCGATAGACTGAACTACCAAACACAATCGTTTAAACAAGCTATAGCGAGCAGGGGGCGTGCCCCTAGTTTAACATATTTCTTTAAAAAAAGTGCAGAGTTTTATGAGAGTCTAATCTTACTTTGACAATTACATGCATAATAAAAAGCTTTATAAAGACTGAATTTTAAATATTGATTATAAATTATCTAGAGACTTCTATACAGTGACACAATGTCTAAAATTATTTAACTTGTTTCAAGACATAAATTTTAAGAGCAAACTAAAGAGTTGTAGGTTCAGGAACAATGAAATATTTTCTTTAGTTTAAAAAAAAAAAAATTTAACCAAAAAACTTGGAGAAACCATATATATATTTTTTTTTAAAGTCCACATAACTAATGTAAACAACAGTTTTGGTTGAACAATCTTCTTTTTGTCTCACTGTTTCATTTATGCCCGGCAAATGGTAAAAAGTATACTGTTTACCTTATTAGTCTTGCCACAATATTATAATTATGCCATTGTAGGAAATTTGGAGGGGGAAGATTTATGAAAATGTAAAGGGGTGCATGAAAAAGATAGAGGGGGGCAATATGGAATGCACTGATTTTGGTTTTGAAAATCTTACATTACACATAGCCCAGCAACAACACACATATCAAAATTTCTAATTTAATACATGAATTAAGCAAAAATTTACCTTATTGCACAACAAAACTTCTCGCTTTTCCCCCAAACCATCTTCGTAAGCACACAAAATTGAACAGTTCTTATTGTCAAGAAATGTGTCGAAAGCTTCTGAATGCAATAGGCGGGTAATATTTGACTCTGAAATTTCTCCAGCAAAGAAATCTCGCATGTTAGCCAAAATATAAATCTTTCGACTGTCTCCAGTTTGCATTTTTAACTACTTTTGTCAATATAATGACAAAATTTAATGTTATAAGTTATAAGTTTTTCAAAAAGTAATTCAAAACTAAAGCATGCAAAATCAAAACATTTCGAATCACCATAGCAACCAAAAATGATGTTATCTAAATGTGATGCCATTACTAATATATCAATGTAATATAACAAACTTTAAAATTTTAAAATTTAAATCTGTTATTTTTTTAGATAAACTTTATTTTGATACTAGTTTTTTTTAGTTTTAAGAGTTATTCTTAAAATAAGCAATAAAAAGTTCATAACATGGCAACGATTATGTTTGTGGCGCCATTGACAGCTTGAAGCTTTTGATGTGTTGAAATCACAGAGATCGTTGAAATTGAATTCTCAAACAAAACAGTAAAGTTTTTATTTTGATGTCAAAGGTTACCTGCAATATTTTTAACACCTTGAATGCTAATATTATAGTATGCGATCAGAGGTAAATACATTCTGAATTTCACTATTTATAGTGATTTTTTATGCAGTTTATCTCGAATGTAAATGTCTACCGAAGTTTCCCGAACAATTGACAATAACGTATTCTATTTAAATAATTTATGTTTAGTATATGTAATTATGCGATCTCGCCCACTATAAAGTTAAGGAATATTTCTAGTGTCTTTTGCGAGCTTGACTATTAATAGAATAGATGGACACCCACCTATATAACTTTGGTTTCTTTGGAAATAGAAAGTTATATGTTTACACTAAATTATATTCTCAATTAATAAAGTATGGTTATTTATCACATTCAAAATTGATGTATTAACATATGTTTTTTTATATGTATCTGATTTTCCACAGTTGAAAAAGGTTTCTAATAATCATCAATGGCATTGTTTACATTATGAGAATAACATAAACAAACAGTGGCAAGTTTTTCAGTGTAACATGCAGTTGTAACGATCAAAATTGTATATTTTATCTTTTTCCAGGGCCAATTTTAAAATATTAATTAATCATTTTAAGTAATAAATTAAATGGTTAGAAAAAAAGTACATATTTATGAACAAAACATTGTGTGAACATTATCATTTGATCGAGTAATTTAAATAAAGATACAGCTATAATATAATGACTAGTATCAATTTGCGAAATAGAAAATGTAGTTGCTATATCAATCGAATTGTAGGAATTATGAAGTGGAATGTTTTTTAAATACATTTGGGTGTTTCTGTTGCTGGGCAATGTAAAGCAAATCGGCAAATGATTATATCACAGCTGTTCCTAAATAAACCAAATTTTTATGAATCCTTGCAATATCAGTCATTTTACAAACAAGAAAATATTTTTTTAATGGAATCTAGTAATAGATAATCTGCATGCACTATTTGAAGCAGTAAGAATAAGATTTGTTGCCTGTCATGGAAGCATTTGGATGTTGCAACCCTTTCTTTTACAAGTTGTTTTTGTTATCTTTTTATTTGTCATTTTTGGATCAGATTTACTGTACGGTCCCCCTTGGCGCGATATTTCGGATTTGGCGATAAATAATTTTTTCTGGCAACCTGTCTGACTTCAACTGAAGATTCGAATTCTATGACTTCGCACCGATGACGTTTTCCGGCAACCCTATCGAACCGTTGGTTGAGTTTTCATAAGAAATATTCCCATATTATTTTTCTTTGAATCATGGTTTTTAAAAAAAAGTCTCCAAAATACGGACTTTTGGCGCAATTTTGGAAAGTTCGCCAAGGGGGACCGTACAGTAAATCTCTACCTCATTTTTTTAGGCATTATTTGAATAAAATATAAAAAACTGGTATTATTAGGTACTGTAAAACAGAAGCAATTTTTTTATCCATCTGGCAGAATGAATAAAACCTATCATTCAGGTCATAGGCATAAACTCCAGTGTAATATTCGTTTATAAAAATACAGGTTAGAATGAATAATTTAAAGTATCTTATTTCAAAAGAACAACCATTTTTATTTTCGCTTTTAAAACAAAACAGACTTCCACTATTGCCAGATTTCAAGTTACAAACTTTCATTAAAATCTCGTCACATCACACTTTCCTTAACTCGTCGCAAGATCCAGGGAAGCTGGCTTCACCACTCTTTCAAATCTTGGGAGGCTGTCCATCCTGTTTCAGAAAGTTTTTCCTCCCAGTTTTTTTCAATGCTATGCTGATGTAAACACAGAGGCATAGACGTAAACAAATAAACCACCAATATTACTGTAGCAGCAAAATTTGAATCATTGGTTTTGTTTTTAGAAATTTGACAGCTTATTTATCATTTACCTTTAACATAGTATGCCATTTTCTAAAAATGCTACTGTTTTATACCTGTTTACTCTTATATTATTGCACAGTACCATTTCCCTATAATGTTCCTATTTTATAATTTTAAAAAAAGCTGATTGTTATTTTATAAGGTAGGTTTATTGATGGCCCTACTAAAGAAAAGGGACACTTTTTAATCATCACGATATTAAATATAGCTCTATTGAAACTGGTCTCCCCAAGTTTTTTATAAAAAGTTGTCGCTTATGATTAAAGCTTCTTCGATAAATTAATAAACATGCTAACAAAACACTAAACTAATTCTCTTACTCATGAGGTTTAACTGCTTGTACAACATTTAAAAAAAAAATTATAATAAAAATTTCTATCAGTACATTTTTCTTTTAGGTGAATTGCTGAGGTGAATAACCATGGCGCAAAAAGATATTCAATACCCTCAAGGGGTACGAGACTTAACGGGAGATATTTCAACAGATGACTTGGTTCAGCGTCTAAGGGTAACCTATTTCATTACTTTGTACCAGAGTTAAAAGTTGGATTGAAAAATTTAGTAGCAATCTGCGCTAACTTAAAAAACTAGGAGCAAATGCACCTTATCTAGGAGCATTGTAAGAAACATGTTTATTGAAAAAATGCAATTTTTATGTAATTTATCAGCAGAATCTTAAGTTCTGCAGAGAAACTATGACTTTAAGGTGGCCGTATAGAATCGCCCAACTTGCGCAATTGCTCGGCTGCTAGAGTTTCAAGATTTTAGGAGTTTACGATTGTCAGAGTTTTTAGATATTACGACCACCGGAGTATCGAAATTTATGTATCTAAAGAAGTTTCGCAATTTTAGGATCACAGGAGAGAGCGATCTTTGAGATTTTAAGATTATTTTATTTATTACTTTATTTTCTTGTAAAACCGTATAAATTTTAAAAATGAATTTTTAATGATATTTTTCTTTTTTCAAATTGAAATTATCTTTAAGATCATTTCTTCTAAAATAAACATGATTCTGATTTCCTAAAGAGATGTATATTACTGGAAGAAATTAATTTTAAAATTCACGCAGAAAAAAAACAACCATGCATTTTGAGCCCATTTCCATCGGTGCCTGGTAAGGCTCTTGTCTTGCCCATTGTGAAAGGTCCCAGGTTCGTGCCCGGGCGTTGCTAGAATACCTGGCGACCCATAAACAGCCTGTGCATCCCAAAAGTCTACGAATAATTCCCAATATAGAGCAAATTCACATTAAAACATGCTCCATAGTCTCAACATAGCATAAGATGTTGCCCTCAAAAGTTGTGTTTTGTGCCTTGTCAGCCCGCTCGTCACTTGATTGCGGTTCTAAATTGCGACAGCCATCGCCAATAGCCCTTGTGTAGCTCTAGTGTGACGATAGTTTAGCCGAACTCACTTTTAGGCTAATGGGACAAAAGCCTAGTTTTGGTTTTTTGCCATGTATTGTTACTTTTGTATTTATCTTTTCACTTCACTACGTAAATACTTATTACTTTCACATTAAAAATTGGAACGGGTAGGAATAGCCATTTGTGTGTACCAAAGTGATTCGAAGAATATGTAATACTATAAATATGTGCGTTGTTTTTTAAATAAAAGTTTTGTTCATGGATCATTATAGGCCTTTCGAAAAGTTAAAAACTTTTTGTTTTCTAGAAATGTGCCTACGCCTTTCAAAACATGAGTCAAGAAGAGGATAACTCCGCCTACATTCCGCTGGCACTCTACTTAGCGTCCGAGAGATTTCTCGAGCACAGGAGCCCAGAGGTTCAACTCTTAGTTGCATGCTGCATAGCAGATGTGTTCCGTGTCTATGCCCCAGAAGCACCTTATAAAGATGTCGCTCAGCTGAAGGTGGGTTTTTCAGTTAAGCTTATTTACATTTTTTGTGTAAATATTTGAATAAAATTATCGGGTGATATGCAGCAATCAAAAACACACCTATAAGAACGCTCCTAGTGAGCCATAAAGAGGGCGCCACCATTTGGACATCTACGTTTCGTCTTATTGGTGTCTGCGTAATCAGAGAGAGCCTAGTCTTCAGACTGAATGCATCAAACTTTTGTCCATCCAATTTATTAGTTTCATTTTGCTTAATTTTACTTAACTTTACATGTTTTAGTCGTAATTGACTTGTTGTAAACTAGTGTTGTACGTTTAGTGCTTTGCTAAATTAAATATTTTCGACAGTTACCCCGAGATTTGCCTTTTGGTATGCAACCTAGTCATTACACATCCTTTTTTGCTTAAATCAATTTTATTTCTGCTGAATCATAAGAAGTTACATAATTAGAGCGGTTCAGCTCTCTATTGGAGAGATGATTGACATCTCTATTGGAGAGATGATTGACATCTCTCTATTGGAGAGATGATTGACATCTCTCTATTAGAGAAATGATTGACATCTCTCTATTAAGTATCTATTGATGCCATCTATTGAGAAACATTTAAACTAATACTGAAATATATAATTAAACACTAAAATATGTATTTTTAAATATACCATTGTTTACAGCTTATTTTTACTTGTTGGGTGACTCAGGGCCTGATTTATAGTCCTTAATATTTACAATGCAAGCTTCGAAAGAACTTTCTTTCCATATCCCTTTGTGTGGTTTTCCAGGAAATTGCGTGAGTGGGGCTGTTCTAAACCTACTTTTTTTAGGCTCTGCTGTGAGGTTAATCACAATTGCTTTCCAAACCCGAATAGGGAGGGGAAAATGAAAATAGTGCCTCGCGCTGTTTTCTGTACAAAAACTACACTACGGAGGAAAGTTCTTTCGAAACTTGAGTTGTAATCGTAAGGACTATAGGATAATGCAGGCTATAGGCACAAACAGCGAGTAAAATAAGCGGTATCGCATCGCGAAACGCGACACCAAAATAAAAACTTGCGATAGCGATTTAGCTTTGTATCGCATTTAATTGCGATACTCACAAAGCATCTCCGTTTCTCATACAAAACCATGGTGTTTTTGCAAACGATTCGATGTCGGATTGCTTCAGTTCGGTTGTCTAAGTCATGGAGCTCTATCTCAATTCGAATCCGTTGACCGCCTTTTGTTCGGGCAGGGAAACATCTCAACTCCATACCAGACTGGAAGTGAGTAGCGAAAAGTGTAAACAAACCGCCGATAATCGCGCCAGAACAGAAAGATTTATCGAGATTTCCCATTCGTTATTATTTGTGTTGCGAAAATCAACGAAAGTAAAATATGGCGGTTCAGTTACGAACTGTTAAAAACTGGATCACGTCGTTGGATCCGAATAATGAGTGTGGCTGCAGTACGAATCTAACGGTAACGTTGTTACTAAAATAACGTGTGCTTTATGTGCAAAGCACGCAGATAACTTAAAATGTAAAAAAAATTCAACGCATCGCTAATCAACGGAATTAGCGGTGCGTCGATAAAGATGGACAATATTCAAAAGTGCTATGCATTAATTAAAACTTGCTACACACAAATACTTTGGTGTAGCAGAACTGCTATACACACAAAAAAAAGTATTTTACACGCTGGGCAAAAAAAAAAATTTGTGGGCCCCTAAATAAACCTTCATGTATGATTGCTAGTAAATTGGTCGATGTCGGAATCTGTTGAATGAAACTTGACAAAGTGACGAAGCAAGAAACGAATTTCATCAAAATAATTTTTAATTAAAAATAAATCAAACAATTTACAATTAAAGCTCAAAAATAAAGATATCTAAACAGTGGGCGTTTTCGCCATGTTGTTATCAGTTCACCGGCGCTTCAACTCAAATCACCACCAGATTCGAAGCTTATAAAAATAAAGAGTGAGTAAGAAATATTAAAGCCTGAGCTTAAATATACCGCTAAACAATAGCACCGCAGCCGCGGTAATTGAAAATCCGCATTGCGCATGCGTACCCGTGACGCGAAATGAAGCTCCGGTGAAAGAAACGTAAACAAACGTACGCGGCACTCCGCAGCAAGATGCCGTGACGTCACCGTTTTACGCAGTAGCCCGATGACGTCACCGCTATAGGGAACCGTATTTGCATGAGAGGAAAACTTATAATTTTGCTAACAGAATCAAAAGCTAACGCTCAGGAAATTGAAAATAACAATTTAAATCCTTTTGCCAAACTAAAACTTGTCTAGTTTAATGCTTTGTTTACTATATTTAAAAATAATTACGGAAAAATTACACAATGCACTGAAGTTTCAGGGGGCAACACAATTGAAGAGCTTAGTGGAAGAACGTGCTAAGTGACATAAAGGTGAAAACGAGAAAATGAGCTTTAAAGTTCTTCGTTTGCACTTGGATACGTTAAAAACAGCACTTACAAAAGGTAAAAAATATACTTAACTTAAAGTTTATGAAAAAGGGGAAACTTGTTATCGTTAAAGAAGTTAGTAATGTGTCCATTGACACAAAAATCTAAATTTTTTCAAAAATGTCACTTAGCACGTTCTTCCACTAAGCTCTTCAATTTAGCATGAAAATCACTATAATTTGAGCCTTTTGAAAGATCAGGCCCTGTGGTGACTAATTACCTTTAAGTTTATGCAATTGTTACATTACTTTCATACTATGGATAGATAAAAGTAATTTTTTTAATAAATATCACAAGTCAGTGATTCTATAATTTTTTTTACATTAACTAATGATGAAAGTAAGTTCCGTTGCGAGTTTATAATCTGAAGCAAATTTGGATAGTAATTAAATTTTGGTTTTCAGTTTATTATATTTATCACTAGCAAATTTATACCCGTTCTTCGCACGGAATAAAAAAATATCAAAAAGATTCCAAATATGTGTACCATCTACCCTGTTATAGGATCATAAACTTATTATTGTTTCGTCTCGTTATAAATTATAAAATCCCGTTTCATTGCCTTAAAATTCCAAAATGATACATAAAACCTTTTAGCTCATTTGGCGCGTTTTGGGAAATAATTTGGCGAGAAAATAGATATAGCTACCCACACCCATTATACAGCTCTAACACAATGACCTTCGAACAACCGACCAAGCTTATAAATTATTTATAAAAGAAATTGCCTATTTGGCAAATTTTAATTAATAATTTGGCGAGTTTGGCAACGTATTTGGCGAAAAAATAAAGACATAAAACACTAATAGCTCTAGTGCGATGGCCTTTATCAACCATCATAGTTCAGTAATAGCCTAACTATACATTTATTGCTTAAATATGCATACATGCAGTCAACAGAAAAATCAATGAAAAAATCATCAAATAAACCTACAATAAAATCCGGGAATAAAGACTGGCGGAATTACGTCACTTGAAACATGTCAATTATTTTTCAAATAATGAATTTAGTTTCTGAAAGTAATTGCAAAAGAATAAAAAATAAACATTTTGAATTTTAAATGTTTTCGTTAAAAGTTTTATTTAATTTTTTCAGCCGATGGCATCAGGAAAGAGAAAAAATTATCGGATTTGAGCGAAAGTGGTGTATTTTTTTCAGAAAATTCGAATTTTCTCTAAAAATGGAACAAATATGAAAAAACTAAGCCTCAGGTGCACACGTTAGTATTAAAGGGAATCTATCTTTAAAATTTCGAATTCCTGTGGGCAGTATAAGTAGGTCTTTTACGATCCGATAACAGACACACAGACAGACAGACTCTTTCTTTTATTATTATAGATTAATGGGTGTTTCAAGGTAAAAACGAAGTAATTAATTGTAGTATACTAATACATATTTTGACATCCAAATAATCAATAAATGCATTTTAAAGTCCCAGAAGGACTTAAGCAGGTGTAAGTTGTAAACCTTGTTTTAATCTTCTGTTTTGCCATTTTTTTTTTAGGAAATCTTTGAATTTTTTGTAGAACAACTAAAAGGCCTATCTATTACTCAGAGTCCATCTTTTAAACTTTATTTTTATTTGCTAGAGGTAAGAAAAATTTCCATTAATCATTTTAAATTTTGCTTTCTAGTTATTTAATTTTTTTTTAAATAATTAAAAAATTTCTTTATCTTTGCAGAATCTGTCCTGTGTTAAAACTTTTAACATTTGTTTCGAGTTTGAGGACAATGGTGCAATTATTCACATGCTATTCAAGCTTATATTTAAAATAATCAAGTATGTAACCATTAATAATTTTTGTTTTATTAAAAATTGCAGTCGAACCTTTGTTAATGTGAACTTGTTAACTGTAAAAAAGTGACCTATTTCAAATGCATATATTTTTAATTAATATAATAGATAATTTTAAAGCTTAATTAATGAAACAACAATCAAAAACAATGTATAAAAATGGGAATTATGATAAATGATTCCTTATTTTTAATTTTTTTCTTTAAATGTTTTTCATTGATTGTGAAATTTAAAAAAAAATATTGAAAAAGAGATAAACTAAATTTTTTTTAGTTCTTTCTAAAAAATATTTCCTGATAATTATTTTATGTAAATTATGAGGAAATTTTTTTAGCATTAAGTTCAATCATAGCTCAACTTGTTGCAAAAATGCTTATACTAAAGTATAAATTCCTGTTTAAGGGGTTCAATAGGGGCTTGTTTCAAGTCAAGTTTTACCTTCCTGTTCTTCCTTCAATCGGTGCTCCCACGTAACTTTGATTTACCAATCGAGGGTCGAATTTTTTTTTTATTTTCATTCAACATTTTTGTTGCCACTCGAGACATGAAACATGCCCATTAAACTGGTATTTTAGTTGTATAGTTTAAAAATGTTAAAGGGGCCAGAGCCTGCTTTCAGTTAAGGCAAATGGGGCATGTGCCCAGGGCCCCGACTTCAAAAGGGCCCCCGAATTTGTTAAAAAAAGATGGATATTAAGAGAAAAAATTTTACTTAAATTAATTTTCTTTAAAAATACTATTAAATACAATCCCCAATTGAACCAAATGCCATTAATTGTTCACTATACTATCCATTGGTATATTTATAAATTATGCCCTGGCCATGTGGAAAAAAAATATGCATGTAATTTAAATATGGTATGACATCATTTGTCAAATCTTGCGTATCATTTTGAAAAAATAATTAAATACAATGTTTACACATGTATTTAAGATAATTGTTAGAGGTAATTTCTTTGTACAATTTTTTTTTTAAATATCATGTTCATAGATATATTAATGTATGTAATGGGGGCCCACAAATTTGCTTGTGCCCTGGGACCCAAAAGTTGTAAGTCGGTCCCTTTAAGTGGCTGATGAGCCCAGTCGGTAAGGCGCTTGCCTTGCACGTGAAAGGTTCCAGGTTTGGGCTCGTGTTTTGCAACAATAACTGCAGACCTATAAATGCTCTGTGAATCCAACAGGTAAGACGACCCTGTGTAAAGGGAGTGCAAGTTTAATATGTTGTTGTTGTTGTTTCTAATGCCACTCGGTAACCGAGCCCGGAGTAAGGCGAACTACCCGATTTTAAGGCGAAGTGGGGCGGCTTCCGTTTTTTATTGACGCCACAAGGGAGGAAGTCCGACTTTTGCTCGCAGCATGACACATCCGTTTTACAGGAAGGTCCCTTTCACACATCCATTCTCACTCGCATATCGGAATTTTGATCCAGATCAAAGGCCGATAACCCCCTGATCTGGTACCCCCAGAGGTATTAATTTGGTATGGGAACATGGAGGACTTTGTGACCACGACATATTTAACGTGCTCCAGCCACCATTAGCAACACGGCGGTCTTTAGTCGAATACAAGCGCCGACCCAGCAACCATCAGAATTGCGAGCACCGCCGAGGACAGAACCCGCAACCCTTCCGATGCGAGCACGACGCTTCACACGACTGAGCTACGGCGGCTATGCAAGTTTAATATGCTTCAAAGTACTGACGCTGTGTATATTGTCGATCATAAAAGTTGCATTGGGTACCTATTCAGGTGTTGGCTCTTCACGATCTCATGGTTCTAAATGACGCCGCCCATCGTCAATAGCCTTCATGTATCCTCTAGTGCGCTGATAATTCAACTCAACAATTTTAACATGGATCTTTTCTCTTCTGTTTTTAGTGACAATCACAATGGCAAAGTAAGAAAGTTTATGCTTGACATGTTGACTCCTCTTATAACAGAAGCTGATACTGTTGGAGATGAAATTCTTCAAGTTCTTTTTCAGAATATTATTGAACCTATTAAGGTAAGTTTACCATGTATACAGTTAACAGTTGATGAACTTTCATAACAGCTTTTATTTTCATAAAAGTTTTTTTAAACAATTATGCATCTCATTTGTAAATTATACAGCACCATATGTATTATAAAATATGAATTTCATTGTAGCTTTTATACCGGGCATTTACTTGAACTCTTTATTTTTCAATACTCAATTTGTTTTATTCTGTTTTCAGTCAAAGAAAACAGTTGCCTGTGTTTTAGCCCAAGATATTATAAAAAGAACAGCTTCAACTTTAGAACCATATATACAACATGTAAGTAAACAAGATATCTTATTTTTTACATTGAGTTGAAACTTACATATTAAAATTCAACAGAATAGTCCTTCATATATAGTGACAGAATAAAAATAGTGATATGCTGATTTTTCCACACTTTTCTTGTTAGAATATAGTTGTTGTTTTTTAAAAGGGTTTTCTCCCATCCCTCGCCTGTCAAAAGTTTTGTTCTTTTAGCTTCCACACTATGTTTCTAACGTAAAAAATGGAAGGTATTATAATCGTTCAGTCCGTCTGTCACCCACTTTCATAGCCCAAACTACAAATGCTATGGACAAGTGTGATACGTCAAAAACTTCAGCGCATCAAAATTAGAATACATTGAAAATTTCAGAAAAGAATTCGAATTAGAAGTACTTCAATTATTTAAAAAACTGCAAAATTTAATGCCCATTTAAAAAGCATAGGAAGACATTTTTATTAGAATTTAATCACCATTGCCATCCCAACAATCGTTCGAGAAACTTTAATTCTTTTAGACAATAAATTAAAATAAATTTATTTTTGCGACATCGAACAGTTTGAAATTACGTCAAATATATTTCATTGCGAGATTCTTTGTACGTTGATATGAAATGTTTTCATTCTATTTAAAAGCGAGGAATATTACTTATTTATTTTTTAAAATATAGATTAATTTTTGTAAACGATAAGTAATAATTATTGAATTTTTGAAATAAAATTTAAATGAAACTAGCCAAATTTATTTATTCAATATTTTCACTGTTGCCATTTCGTTAAACGTACAAGAAACTTTATTTAAAATAAAACTTATGAAAGAATATTTGTTTATGTGATATAATTCAGTTTGTATTGTAATATCACAATAGAGTTCTTTTGATGGTTCATTATATATGTATGAAAAAAGATGCATAAAGAATTCTAACTTTGCATAAAGAATATGCAAAGTTTCGCTTTTATTTTTAACGCATCAATTTTATTAATTTATTTTTCAAACTGTAAACTGGTGGCTACTAAAAGATATTTATTTTTAAAAAATATCATTATTCTTCGAACTTCAAAAAAATTTAGCAAACGATAAAGATTAATTATTAAATCTGCAAAAGAAGATTAAAGAAATTAGTTAATTTTCGAATTTACAACTAGCTAAAGGCGCTGTTTCGCGAATTTCTTTCTGTGGTGTATAAATAGTGTTTTCAGTTGAGCACAAATGTTGTGTGGAAGTGGTTTAAGTGACAGATTCTGTAACAAACCAACTCAAATTTTATTAACTTTATTAAACTAAAGTGTTTCTTAATTAATATATGGCATCTTGCCAATTGTTTATAAAAATTATTAATTAATGTGTTTAATTTTGTGTTCTATTTCTTATTTTTTTTGTATTTTTTAAAGGATTTTTTTCTGTAATTTTATTGGGTTGTACATGTTTAAATATGCACATGAGATAGATTAATTCCTTTCTTTCCTGGATAAGGTACTTATTTTAAAAAAGACCACCTCCCCCACCCATAATTCAATAAGACTTGACACCACAGAATTTAATAAGTTTTTAGCTTCCACACTGCGTTTATAAAGTGGAAGGTATTATAATCGTTCTGTCTGTTCATCACCCACTTTTATATCCCAAACTACAAATGCTACGGACAAGTGTGATACGTCAAAAAATTCAGCGCATCAAAATTAGAAGACATTGAAAATTTCAGAAAAGAATTCGAATTTGAAGTATTAAAATAAATATATTTTTGCAACATCGATCAGTTTGAATGAGGTCAAATATATTTCACTACGAGATTCTTTGTACGTTGATATGAAATGTTTTAATTTTATTTAAAGTGAGGAATATTGCATATTTATTCTTTGAAATATAAATTAATTTTTGCAAACGATAAGTAATAATTATTGAATTTTCGAAAAATAAAATAAATGAAACTAGCCAAATTTAGTATGTAAATGTTTAATATGGAATATCAATGCTGTGTTTGTCGCCTTTTTACCTGTTTAACACGACTGTTGTGTGGAAGCGGGTTAAGTGACAGATTCTGTTACAAACCTACTTGTTTTTTTTCTCTTAGCCCTGTTTACCTATTGTCAATCAGATTTTTCAGTGATTAAGAATTTAAGCAGCAATATTACTTTAGTGTCATATCATATTGGAGGAATTTTCTAACATTTTACAAACTTTTCTGTTTTTAGTTTTTCAACAATGCTCTAGTCATGGGCAGAAGTATTCCAGAAATGAACTCGCGTATCTTTGAGGTTATTTTTGAACTCAATAATATTGCACCTTCTCTAATGGTCATGGTTCTGCCCCACGTGGAATGCAAGCTAAAGGCGAGTTAATTTATTACTTAACAAAACACTTTATATTTCATCTCATTTCTTTATATAGATCTCATCCTTCATGATATAGGTGAAAATATTTTGGAAGGTACTGTATATACTAGCATATAAGCTGAGAAATTTTGGACAAAATTAGTGTTGTAAATATCGGGGTCAACTTGTTCAAGAACAAGAAACATCAAATTTCCAAAAAAGAAAAATTTTAAAAAATCCCCTATTCTTCAGGAGACATGAATTTCCGAAATCGAAACTAACTTGCCCAATGTTAACCTATGGAGGATTTTGATAGAGTTTTTCATGACTGCATCCACCATTTTATACCTATTGCTTCCAAACTTGTTTATATGCTTAGGTATTGATAAGCCCTACGTTTGTGTGTAGAAAAATACTTGATATTGTTTCTAAAAATAGTTTTAATCTTCTGTAAAGCCTTGTTTTGGTTTTCAGTTTATAAAAATCGGTCTAACAAACTTGGACACAATTTCAAAACGCACAAACGTGACACTTATCATTAGTAAGCATACTATAAAGTTCAGAAACAATGGGTAAAACATTGTGGGTGCTAGTTAGGCAAAACTCCAATCAATTTCTCCATAGCTATTCTCATTTCATTTCAACATTGAGAGAGTTAGTTTGTTTTCGAAAACTCATGTCGCCTTAAACTAAATTACCACAAAATTATGAACAGAACCTTCAATACTTCTTATTTTTAGAAAATCTAAATATATTTTTGATGGGTTTTTTTTCCTTTTGCAGAGTACGGATGAAGCCGAGCGTATGCAGGTTACCGAAGCTGTAGCTAAAATGTTTATTAATAATAAGAGTTTGATCAATCAAAATAAATCCCTGTGGTCTTCTTTATTATTGAGGTATGAAATTTACTTTTTAAACTTGGCAGCCTCCGAGCAGAACTTTTTACAGTGCTCTACATAGTTATTCTCTAAAAGCTAAACTGTTCTGCTGAACAAATTCTTATGACTAAGTCTACAATGGCTAAGTCTAGTACAGTCGAACCTCGATTATCCAATCTAATTGGGACTAAAGGTAGGTTGGATAATGACAAATTCTGGATTATAGAGAATTTTCATTAAATAGTAAAACTTAAGCGCTAAATTAGCGCTAAAAGTCTGTGAACCTCAAATCTGCCTATGTCCGAAATCTGCTCTGGTTTTGCAGTTGTAAACGTTAACAAGGGTTAAGCTATTTCTGACACTGTGACTTCCTGGCAAAAAGAAAGTACTCTAAAACATTATTCTTCATTTCTATTCCTTTTTTTTTTAATATCCATGCGGAGTTCTGGGGAAAGTATTTATTTTTTTTGTAGTAGATCAAATGTCAATTTTAGTCTGAATCCCCGAGTTTCCTGAAAATTTAGGTTTGCCAGAAGTTTGCTTTTACTTTTTTGGGTTGCAGAAGTTTTGCTATCTTAAAATCTCTGCAGTTTCCAGATTTTAGAATCGGTGCGGATTTCTAATTTCAGCATCACCAGAGATTCTTCACTTTGGAATCGCCATATGTTTCTGAGACTCTTGTCTTTTGTAAACACTAAACAATCAAGATTGACCTTCTTAAAGCATTTTGTTATGTTGACATAGGGGCGGGCGGTTAACAGAATTCCGGATAAAAGAGGGACAGATAATCGAGGTTCTACTGTATTTTTAAAATTGGCAACTTAGCATACTCCATGCAAAGTTTATTTAAATAAATTAATGTTCCACAATCAACTTTTTATCCTTTTTTTTTCTCTTTTTTAAAATCTTAGCTGAAGATCTTTCTAATACCCAGCTCACAAATCGTAGAAAATCGCAATTGGGAACCTTAAAAAATCAGGATTTAGAGAATTCTTAAATGTTTATATTAAACATAGTTTAATGTTCTGATAAGCAAAAGATGAATCCTCAAAAATCGGTAAAATTAGAATACCAAAGACTGAAAATTAGGCGATTCAAAATTGGTTAAAATCATTTTTAATTGACAAATTAAATTTATTTCAATTATTTTTAAAATCAACTCTAATTGTTCTGCAGAATTGCCAATCTTTCTGCAAAGTGCGTTGCAATTTTTGGATATTTTATTTTCTGATACATAATCCCAGGGATTGGAAAGTTACTTTTAAAAAGTAACTGTTACAGTTACTTAATTAAAAAAGTAACTCTGTTACAGTTACAGTTACTTCATATGAAAAGTACCGCATTGCAGTTACTTTTAAAAAAAGTAACGAATCACAGTTACTTTTCGAAATTTCAAGTTATAAGAAAAATTGAAATTTAGCCATCTTACCGTTTTTCAAAGAGAACCACGATAAACGAAATATAAGCTCAAACAAAACACTGAAATTATAATTAATAAACATTTTTTTAAAATTTAATTTTAATCCTTTACCCTGATATGAGTCCATCTGTAAACACTCGGGTAGGTACTTGACAGAAATAGGGGTATCTCAAGAATAAATGTGAAATCTGTCTCCTCCCTCCCCACCACCCCTCTTCCACAGGAAGGACTTGGTCATTGTTGTAGAACCCATTCAGGCAGGAGGACACAAAGGGGTTTGGACTGAGGGATCCAATCTGCTTGGCAGTTAGCGTGATTTATTTGAAAACCCTTCTTTTCCGTAGATGCTTGTAATTATTGTGCGGGGCTTATAATGTGATACTTAGAAAGGTAAACAGACAAGGAAAAACATTCGTACTGTTACAATTCTGTCTGAAAGCCGCCGTCACGCCCTTAGCAGCCAAAGTGGACAATTCTATTATATTCTTTACTTTTACCCTCCCAAGAAAAGCTCGTATTTCGGGAATGCGAAATGTTTCATTCTCTCTCTCTTCTCTCTCTCTCTCTTAGAAGTGGAATTTTAAAATTGGCATCAGACAGCCTTCGTAAAGTAACGGAAAAGTAACAACATTTTTCGTTACTTCGTTACCGCTAAAAGTAACTAAGTTACAGTTACTTTCTGAAAAATGTAACGGCGTTACCCGAAAAAAGTAACCGTTACAAGTAACGCGTTACTCCAATCCCTGCATAATCCAATGAAAATAAAGTAGCTCTTAAGGGCGAATGAGTCCGATTAACCGCAGGTCTCCAAACCAAAGTATCTCTGTGTTAATCCAATGGGTAAAAAATATTTTCTAAGCCACATTTCTCCAGCTGTATTGTAATATAAAAATATTTCGTATAAAATTATTTATTGAAAATTTTAAAAAAATTCGAACCAATTTCAAAAAGTGGGGTTATAGAGACCTGTTAGTCAGTCAAAAAATATCAATATCATGTAAAAAAAAACATTTGGAAAAATGTTCAATACAGCTTGTGAAATTGGATTTTAACAGGGGCACTTTGGTTTGGAGACCCGTGGTCAGTCAAGCTCATTCGCCCTTAAAGACATTTCTTATTATTCCAGGTTTGCAGACATCAATTCCCAAATAAGACTTCTATGTGTTAAGCATTGTAAACACTTTCTTCTTGACTATCCTGAATGCAAAGAAGATTTGGCAGGTAGTTTCAATACTATAGTTCATTGCTCTGTTTCATTGCATTACTTATTAGGGCTTGGAAAGCTCAGTTGGTTAAGGTGTTCGCCTTGCATGCGGTTTGTCCTAGGTTCGGGTCCGGGCATCGCCAGAATAACTGCCGACCTATAAACAGCCTGTGCAGCCAAAAATGTCAGATAAATAATACCCTGTGTAGAGGGAATGCACGTTAAATCTGCTCTTAAGTCCCAACGGTGGGTACGATGTTGCCTTTAGCAGTTGTCTCGGGTGTCGGCTCGTCACTTGACTGCTTCTAAATTACAATGCCCATTGCCAATAGCCCTCCTGTAGCTCTAGTGCGGTGATAATTCAAACTAACCCAACCTATTACTTATTAATCACATTAATTTAGGCACTAAATACTGCTGGTCTGTAGTTTTAAGATTTTTCTTGAGTGTCTTGTTGCATAACTTTATTGAGAAATAAGTTTTAAAAGTTTCCTTATTGGAATCGAAGAGTACAGGGGAAAAACAACTCCATTGCATAGGAATCTGTCTGCATCAGGATGCTTTGGCAACAATAGTGAGTCATCGCCTAAACTGGTGTAAGAACACCGGTTACTCACTTTGTTTTTCTCTCTCGGAAACCTTGATTCAAGCCAGAGATCGGTGAACAAGAGACATGATTGTACCGGGAAAGAAGAACCTAGAAAAAAAACGGTTTTTGTCGCTAATGTCCGCCGAGTACACCTGAATATTGGAAGATTCCTATGCAATGAATTTGTTTTTCCCCTGTACTCTTCAATTGTATAGAGATCCGATGTCATACAAAACCCTTTGTATATTTTAGAACACTTAATTCAACGATCACGGGACACTCAGGATGACGTTCGCTTAGCTGTCATATCCTTGATAACACAGGTTGCAGCTACAGATTTGGACTGTGTTAACGATAAACTTATGGAATGTGTCAAAGAACGGACATTGGACAAAAAGGTATTTGATTCATATGCAGGGTTGCCAGTGGCGACTAAAAGGAGACAATTTGCTACTATTTTCGAGCCCCGCAGACTATGGCGACTTTTTTAGACAAAAGCAACTATTTTGAGCATTTTGTCAACTATTTTCAAAGATAGGCGACTTTTTCAAATTTTTCCACGCGATCGTTGATATCCTTTATTTCGGTATTTCCCCCCCTTAAATCGCTGGAACGCCACATTTTACAATCCCAGAATCGCCAAAATTCTCTTGTCGTAAAATTGCCGGAATATAGAATAGCCTAACCAATTTTCATGATAGTAGTATCACCGGAGTTTCGGAATAGTAGCATCGCCGGAGTTTCGGGACAGTGAGATCGCCAGAGTTTCGGGACAGTGGGATCGCCAGAGTTTCGGGGCAGTGGGATCGCCAGAGTTTCGGGGCAGTGGGATCGCCAGAGCTTCGGGGCAGTGGGATAGCCAGAGTTTCGGGATTGAAGGATCACCTGTGGTTCGGGATAGTAGAATCGTCAGAGACTTGCGCGATTACGTGGATAAAGTAGTTTTCTGATAATAAGAATTAATATTTTTTTATCTGTTTGAACTTTGCCACGTCTCAGAAAAGCATAATTCTTAGTAAATTAGTGAAACTAGTCCAATTAACTATAAAAAAACACAATTTCATTATTTAAGGATTCTTAGTTTTAAAAAAACTTATTTTGAAAATAAAAATTTTAAAAATGTAGAATTTTTCTATACTTTCAAGCATGTAAACAGCTCTATGCCAAAAATTATTTTACCTGTCAATACAAAATTACTGCTTTTTTCTGATTAAACTGATCTATGGTTTTAAAAGATAATTCAAGAATAAGCTTATTTCAAACTTCTCATCTCAAAAATACCCATTTAAATTTTTTTTTCTACGAAACTGTCTTAATGACTGATATTTACTATGTTTATGATGACTCCCAGAAATGAATTGTTTTGTGGAAACAATTATAACTCTTGTTAGTTATTTGAAAAAATATTAAATGTGAATTTGAAATTTTTATAATAGATATTTAAAAGCAAACTCCATTAACTTTTATGTACATATAGACAAGATACATAATTAAACATTAATGTAGCATAATTAGCTTGTCAAATAAACCATGTAATATTTCATTGTACCATAAGCTTTTCATTCGTTTTTCAAACAATTGCTTTAGTTTTTTTTTAACTAGTTAATCAAAATATTTAATTTATTAATATAGAACTTACAGAGTATAACAAACACTTAGCAAGGAAACTTAATGTGTAAAAAAAATCAAGTTTAAAAACTTTTTTTTTAATGTTTTTTTTTTTTTTTTTTTTTTTGTAAAAAGGTCATAAAATTAACTTTCAAATGAGCCTATTTCATAACTCTTTAACTCACATTGTATTGATTATTCAAAATTTTATGATATTCCTTGTTCTTTTGATTGAAAAAATAAATTAACACAATCACTTAAAAAACTCAAATATTTTTCAATGTTTGATTAATTTGACCTGGTATGTATTACTTTATTGAGTATTCCATTGTAAAAAAAATGAAATTATAATAGTAAAATTTTTCTGAGACTTGTTTTTAATAATACATTACTTTATGAACATTACTTTTGGAAATTGCTAAAATGCTCATTGATGTTTAAATTCTGTGCTAATGAAAAGAAATACCTAATATAATATTTTCATATTTATAAAAAAGTGAACAAATCTAGATTATTTTTGTTAACTGTTTTTGATGGAGAAGTATAAAAAAAAAATTCAAACTAAAAATTCAAAAATGCTCTTTTAAATATAAAATAATTTAAGGTAATTCCGAGATGAATTAAGACATAATTTCATTTATTTTTAAAAATAAATGAAAATACTAGACTTAAATTCTCTTTGCAAAATTTAAAGTCTTAAGTTTTGATTTGGCATATAGTATTTAAATTTGTTGCAACTATTTTTGCTACTATTTTGATGAGACTATTTTTGCAACTATTTTTGAAATTCCAGGCAACTAAAGCGACTATTTTTTTTCCTAAATTTGACTGGCAACCCTGATATGTCATGAAGCAAACTTAACAGAAGGCTGGGAACTGTTTTTTGTAGAGGGGGAAAACAAAAAAAAAATATTGTTTACATTTTGTATCAGGAACCTTTATGGTTGTTAAATAAAATAAAAACAGCATGGTATGTTCTGGGCACAGAATTTAGTTTGAAGTTCTGCTGAGTTTGAGTTAATTATAATTTTGAGTTCAGAATATTTCTTTCAATATTTTAATAGAATATATTAATTATTTAATGGCTGGAATTTAAGTCAAGAAATTTTGAAAAAAATCCTGTTACCATGGTTAAAACCAAGTGATTTAAACTGCCAAACTCTGAAACTCAAGGCTAACCCTGTATATACTTCGTGTTGTGCTGTTCTTAAATAAAGTGTTCTGTATGAATTATGTATATAGGGGGGCATGTTGTGATTAGAACACCTACCGCTATGTCGGATGCCCCTCTAAGATGTTGCCATTCTCATTAGTCAAATGCTGCTTTCACATAGTGGGAAGTTAATCTTAGGCCAATTGAAGCAAATTCTCCAATCCTAAAGTCTTTGTTGACCTAACATCATGTTAATAAATAGTCAATGACATTTGCATTTGTTAGTGTATGCTTGTACATCAAGCATACCTTTGGTGGCACCATGGTTAATAAGTATGCACTTCCCTTCTTCTTATTGGTTGAGATTTAGTTTCAAATTAGATTCATGGATGGCACCATTAAGTTTATACCTGTAGTTTCTCCCCTTTTATGTAACATTATCTGGAACATAGATGGCGCTGTGATTCAAGATGTCTCTTTTGACTGAAATTGATAATTTGTTAAGTCGTATCAAATGTTAGATTTTTTTTAGCATGAATAGACATTTTATTAGAGAGCCATAGGTTTTGCTAAATAAATTTTTAACTGATGCCAAATGGTGTAACAAATAAATTTTAAATCATGCCAGTTTGTAAAATATTAAAATTTTTATGGAATTGTTCCTTATTATAAGAAATAACTCAAACTCCAGTTGTATTCTAATTCAGCAATTATATTTTGTAAACATTTGATTCGTGGTTGTTTTTGCAATATAATTTATTTTAATTTCCTAGGAAGCAATACGCAAGGAGGCGGTTATGGGTTTATCAAAAGTCTACAAGAGATATATAGGAACACCACAAGCTACCAGTTTAGAATCTATTTCTTGGATTAAAAACAAGGTTCTGCACATGTACTACCAAGACGCTATCGAAGACAGGTAATATTTTATTTCAATAATTTTCTTTTTTACTTGAAAGTCAATGTGAATAACTTCTTATTTTTACTTTCAATTGCCTAATCCTAATATGAAACATAAGGTAATGAAAGTCTTGCAAATGGGGTTGAAAATCCGGACTGGAGATTTTGTGTTTCATTCACATTTTGGAGGGTGCTGATTCTAAAGATTTTTTAATATTAGTTTGTCTGTCTAAAACCACATCTTGAACTGAAAAATCTACAAAGTTCAAATTTGATGAAGTTCTTGCGTCATAATAAGGTTTTTGAGGAAATTGGGCACCATGTCTTTGAATTTACTTTTACACTGTTAGTTTAATTCATGTGTCCTTTACATATTTATATAAAAAAAACTTCCTTTCCGAGATATTTTGAGAAACGAAATGTATTAATGAATTTTTCTTGTACTCGTCTATGATTAGTTCGAATTTTGTTTTATTGAGTGAAATTAGTTATAAATTTCATTATTTACATAAACATATCTATTTATATTTAAAATTATGTGTCTGCCTAATGTGCCAGTAACCTCTTGCATGCTTTAATTTTAAAGTCACACACTAAAACTTGTTTATTCTTACAGAATTCAGGTTGAAAGATGCATTTACACGTGTTTCGTTCCATACCAAAGACCAATGGAGGAGAGGATGAAGCTTTTATATCAACTTTATTGTTCAATTGATGACCACGCCGTTAGGCAAGTGCTTAATTTTTTTTATCCACCAAACATAATTAAAGAGTAGTGGAAGAACCCCTTCATTGCAAAGGAATCGGTCTGTATCAGGTCTGCTTGGCGACGATAGAAAGTTATCGCCTAAACTGGTGTGAAGAAACCAGTTTTGCCTTGGTTCTTAGCACGAGTTTACTATCTCTATGGTCGATATTTTCGCCAGATACTGACGTTTATACCACGGAAGAAGAACCAAGGTAGAAACCGGTTTTCGTTCGCCACAACAAGCCAAGCAGTCTTCAAGACCCACAGCTTCCCTGTCGATGAAGGTTTTTTTCCCCTGTGCTCTCCAATTGTATTTAACATTTCATGTATCATTGTAAGCACATTTATGTAATCTAAATATTTTAAAAACTTTTTTTTATATAATTACAGAGCTTTCAAAGAAATCCTAAGGTACCAAAAAATGTAAGTATGTTGCTTTTCTGCTTTAATTTTTGGTGTGTAGTTTAGGGATTATTTTATGTTTTTTAATGGTAACTGATTTACTCCAGAACAAACAAGCTAGGCCCTTTCTCTATTAGGGCTGGGGAGCCGAGTAGGTACGAACAACCAGGGATGCAGAATATTTCCGATCCGGGGGAAATTTTAGCCATCTGGGGAAATTTTGTGGAAAATATTCAATGCTTTCGATTTTAACAATGTATTACAAAATTCCCTGACCAGCCGTTCATTTTCTGTTTAAAAACCTACCGTTAATTTACTTTTTTGTTCTAACAAACCAAAATAGCGTACCGCTTTTGTCTCTCATCGGGCGTTGATCGCATCCGTACGCCATCCCCCCTCCCCCTTATGTCAAATAGCGTAGCCATCGCCAGCTACTGTACAGATGGTCGAAACCAGGGTTCGATTTAAGTGGTATCGCATCGCAATTTGCGATGCAAATTCACCGAAACAGCGATGAAAATAATTAACCGATTCGCTACAACTGCAACCGTACCATTTTTACGGTGCCCATAATTAGGTGAAACTAAACTTAAATTTCAATAAACTACAGATTAAAATAACAGATTTTAATAATGAAGTTAAAAATTTCAATCAAAGTAGGAAGATGTATTAAGATTAGATTACACTAAAGATGTCTTCAAATCTCGGCCAGCCAGTGCAATCTCCCATTAGAAGAGGAGTCCAATAATGCTTTCCTGATTTGCTTATTTAGCTGCCTCGTAATTTTCACGAAATCTACCGGTGACGTCACATTGCATCAGAATGATTGACAGTTCTCTGGCTCTGCGTGATCGGAAGAGTATCTCGTTACTTTTGTAGCTCCAGTTCAGGCCAAGTCGGACGACCAGGATATTTTTTCTGATCAAGTGACTCGCGGCGTCCTTGAGTAGTGATCACAAGAACAGCATGAATGTCAAAATACTTTTTTTATAATTGCGTGAAAAAAATCCGATTTTTACACTATAATTTTAATATCAGACGCGTGCGAAAAGTTATACTTTTTAGAAACAGTGATACAAAATTACTTTTTTTCACCCAAAAGCAGTGAAAAAAAGTACTTTTTTTCACTCTTTTCATAAGATGCCAACATTTCAAGTAAAATTTCTATTTCATAATCTTCATAAAGTCCAGAAATTTATTGATCTGCTTTATTTATAAATATTATGCGCGTGAATTTTATTATTTTTTTATTTTTGAATCAGTATCCATGTTCAAATGTTTGACTTTAAACTAAAAAATTAGTTTTCCTTTTGTAGTTCCAGAGATTTATCGATGCCGATCTTCTTTACGTAAAAAATTAGCACGTGAATTATTTTTGAACCAATGAGATTTGATTTTTTTCACGTAATTATAAAAAATACTGTATGAAACACGTGTGAAAAGTAAACTTTTTAAAACACGTGTCATTATTTCACTCGCTCGTACCTCGCTCGTGAAATAAAATCCACTAGTTTTAAAAAGTGTTACTTTTCACACTTGTTGCATAAATAACTATTGTTTTACATTTGAACCTTTTTTTCTACTTCGGCATATAATGGGGTTTCTGATTTTAGATAATTTATAGTTTTTTTCTTTTTTATATCGGTGTATACACGCTTTATATATTTAGGTTTTATGTTGCTAGTAAATTTCTAGTCCTTGAATTTTTCTGGAAAAGTGCTTGCATTTTTTTTCTTAACAATTAAGACCAAAAGTTGAGGATTTCAATCCCAAAAAGGCAGTCAAGATTATTATTTTTTTTTTTTGCGAAACCTGGTGCTTAAATTTCCAGCCTTATGAAACTGCCAAACGGCCAAAACTTGAAAGTAATATACCAAATGAATGAACAGCAAAACATGTTCATATATAAATCTGATGAATATGACCCCCTCCCCAAACACCATAAATAAAAGAAAATGTACTTGTTTTAAAGTATTTAAAAAGATATTAAAAGTACATTTATAGTATATTTATAGTATTATATAATTATTTAAAATTTATCTTGTGATAATTGTTAAAATTTAAATTTTAGCGGTCACGCTTAGTTCAGCTTTTTTGGTTTTTCAAACCAAGCATATGGTTTGGATTTCAGTTTTTTTATTCATAACAAGCACTAACATCCCTGTATATCGTAAAATTTTCTATGCCTAAGGTAATACAGAATTTTTGTTAAGTCTATAACATATAGTAAAATTTTGGGGGAAAATTTTCAAACGGATTGGGGGAAATGTTGGGACTGAAAACATATTCGGCACCCCTGCGAACAACATTACTAAAGTAACTGCCAATATATAAACAGCCTGTGCCGCCAAAAAGTCTAAATAAGAACCCCTGGTAAAAAGAGTGCACATTAAATATGACGGGCGAAGCAGTGTAAGATGTCGCCCTTAAAAGTTGCATTGGGTGCCTGTGTCGGTTTGTCACTCGACTGTGGCTCTAAATTACGACGCTCGTCGCCAATAGCCCTCATGTAGCTGTAGTGCAGTGATAATTCAACCTAACCTTTCTCCATTCATAGCCTGTCTGTTTTTGAGCTTTTTATATTTCTGACTTTGAGAAAGTTTATTAATATTCAAGTTTTGTTTATCATCTTAATTATTCATGTTTTAGTTTGTTGTTTCTCTTGTTAAATTCTTAAAATTTGTGGGAGCGGTAAAGAATGCATGAACATTAGTTCCGATCTGCCAACTCTCCAGATCTAACTTGGCTATACCGGATTTTTAACCATTTCCGAATTTCCGGGGCAAATATAGCAATTGCCGGATTTTCCTGGGAGGTTAGAAATTCGAAAATGATTATCTATTTTCTTTCTATAATAAGATATGCCAGTTGCTAGAATCAAAAGCTTAATATTAAAATAGTAACGGCTCAGTGGTGAGAGGTATTAAGTGTTCGCCCCATAAGCCCAAGTTTGCGGGTTCAATCCCCGCCTGAGTTGCCAGATTTTCTGGATGGGAAAATTGTTGAGCATACAGATCATATGATTATGAGGCATGCAAAAGATCCCTTGAGTACCCATTTGGCTTGGGTACTCTCGTCATAACTTTAACATCCACAGAGAGTTAAGGTTCATTGTAATATGAGCGTCAAAATTGGTAGGGAGAATCGCCTAGATGGTGACAGAAAAAAAAAATTACTCTCAGTTCTGGGGGACACGCCGAGCCTGCAAATGCTTAACTACCAATAAAGCAGCCCTGTTGTGGGGAAAAAAAACGCTTAAATAGTTTTTAGGGCAATGTATTCAAATACCTACTACTGGATTCAGAGGAATTGAAATTTGTATTCTGCTATTGCAATCTGCTGCTTCACCTAAAAAAACATCACCATGTATTTTACAAAAATTTAATTTGGCTTTTTTTTCCATATATTTTTCAGCTATTAGTTTGTTAAGATGCTGTAATGATAAACATGATAAAATTATTGTTTTGGATTTCAAAATTTTTGAAATTGGCAGGTCTTTTAATGAATCTAGTAGTTATGTCTTGTTTGTTATTTTGCTAAATTACAATTTTTTAAATATAAAGACAATTATGTTATCACATTTATCAATATTGTAGATTTATATCAACATATTCACTATCACTGCACTGAAAATAAGGTTGTTATTCTTACTAATTTATTTTAGGTTAAAGGTAATTTACATTTTGTATATACTTGTTATTACATCTATATACATAAAAGGCAACTTCCGTTTGTTTGTATAAGACACGAGATCTAAAGAACCACGCAACAGATCATCACGAAATTTGGCACAAAAACTCATCTCATCTCCGGAACAAACATAGGCTAAGAATTTTTCGAATCAGACCATTCCTTCTATCATTTTTATGTTTCCCATTCAATGCAATTGAAGACCTTAGAGGTTTATTGCTCCTTCAACGTCACGTTTTCACGGATTGTTTATTTAGTTTTATTTTGCACATTTTTGTAAAACGATTTTTAAGTATATTTAGTTTAATTACAGCTAAAAAATTAGAAATAAACATCTGAAACAAAAATTGTTTGCTAGCTTTTTAGCAGTTAGAAAAATATTTAATATTAAAAATAAAAATCGTTTGCTTTAGTATCTTTATCACAGTTTAAAAAAAATACAAATAAATATAAAAAATGCAAATTGTTTGCTGGAGTAGCTTTATAACATCTAAACAATTAGTTCTTGTAATTCGCTTTCATTAAGAATATTTTATTTTCTGCACGCAGACCAAGAGTGATCAGTTTAAAGTACCAATTATTATTTACTTTAATATGTATTCTTTTTAATTTGAGCTTCTTATCAAAGGTATTTTTGAAATTAATATTAATCATTACTATATCCAAGTTGGGTAATTAATGGATTACTGGGAAATCTTCATTTCTTATGTAACTAAAATGAAATAAAAAAAATAGTTAAATTGACTGTTAAATTATTGTTCCACCTCTACCCGTGCAATGTCGGGTATAACAGCTAGTATAAATATAGTTGAGTTTTTCCTTTTTGTTGTAGGTTGAGGAGCCAAGTGAAAATCTTTTTAGAAACTATTCATCAAAAAGAAAAAAGTAGTGAAAGAATGAAAACTATCAACAATACAATTGTATCAATTGCTAGTAAGTTTTCATGTATATATATAAATTGTTTGATGAAATACATGTTAATCGATATTACTTCATTTTGCTGAAACTGCTATAATTTTGCATGCAGATGATATTTAATTTTAATTTATTTACATTTAAGGGGACCGGGTAGGCAAAAATTTCAAAAATATTGATTTTTTTAAATTTTAGTGTGGAAAAATATCTTATACTTTTAGCTTTCCATACATACCATACTTTAAACCAGTGGTTCTCAAGCTTTTAAAAGCTACCGTCCCCCTAAGGATTGAAAATAATTTCAACGCCCCCTTTGTGAAAATCTTGTAATTTTCTAAGGTATATGGAAAAAGAATACTGAATTATAAAGTCAAAATTTTGAGTAATTTTATCACACCAAATTTGTTTGAGGATAATAACATTATTTTTTTTTTTAAATTAAAATGACATTCAAAAAATGCTTTAAATGCGCTCTTATGTTTTAAAAGTATGTACACTTGATTAGATAATTGAAGGAAAATATAGTAAAAAAATAATGCCTTACAAAAGGAATATCAATCAAGAACATCAGTGAGATGGTTGTGCTTGATGGTTCAAAGCCAGTTTCTGAATGTTTGGTTCAATGTTTTTAGAGAGATTAAGACGCAGGTCCCCTCTTTCTACGATTTGGAGTCGACATCTCTTTTCTGAAATTAGTTCAGCAACAGCACTGAAACCTCTCTCATAAAGGTAAGAAGAAGGAAAGGCAATCAAACATTTCTTCACGGCGGACCACAATCCTGGATAGCAGCAACTGATATTAGTTTGAAGCCAAAATTCTGTGAGACGATCATTATGAAAGTTGGCTTTCATAGTTTCATTTGTTGAGAGTTCTATCAATTCCTCCTGAATATCAGTCTCTGCTTTTTCGATATTCATAAATGGGTTCAAGATCCAATGAGGGATTTCCATTGCCAAAATATCCTTAAAACGCAAAGAAAAATCCTCGTGCAAGGACTCAAGGTGTTGACAGTAAACGAGTTTTTCATCAAAGGGTATTTTATTGCCGTTATATAGCCCAAGCTCATTTAAGATTGGGAACTGGCTAAATTCATTTCTACCAAAATTCTGCTGCCATAAAACGAGTTTTTTTAGAAAGGCAGAAACGACAGATTTTATGGTGTAAATTGAGATCTTCACCTTAAAGTTGCAAATTCCCAAAATTAAATTTTGCAAATAAATCCGTCATATAAGCAATATCCATCTTAAACTGCAGCAGTCTCTCTTTTAAAACTACATCTTTCTCTTCGAGAAATTCTAGTACAGAGTCGAAAAGATCCCAGAATCTATTGAGGCAGGCACCTTTGGAGAGCCAGCGAACCTCGGTGTGTAGAAGCAAGCGATTAAATTCTTCATCATTGTCCTTACATAGCAGCCGGAATAACCGATCGTTGAGAGCATTGCTGCGAATTTTGTTTACAGCAGATATGACATATTGTAATGACTGATGCAAACGGTTGCTAAGGTTTTTTGCAACTAAATGCTGCCTGTGAATCACGCAGTGAACAGCTAATATGCCTGGGACCTCTTTCTTCAAATAAGAGATAAATCCACGATGACGACCAACCATCGCAGGGGCTCCATCGGTGGCAACAGATATAATGTTCGCAAGAGGAATATTTTTTTCTTGAAAATAATCTTTGACAGTATTGAAAATAGACTGACCTTTAGTATCGGCAATCAAGCTTCTGGCGAAAAGAATCTCTTGAATAATTTTCCCTTCCTTCACAAACCGAACGTACGTTAACAATAAAGCCTCGTTAGTACTTGGCAGTTTCATCAACCTGAAGAGAAAATTCGGTGTGCATCAAAAGGTTGCATAAAGAAGCTTCAACATCTTCCGCCATCTCATCAATTCGCCGTCGCACTGTATCGTTACTTAACGGCACGTGTTTTATAACACTGGATGCAGCTGGGTGGTGCAAAACCGTTTCTAATACTTCTTTGATAGCCGGCAGTATCAAGTGCTCCCCGATGGTATGGCCTTTCCCTGATTTAGCAATTAGCTTTGAAATATTATAAGATGCTATTAAGCCATCGTCACATTTTTTTAATGTGGTTGCTAGTAATGCTAGTACACCTGATACTGACGGTGCATTCAGAAACTTGTCCCTGATGACAGTGAAAAACGACAGATCTTTATTTTGTTTGTCAGGATGAATTTTTTGCAGGTGTTCCTGCAAACGAGACGGCTTCATTGCTTCATTCGAAAACACTTTCTTGCACAGTAAGCACATGGGAAGTTGCGAGTTCGATGGAGAAGGAACAAATCCGAACTTCAAGTACATTGAACTATATTGCTGACACTTTTTTTTACCAACCGACATCGTTGGTGGTATCAAAATAAAGGACGAAAGAACGATAACTATTTTTCACAATAAATTGTTCATTATCACGAAAAAGATTTAATAATGCACTTGTCAGACTGGAAAAATAAAAATACTTAGGACGCCGGAAAAACAAACGAACGTTTTAATTTTTAATAACACGTACAAGAATACACGAGTTGAGTAAACAAGAAACATTACAGGAACACGAAAACAAACGAACATTTTAATTTTTAATAACGCGAACAAGAATACACGAGATGAATAAACAAGAATCATTTACAGGACATGAAGCACTGAAGATTGCACGGACAACAAGTGAGTTACAGAAAGAGCGGGGCTTGTATGATAATCCTACCAATGGTAACCGGGTAATCAATAGTATATTTTCTTTTGAAACTTTTAAAATTAAGTTTGAATTCCCAAAATATGCTAATCGCCCCCCTACCGCCCAAAACATACCCACTGCCCCCCTACCGCCCAAAACATACCCAACGCCCCTTACCAACCACCCCCTGGGGGGCGGTAGCGCCCCCGTTGAGAACCACTGCTTTAAACAATCTGAGCAGAATTTAAATCGCAGTTTCAATTTTTGTAAACGCGCCAAGCGAAATTTGTCTGTTATTCAGTCCTGGGCCTTATCTTAAACAGCCTTTTACTTAGCATGTATATTTTTATTATGTTCAATTGGTCCCTTGCAATTCAAAAGTTTGTATTTTTTGAAACTTTTTTTGAAAAAAAAGAAAATTGTGCATGGATTTTAAGATCTGATAATTATGTATTGTTTATTTGCAATTTTTGTAATTCATGTACTTGAAAAATTCCCTTTTTTGGCGTCACAACAAGTTTTATTTTTAAAACATTAACCAAAATGTCGAATGCAAAATCCATGCTTAATTTTATTAAGTTGTATTCAAATTGTTTGTATAAAGAGTATTAACCAGATTAGACATTCTCGTTAGCGTTTTCTTTAAAAATGTCCAATAAAACATTAATTTTTCCACTAAAAATTAAATTTCTGAAACAATAGTGTTTGTAAATTTTTTAAATTTTGTTTAGTCTTTAAAATTATTGTTATTGAACTGCAAAATTTTTTTTAATAATTTTAGGCAAAAAATAAATATTTTTTCTTTTGCTTACCCAGTCCCCTTAAGAGGGAATGACGGCTGGTCTTCTAATTAAAAAACCTCTGTGTAAATCCAATAAGGAAAAACATAATTTCCTAAGCCACGTTTCTCTGTATATATATAATACTTTTTTTACGAATTGTTTTTATATGATAAATGTTGCTAACTAACAGGGCTCTATAAACCCTCTTTATGAAATTAGTTCATTTTTAAAAAAAAAATTCAATAAATAATTTTACAACAAAATATTCGACTGAGTTTTTTTTTCCAAATATGTCCCTGTAAGTAAGATATTATAACAAAAAGGTCTATAGGCAATTCAAGAGACCGAACGTTTGGGGCGTTAAAAACAAGTCTGCCGTTGTAAGCAAGTTTGTATGTTTAATACTTAAATTTTTTTACTGTTTCAGAATCCCTTGTAAGCCCTCTGAAAGCCAAACAATGCTTAAACAAATTCTTTAAAGATTCAGAGGAAAATACGAAAATGTCTCGGTTGATGTACTCACTTCTCCATAAAAACATAACGTGTTCAGATGCTGAAAGCAAAGTGGTACGTTCATCATACACAGTTTTTATATGCTCCTGGAAATAGCAGGGTTGTAGATTGAATAACACAGAAATGTTCTTTCTTCTGTAAAATTTAAATATTTATTGACTTGTATATGAAAAGGTCAGTTTAACTTACTTGAAAGTAAAGTTGATGATAGAAGTAGAACAGATTGTTTGGAGGTAGAACGGTAAGCAGTTACTCCAAACACATAAATTATTTAAGAAGTCCATTTTTTTTTACTAACTTATTATATTTATTTACAAATTCATTTCTGTACTCTTTTGCACATTTTACCAGCTGGGCTTTTACAACTGAAAATTATCTTGTCTTTACACCAAGGATGAAACTATTCTATAGTTTCAAGAACCTATTTTTTACTGTAAATGTAGAATGTTCATGTTTTAAGTGTGTTATTACAGTCATATCAAAGTACCTTTTTGAAAAATGTAATTATAAAGCATATTTAAAAATTCGATATTATTTAAAGCATGTTTATGCATTAATTCAATTCATAATTTATTCTTGTTTTCCAGAAAGAAATTTTAAAATGCATAAAAAATCCCGTCCAGAACCAAGCGTATTACAACACTATCAAGATGCTATTGGAAAGGATAGCTCCGGTAATGATTGATAAAGATTCTATAAAGTACCTTGTGGAATTTGTGAAAGATTCCTTGATTGGTAGTTGTGCCATAGAAGCTGAATTAGGGCTTAAAGAATCTGCTAAATCAGGACTTGATCTTTTATTGGTATGTATAGATTCATTTTATTTTCCATATATCTTTATCATATATTCATTTTATTTTCCATATATATCTTTAGTGTGATAGTTTTTTTAGCTTAACCCTTCATAAAATATTTTAATAAAAAATCGTTTATGTATCTTCTGTCTATCTGCTTTTCATATTTTTAAGGATTTCTGTAAAAAATTCTCCTTTAATACGGTAAACAGTTTAATGACTAAAATTCAAATTTTGAACTACAAGAATAAAGTAAACTTAAACAAAACAAGAAATATTTATATTTGCTGGTGTTAGTTGTCTACTAAGTTTGAACAATGATTATTTAAATTGCTTATTCCCCACTCCCACCCCTTCGACACTATGATTTTTTTTTGTAAAATTGTTTTCTGAAGTTCCACACATGCTAATAAATGCATTTAAGATACAACATTTGCAAAATTGTGCTAAAAACATACAAAATGGTAAATACTGGTTGCCTATTCTAATTTATTTTAGTTTATATTAATGCTAAAGAACAAATTTTGTGAAGATTTATTTTTCAGTGGCTTTTTCATGTTTTTCAATGAATTCTTTGCATCGAGGTTTCATTTAAATTGAGAAGAAGTTACATGAGAGGATTCATGAAGTAAACTACGTAGATTATTGGCGCAAATAGTTTATTAGTACAAATTAGCTAGTATAACAAATTAACTGGAATAACATGTTTGGAACATTAATTGCATTTAGTAAATATACTAAGCCATATTTTTATTATTTCAGCTGCTGACATATACATGTCCCCACCACTTTAACAGTGCAAATGTCTATAATAACTTGATGCTGTTCCTGCAAACAGATCAAGATTATGCGTCTGATGCTACATTGCAGATATTCATTAATGTAGCAAGTGAAGTAGAAAAAAAATGCCCTGAGGTTTGCAGGCAAGTATCCATTTTTGCTTTCTCAAACTGAAATTTTAATTGGTTCCATTTCAAACTTAACCCTCTGAAGGATAAGCAACTTGTTCATTATTGCAACTTATTTGGCCATTTGTTGATTTTAAAAGTTTGACTTTTTAATTTTGTTTCATGGTAAATGATTTGAAAAGACTCAACACTTTAGAAATTATAATTTATTAATTTTTAAAAACTATGTGCAGAGCTGGAAAAACTGAAAGCCCCTAGATGGGTTTATACCATGGATATCATAATTAAAGTATTAGATTGGCTGATCCCGTGACCTCCAATGCTAACGACGGGACGCGCATGGAGGCTTTTTAACAGGGCATAATGGCCAGTGTTGCTGCCACTTTAATGAGAAAAATACTACAAAAAAATACCATTTAATTCTAAAATTACAACAAAAAAATACTAGAAAAGGATTTCAAGTCACTAAAAAGATACCAAAATGCACCTCGTATGTTTACGATATTTTTTTTTTAATTTTATAATTATTCTAAAATACTAATATACTCTTTAAACTTTATAACTTAACTTTTAACTTTAGAATTTATTTTAGAATTCTAAAATTACAAAAAAATATCGTAAAAATACTAGCTGCATTTTGGAATAGTGACTTTAAATCCTTTCTAGTATTTTTTTTTTGTAATTTTAGAAATAAATGGTATTTTTTCGTAGTATTTTTCTCCTTAAAGTGGCAGCAACACTGGCCATTTTGCCCTGTTAAAAAGCCTCCTTGCGCATCCCGTCGTTAGCATTGGAGATCACGTGATCAGCCAATTAATACTTTAATTATGATATCTGTGGTTTATACGTTTGCATCCCCCTGGTGTTTAATTTTGACTAACTGCTTCAAAAGTTTAATTTTTAATGAAAAAAAAAAGAAGTGTAAATTGAGAGTAATTAATTTGTCATTTAATTGACAATATATTTTAATTTGGTATGCGTGAATTGGTAGGACATGAAAAGTTTCAATCTTAAATATGATTACTTTTTTTAGTGAATTGATTATCCTTTTACAAAAGTTTGTTGAAACTGGAACTCCAAAACAAGCTAAACATGCTGTGTATTGCCTCGACAATATTGTTCTAGATAGAGAAACTATATTCGGGGCAATCATTAATGTAAGTTACATATTTTGTTATTCCTTTAGAAACACCTTGTTAACACTTTGAAAATACTGTTGAACTTTATTAATATGAACAAACTCCAATTAGTTTATGTTTATTAATTTGTTAGTCAAGCTGATGTTAACTATCTTGTAAATTTTGACATATAATAAGTGCTGACTGCTTAAATTAACAATAATTTTTTCAATCAAAATATTAGATGTAATTTCCAATGTTTACTAATTGTGAAAATTATGTATGAAACTGTAAATTATGATTATAAAACTCATTTCTTATTTTTTCAAATGATCCTTCCTGATTTCATTAGAAAAATTGAAATATAATGTTACGAAAATTATGTTTCTACTAAGCTTAATTTCATCTAAATTGATTCATGTTTAGGGAGAATGGGAGTGTTTCCAAATTGATGTGTTTATGTTAATCCAACAGAAACACATAATTTTTATAATATCGTGCAAAAAAACTAACTTTTTTAAATCAATAATCGTGGCAAAAGTGATGCTTTTAACGAAATCATGTTTCAAAGTTACTTTTACGCACTAGTATGACAAAGTAAATACGAGTATCTGATTGGTGTAGAATTCTTTATTTGAGCGTGATATTTTAATCGTCGGCTTTGTGATTGATGTAAAATTCTTAATTTGAACGTTATTCTTTATTTGGCTTGTTTCCAATGCCAATCTAAGACATACTTTTTTCACGTGATTTTAAAATAATCATTAATATAAATAATCAACTTAAAATTTATTTGAATGTGATAATAAAACAATTAATAAGCCAATCAATAAATGCCAATTTAATGAATACTTTTTTTGCACGTTTTTTTAAACTCGTGAAATCATTTATTCAACTCGTTTAAAAAAGCCTTACTTTTCACACTAGTTGCATAAATAACTATTATAAGCCACATTACTCAGGCTGTATTGAATATTTTTGCAGTTGTTTTTTTTATTTGATAAATGTAGCTGGCTTACAGGGCTTTGTAATATCACTTTTTGAAATATTTTGTTGTTAACTTCTTTAAATTAATAATAATTTTCTTTATTAATACTTGAGTTTAAAATTATTTGTTTTGTGTTTTTTTTTGCAGAATTTGAAAAAGCATTTGACATTAAAGTCTGAATACTACAGAACAGCTTTGGTGTCAATTGGTCACTTAGCATATCTGAACTCCAAATTGTTTGAAAATGAAATGAAGGAAATTATCAAAAAGATCATCCATGAGTTATTAATGTTGGATCAAGTGAGTTTCTTTCTTAAAAGGTTTCATTAAAAGATGTGTTATGATATTTATATAATAATTTTTTTGATCATAATATTCTTTAATTAAAAAAAAATCTACAGTCTTATATCAATACTTTTGTTTTATTGAAAAATAATCCTAAATTTCCCTTTCCATAAATTGAATCTAAAAATGCTCCATTAAAAGTGTTGAGGGAAGATACATAAGGGATTTAAGAAATAATTTGGTTATTTATAGATTGACAGGATTGTTTATAATCAAAAATTTAATAACTATCTAAAAATATTTTTAAACAAATGTATAGTTAAAAATATGTTTTATAATTATTAACCCTTTCAGTCCCAGTGATGCCATTTGGCATTATCATGTTTCTGATCATAATTTAAAAAAAAATAATAGGCCCTGACATCTATTGGGATTAATAAAAAATATTTTCTAATAGAAAGAAGTTTAAAGAATCGAATGATGTGCTTTTTGATATCATAGATGGCTATAGACGATCCAAAAATTTTTTATAAAATGATGATGCCAAATTGTCATTGGGACTGAAAGGGTTAAAGATACTATTTGCTGAGGGTCGAGGGACATATCAATTTAGTGAAATTTTATCTCTTAAGCCCTAAAAATACTCATTTTGATTTTTGCTATAAATGCACAAACAAGTTTTGACAGTTTTTTGTTAATAATCCATTTTAACATTATTTTTAATGCAAAATGCCTTTTGATTTTTTATTTTTTTTGCCAGACCTTGAAAATCATGTTAGCCCTTGTGCTATTTTTATACGAATAAACGACTGATATCTGTAATCAAAGATTGAAAAGTAATTTTCAGATTCTCTTCTATCAAACCATTTCAGTTCTTTAACTTAAAAACAAAATGGGTTGTAACAGGAATGAAAAACCAAACATAAATTTATATATGGATGTCAAATCTCTGAAAGATTTGTAAAATTTATTTTACTGTATACCTTTAATTTATTTTTATTAATTCAGGATTATCCTAGAGGAGGTGAAGATATGTGGGATTCCTTTGACTCTTTACCTGATGAAACGAAATGCAAGGTAATTTTTTTTATTTACTATTTGTATTTATTAAAAATTAATCTTTGTATACTCTTATCATTAAAATCAACTATCATTTTATAAATAATCAACTTGCAAAGTGCAATTGAACCTCCATTATACTCCTTCTGATTACAACACAAGTTTCCAGAACACTTTCTTCCCCTACCCCCTGGTGTGGTTCTCCAGGAATCGGTGTGAGAGTCGCTGTTCTAAACCTTGATGTTCGGCTGTGAGGTTAATCGCAATTGAAGAGTATAGATATAAAAACCCTTCATCGACTGGATATCTGTCAGTATCAGACCTCTGGTGACAATAGCTAGTAATCGCTTAAACTGGTGTAAGGAAGCCTGTTTCTCACTTGGTTCTTCTCTCACGACAACCCTGATTCGTGCAAAACACGAGTCCTACTTTTGTAGAGAAGAACCAAGGGAGAAACCGGTTTCTTGTCGCCAATGTCGGCCAAGCGGACCTGAATACTGGAAGATTCCTAGTCAATCAAGGGTTTTTCCCCCTGGACTCTTCAATTTCTTTCTACCCAACATATACCCAAGTGAGCTGGGATGAAAACGGAAACAGCTACGTTCACGGTTTCCTTGAAAACCACACAAGTAGGGCATAGGGGAAGTGATTTTGAAGCTTGCGATGTAATAAGGAGGACAATAATGAAAAAACGAGTTCGCTATGGTCCAGTTTATCTATACGATGGTTGTAATTATTAATTTAGGTACATTCAATTTAAATTGTTCATGTTAGCAAAAATAGTTTGGCACCCTCTTTAGTGCTTAACTGTCAACTTTATTAGTTCTTCCTTAAGAAGAAGTTAAACACCTCTCATGTTAAGTCTATGGTACAGTGTTTAAGGTGCCTTTAATTTTATGTTCATCAACTAGCATTTTTCACAGGCAAGTCTAAGATGTTTCCTATGAATGTTATTATGCACTTCTTTTTATACTGACAAGCATTTTAGAATTAAATTGCATTTTTTCGTTTAAAAAAAAAGCACATCTGGCAGTAAAAATGGAAAAGGCCATACTAATATCCCTTATTTAATTGAAAACTTCCATATATGCAAAATCCTGTTAATTCATACAGGTAAAATCAAATACATTGTGCCTCAAATTCTGTCCCATAGACTTTACATGGAAGGTGCGTGGTGTCCCCTTGCAAACTTTTATACATTAAAGTCAAAGTTCATCCCATTTTTAGTGTTTGAAAATTGATTTTTTTTTTACCATATCTGATAGATTGAAGGCCTGAAGGTTATGATTCGATGGCTCATTGGTTTAAAGGACTTCAAAATGCCTGCCCTGTCTACACTAAACCTTTTTACTAACATTCTCGATAAGGATGGAGAACTCAATGAAAATATTGAGAGCAATATGGCGTGAGTATACTGATTTAATACACTGTTATGGTAGCTTTCTTATGCTTATGCTTTGCGTAAACTTGAAAAAAATGTTTGTGCTTTTAATTTTAAACTTTTTTTATACAATGGTCAAAAGCACTTATTTATATTGTAACAAAGTATGAGGGCTGTTTTTTTTTTCAACCTCCGATGGGCTGTAACAAAAAGATGGGTCAAGACACAAAAAAGATTTAAGTACAATACTGCTTATTTCTCCATATAATCACCTTGACGAATAAAGCATTTGTGTCAACAAGCTTTGAAATACCCTCTTCATAAAATGTAGCCGCCAATGATTTGAAAGTAGTTGTGATGGTTTCTTTGAGCTCAACTTGGAAGTGCTACAATCCAAGCCACTATGCTTATCAATAATTCACTTATGGTAAACCTTCCCTAAACACTTGGTCAACTTGCTGAAAAATACTGATGTTCATGAAGAAGGGGACTGTGCTGAAGTGTTCTTTCACCACAAAAACAACTTCGCCATTTGTGCAATACTCAGCCAACTGTGCAACGACTGGCGGGTTTTCCAGCAAAAAACCACGCCAATAGACGCCTTTCTGTCGGGTGTAAACAATACATGTTCACTAACGACTGCAGACGGCCTCTCGGTAATTCCTGGAATCATACAGAATTTGTACTAGACCAGACTCAACCAGTGAGATGTGATAAAAAGCCTGCGAAAGTGGTTTAACACGCCCTCCTTGACTCAACGAGACCAATGGCTGACCTTTGGGGGCAGGCCCTTTTTCTCCTTCCTACGATCCGACCAGACTTTAGTTGGATTTTAGTTAGATTCTGTTAGACTGTGGTAGACGTTGGTTGGACTTAGAGGTCCTCCAGTTAACGACAAGTAAAAATGTGAAAAGCTCTGTCATAACTACGCTGTATATTGTTAAAAGAAACAACCTTATCTAGTGTAAGCATGGATATTTAGCGACTCTTCACCGGACTAAAGGTACCCTTCCATGTCTATAATGTATCATCATGTGTGCCTCTCTCAGACTTTAATAAAATAATTAACTTTTGGAATTTGTCTAAAGTTTATCCAATCTTATCTTAAGAAATAATTTGGTTGAATCTGGTGTTATTGTGAAAAGACACAACGCATGTTATAAGTAAATGATTCTTTCCTTAATTGATTATTTTCCTCAGAACAGTACTACTACCACTAGACCCCATCACGACAGGGACCTAGGAAGCAAGTCTGTCGCTACAGACGGTATTGTTCAGCGAGTTGACCAAGTGTTTAGGGAAACTCAAAGGTTCACCATAAGTGAATTATGGACTAGCAGTGGCTTGGAGGACAGAAAAAAATTGACGTAAACTTCCAAATTTACTTTTTGTAAACGAAACCGTCACAACTCCCTCCCAATCATTGGTGGCTACATTTTATGAAGAGGGTATTTCAAAGCTTGTTTACAGGTATAACAAAGGCCTTGATTGCCAAGATGATTATGTGGAGAAATAAGCAGTATTGTACATTACTTTTGGTAAAAGTGAAAACTTGCCATCAAATATGATTTTTCAAGATTATAAAAAAAATACTGAAATAATTGAAATTCAAAGATCTGTTAGTTGAAATAGATCTTCAATGGATTGGTACAAAAGTTTGTATGCAGTTATAGTCCTCCCAATTACAATGCAAGTTTCGAAAGCACTTTCATCCCCTACTCTCCTATGGTTTTCCAGGAAACGGCATGATCGGTCGCTGTTTTAAACTTGCCTTGTTTGAGGCTTTGCTGTGAGAGTAACTGCAATTGCTTTCCAAACCCTAGTAGGATGGAGGATTCTTTGGTTGGCCTCTGTCTCCAAAATTAGAACGATCCACTTATGGTCGGTAGTGCTTCCCTCTATCACGTTGCTTTCAAATGAGGGAACCTGAGTAGTACTACGGAGTAGACCGAACAGAGACAGCGTGGTAGTGCTGTTCTCTATTGCATTGCTCTCGGACAAGGAACATGTGTTGTAGACTCAAACGATGAACTTGCTTGGTAGACTTGAATAAGAGAAAGATGATAGTGGTGCTGCCCTCTTCCGTGCCGCATGCTGAAGCTATGGACTCTTTGGCTCGTTGTTGTGGGTGGCCCCTACCGCCGCATTTGGGGTTGGTACAAATTTCCTACGGCAGAGGTGCCTTACCCCCCCCCCCCCCCCCAAAAAAAAAAAAATCATCTCAAAAGACAACAACAACAAAAAGCATGGAAACAAAAACAGTGATGCTCACCCATTTTCCTGGAAAACCATACGAAGGAGTGATAGGAAGTAAGTGCTTTCAAAGCTTGTGTTGTAATCGAGAGGAGTATAGCAGATCCTTTGTTTTTCGTTGATGAAATCCAATCTAAACGTCAAACGCATCGCCCGATATAGGAAAACTCAGATTATAGGCACAACAAATTTTGGGGGCCTCTTTACGGAAAATTTTATGTATGATTGCCTGTAATGATGATGCTAGTTGGTCGATTTATCAAGTTTTTTTTTATATACCAGTTTATCGGCTTCCTTAAAACATCGATCAAACCAATCATGTTAAGTCACTGTTTGAATCAAAGTCATGCTAAAAAATATCGAGTGAAGTCTCAGATTATTTTTTTTAATTTACTGAAATTTGGGGAGTCTGCAGCATTGAGCATAATAAAAACTAAAATTTAGGGTCCCTTAGACCTGGGCCTTATTGTACAGGGTGGCACAAATAAAAGTGGCCCGGATCAGAAGTAGGAATAAAACAGGATATGCTGCCAAAGCAAAAATAAGTTTGCCAAGTGAAGCTATTGATCGCATCAATATTAAGCCCAAACAGACGCTTGGCAGATTATTTGCAGGTAACTATGTCGTCTTCCACTGTGCACTGATCTGATCAATGCACGCTTACATGCTCTCGTTAAGATCTGAACTCGCCAATCGTCCATATGCAACTCTGATGATCTAGTAACAACCAAACCAACCAATGAAAAAATAGGTTTGCCACATGAAACCATTGAATGCTTAAATAAATTATGAAATCGACTTGAAGGCTTTCAGGCGGCCTCAATAGTTTTTCTCGCCTAGGATCGTCCGGCATTTGTAGCTCCATGCAGGGGCCACTTTTATTTGTCCCTGGTCAGACAATTGTTCTGGAAAGGTTGTCTTTTTTGCTGATACACCAATTTTCTCTATAAGGTGTGATTTTATAAAGTATACTAACTACGACTAAGTGATGATTAAAATGAACATTATTGTAATTAAGATGAACTAACTATGAACTAAGTGATGATTAAAATTATGTAGGCCTGTCGAAAAGTCTTGGATGCGGAGTTCAGCCTCGTCTTGCATTCTGAAGCTGTGCCATGAGCCGAATTATGCTCCTTTAGTCAGTCTGGACACTTTTATTCTGCTTGGTGATGTTGTAAATGTAAGTATTTGACGAGTAGATAAATTTAATTTTATTAAAAAACAAAATATTTTTAATTTAGATACACAAATACTTTATTTGATTACTTTTTAGTTAAAATTAGAATTTATTCACGAAGATATTTTATTTAGCTATAAAAATATATGATATATATGCCATTTCATTTCTTATCTTTTTTATATCTTATCTTGAGACTTCAACAAAATCCTACAAATCCTGTTTAACCCTTTGGTTACTAATAATGAAAAGTTCTTAGAAACTTATTGTAATATGTCCCAGTCATAGAAAAATAATTATTTTTTTAAAGTTCATAGTCAAAGGGTTCTAATGCTTAAAAAACTTTTGTAATTGTTTTTTTTTCCAAATTGTCAAAAATTATGCTTAACTCTCATGCTACATTATTTTTTTCATGCAAATAAACGACTAAACTTGTGGTCTGCGTTGGTATCGGTCTTTTGAGAAGCTTGAATTTTCTTGTTTATATCAGGAAGGTTAATATTAAAAAAAAGTTGTAAATTAAGTGAAGTGAATTCTACAAATATACATGTACATGGACTACTAGAGCGAAGAGGTTTATATATATCATAATAAAGAAAAAGTCTCCAAGGTGGTACTCATGTTATTCATAGTGCAGTAGAACTCCAATTATTCGAAGAGGTTCTGATTATCAGATTGTCAGAAAAAATACCTTCCGGTCCTTACCTGTTACTGTTTGTCTTCATTGGATGTCATGCCTAGTAATTTTTTTTGTACCGACCAAAAAATTTCTATTCCTGACATCCAACAGACACGAACAGTAACAAATAGGCTGAGTATTAAAGTTTTTATGTCGCATATAAACTTTTTTGAAACCCAGAATATAGCATAAGTTGAATCGAAAAAAATATAACTCAAATTGCCAAACGACATCTTATAATTTGGATTTGGTTGGGTTGATAACTGAAACTAAAACTACATATCTTACAGCCAGGGCTGGATTTACCAATAGGCCCAGGCCTAGGGGCACAAAATTATTCTGCATTTTTTTTGTCAGAAAATTTCCATAAAATGTTATAGACTACAATCCAATGTTATAGATTTAAATCCAATTTCGTATAAATTTATGATTTATTAGGAGAAAATTTTAATTTTAATAACTTGTCCTATTTATTTATAGCTTATATAACAAAATTTAGAAACAGTTGATTCTCACATTATTTTATTTAATTAATTTTACTTCACGATGAATTAGAATAAAATACAAATTATCTTCACGAAGACCTTTCTGAGGTCAAATTTCTCCCTCCTTTACGTTGGTGTGAAGAGGGGGCGACAAAAAACCAAGGGGCTAGGGGCGCATAAAATCTAGTTCCGGCCCTGCTTACAGCCCAACAATACATTGAGTAATTGATTAAAAATATACATTTTCTCTGATTAACTCCAATTATACGAATGTGGTTAGGTGCCAATTGCTTCGGATAATTGGAGTTCTACTGTCTATGTATTTTTAAATTATGAATTATAAAAAACCTAGGTTTATTATTCATATGATTATTTTTAGGACAAATGCCCAGAAGTAGCAGAGAGGTTTGTAAAGAAGCTCCACAAAGGGCTATACAATTTTAAGTTGCCATTGCAATACTTAGCAATGTTATGTTTAGTTGGTTTGAGTGGTAAGAAGGCTTTCCAAGAACAAGCAAAATCTTACCTCAAATCAAATATTCAGAAGAGGAGAACCCATGTGATTGAAAATTCACTTTCTAATGGTAACTATTATCTTTTAAGTTTACATCTATAGTTACATCTTTACAGTTATATTATCTTTTAAAAACTTGACAGTATAATGGATGTAAAGATATTTAAATATAATTGATATTTAAAATCTGTGTTTTTATATGATAAAGTTTTAAATTATATTGAAACTTTCAAAATATTTTTCTGTGATTGTAGAATGTATTCAATTAAAATTTTATTTCTCATATTTTGAAAAGCAGTGCTCAAATAACAATAATTAATTTAGTCACAAGAAATATTTCTATTCTTTAAAAAGCAAATTCATTAGTTTGTTTGTAAACGTTTTTCAAACACTAAGAATTTTACTGTCATTGTCAAATTAGTGTATGAAACACAGCCACAGTAATGTGGCTTAGAAAATTATTTTTCGCCATTACATTAACAGAGACATTTAGGTTAGGAGAATCACTCTCATTTCCCCTTAACATTGGGTTTATAAAAAGTTGGGGATATGTTAGACTTCCTCTTTTTTTTTTATTCTAAATGTCAATATTTTGCTTCCAGAAGAATTACCCCTCTACCTGCCTGATTATTCACTAGCTTATGCTGTTTATTTGCTGGCCCACTCCAAAGTTCTTACGAAATATGACGATGTTAATGGACTTAAAAAGATAAAAGAGTAAGTTTTGAATTCTTTGTTGTAGAATACTTTATTTGTTCATTTCAGCTTAGGTACCTTGTTAGAATTGTTTTATGTCTATTATTCTATCATTTTCTATTTAAACTCATTATTTTGTTGAAAAGAAACCTTTAATTTTCAACATCATTCAGGGTTGCCACACACCGGGAAAACAAACAATTGTCCAGGAAAATGAAAACGGCCTCTAAAGGTCAGGGAAATTTCAAAATATTCCGATTTTCTGGAAAAGTCAGGGAATTTTTTTTTCATGTATTTTTCTACTTTTTTTTCAACGAGTTTTTGTACAAATTTTATTCTGATTTTCGCGCCAAAGTGGTATCCTACAATTACCTGCTCTACTAAGAAACTCGCTTTTCCTCTTATCCCCCCGCCTATTCGCTCCCAGGACCATCGCTCCTGTCCCAATACGAAACACCCGTTCTTAAAGTACTTGTTATTTATTCCAAATGTTTTTTACTTCTCATTCGTATCGTTTAAAAAGTTATTGATGAAATTGATTAAGAAGTTTTATGGATAGTATTTAAAAGCTACGAGGGGGAGAAGAAAGATGTGAAATCAAAAATCATGTAGAAAATTACTCGGTGCTAAATGAAATCGAAAGGTTACGACATTATGTGATGTTATAAATAAATTACGAGGCTGGCCACTTGGCTGATTTTCAAGAGTTCTCGATTTTTCCGTGGATGTCCAATGGGCTTGTTTCAATATTTTGCCACAAAAAAACAAAACAACCAATGGCATTGCAGTTTGGATTGCATAACCTATTTTAAACCAATGAGCTGTTTCAAAACTTTTTCAAAGAAAACAAAACAACCAATGGCAGTTTAGAGAGCGTGACGTCATAAGAAATATTCTGATTCCTTTGAAGTTCCGTGATTTGTCTTTATTTTTTTTAAGATTTAGAATTTCGTCAGAGAGAATGTAAAAGTTATTTGCTATGTAGGTTTTTAAGGTTCGCGATTCGTTTGCTGATTTTCAAAGATTCTCGATTTTTGGTGGTTTTGCTGTTAGCCTAGATTTATTATTTGGGCGGAATTTAAAGTTATGTGATAACTAATTTTTTCCGGTTTGTTTATTTTCAAGAGACTTCTATTTTCCGATTTTTGAAGATGCACGATTTACACCCTTTGAGTTTCGCGATTTGAATATTTCGTATTTGCGATTTCGTAGTTTTTACTGTTATTTAAGGATTTTTTTTTATTTTGTCGATATTGAATGTTTTGCGATTTGTCGCTTTCAGAGTTTTCAGACATGTGATTCTTCCGCCAATTGGCGGAAATCCGCCAATTCGTTTGGCAAAATTAAAATTCCGAAAAACCGCCAATTCGCTTCGCAAATTAAAAATTCTGCTAAAAATTTCTCGTCCCCGCATGCGACGATCCATACAAATCCAATACATCCATTTTCAAATACGGTACCGTGAAGGAAATATTTTTCTGTAAAGCCCTGCTGCCATAGAGTTAAGAAAATAGTTTCTCAAGGTTGCCGAACCTGCTCCGAATCTACACTTTGCACAATTGAAAACTTAACGTTACGGTTCGACGCCAAGTGAACACTGACGCCGCGACATCCCGCAAAAATATGCGGGATGCCGTGTGATTCAGATTACGTTTTCAGACCTACGACCAACCCTACGAATTTAACCCAACTGGTTTATTACCGTTTTGTTCCACAACGGTAACAATTGTCGGATTTTCAAAGAGGTCACAAATTCTTTCCGGGTTATGGGTTAACTACCCAATTTTTCCACAATTCCGAATATCGGAATGAGTTTATTGGATTCTACGTGATCTACAAATCGCGTTATAAGCGCCCTAGTATATAAATAGACAGGCATGCAAAATATAGTATATAGGTAGAGAAATTTCGCACAAATATAACGCCTGAAAAAAAAAGGGAGTGTCAGCTTTTACAGAGAAACCTCAAACTTTCCACAACATTAACACCTCCGAAAAAATGTTTTCTTCTATTATCGGTCTATATCAATTAAAACTAAACTTAAATTTCAATAAACAGCAAATTTAAATAATAAATTTGAATAATAAAAATACAAAATTTGATTAAAATGCGAAGATGAATTAAGATTAGATTACTTTGAGATGTCTTCGAATATCGGTTACCTGCTAGTGCAATCCAATAATGCTTCCTGATTTACTTATTTCGCTGCCTAGTAATTTTAACGAAATCCACCGATGAGGTTGCATTGCCGCTTAATAATTGACAGGGTTTTTTTTTGCCTCTGAGTGATCGGTAGAGCGGTTCGTTACTTTTGTAGCTCCGGTTTAGGCCAATCGGATCAACCGAAATATTTTCTTCTGATCAAGTGCTTGTGAGTCGTGACCTTGTGATCACAAGACCAGCTTGACTTTTAAAAGATTTTTTAATTTACGTTTTAAACTTTTATTTTTGCATTTTTCCTACTTCGGCTTACACTGGGTTTTTTAGCCTACTTTTTCTTTTTTTAATTCGAAAGAATTAAAAAAATGAAAAAGTAGGTATTGACATGCGGTCGATGTCCGTCTGTCCGTCTGTCCGTCTGTCCGTACCCCCCTTCCAAAATCGGTTTTAATCATCGGATCTTAAAAATTCTTTTTTTGTTAGAAAGCTATGACCTCAGATACCCAACTTTCATACTTTTTGTCCGTCTGTCTGTACGTCCGGACGGACATAAATCTACTATCTGTCGGCGAATTTTTCCATTGAATTAGCATTGAAATTCAATTTTGAGTCATTTAAATCACTGTAGGTATTGAAATGCGGTTGATGTCCATCTGTCTGTCTGTCTGTTCGTATGTCTGTCCGCCTGTCTGTCCGTTTGTCTGTCTGTCTGTACCCCCTTCCAAAATCGGTTCTAATAATCGGATCTTAAAAATTCTTTTTTTGTTAGAAAGCTATGACCTCAGATACCCAACTTTCATACTTTTTGTCCGTCTGTCTGTACGTCCGGACGGACATAAATCTACTATCTGTCGGCGAATTTCCCATTGAATTAGCATTGAAATTCAATTTTGAGTCATTTAAATCACTGTAGGTATTGAAATGCGGTTGATGTCCATCTGTCTGTCTGTCTGTTCGTATGTCTGTCTGTTCGTATGTCTGTCCGTCTGTCTGTCCGCCTGTCTGTCCGTTTGCCTGTCTGTCTGTACCCCCCTTCCAAAATCGGTTCTAATCATCGGATCTTAAAAATTCTTTTTTTGTTAGAAAGCTATGACCTCAGATACCCAACTTTCATACTTTTTGTCCGTCTGTCTGTACGTCCGGACGGACATAAATCTACTACCTGTCGGCGAATTTTCCATTGAATTAGCATTGAAATTCAATTTTGAGTCATTTAAATCACTGTAGGTATTGAAATGCGGTTGATGTCCATCTGTCTGTCTGTCCATCTGTCTGTCTGTTCGTATGTCTGTCTGTTCGTATGTCTGTCCGTCTGTCTGTCCGCCTGTCTGTCCGTTTGTCTGTCTGTCTGTACCCCCCTTCCAAAATCGGTTCTAATCATCGGATCTTAAAAATTCTTTTTTTGTTAGAAAGCTATGACCTCAGATACCCAACTTTCATACTTTTTGTCCGTCTGTCTGTACGTCCGGACGGACATAAATCTACTATCTGTCGGCGAATTTTTCCATTGAATTAGCATTGAAATTCAATTTTGAGTCATTTAAATCACTGTAGGTATTGAAATGCGGTTGATGTCCATCTGTCTGTCTGTCTGTTCGTATGTCTGTCCGCCTGTCTGTCCGTTTGTCTGTCTGTCTGTACCCCCTTCCGAAATCGGTTCTAATAATCGGATCTTAAAAATTCTTTTTTTGTTAGAAAGCTATGACCTCAGATACCCAACTTTCATACTTTTTGTCCGTCTGTCTGTACGTCCGGACGGACATAAATCTACTATCTGTCGGCGAATTTCCCATTGAATTAGCATTGAAATTCAATTTTGAGTCATTTAAATCACTGTAGGTATTGAAATGCGGTTGATGTCCATCTGTCTGTCTGTCTGTTCGTATGTCTGTCTGTTCGTATGTCTGTCCGTCTGTCTGTCCGCCTGTCTGTCCGTTTGCCTGTCTGTCTGTACCCCCCTTCCAAAATCGGTTCTAATCATCGGATCTTAAAAATTCTTTTTTTGTTAGAAAGCTATGACCTCAGATACCCAACTTTCATACTTTTTGTCCGTCTGTCTGTACGTCCGGACGGACATAAATCTACTACCTGTCGGCGAATTTCCCATTGAATTAGCATTGAAATTCAATTTTGAGTCATTTAAATCACTGTAGGTATTGAAATGCGGTTGATGTCCATCTGTCTGTCTGTCCATCTGTCTGTCTGTTCGTATGTCTGTCTGTTCGTATGTCTGTCCGTCTGTCTGTCCGCCTGTCTGTCCGTTTGTCTGTCTGTCTGTACCCCCCTTCCAAAATCGGTTCTAATCATCGGATCTTAAAAATTCTTTTTTTTTAGAAAGCTATGACCTCAGATACCCAACTTTCATACTTTTTGTCCGTCTGTCTGTACGTCCGGACGGACATAAATCTACTATCTGTCGGCGAATTTCCCATTGAATTAGCATTGAAATTCAATTTTGAGTCATTTAAATCACTGTAGGTATTGAAATGCGGTTGATGTCCAACTGTCTGTCTGTCCATCTGTCTGTCTGTTCGTATGTCTGTCTGTTCGTATGTCTGTCCGTCTGTCTGTCCGTTTGTCTGTCTGTCTGTACCCCCCTTCCAAAATCGGTTCTAATCATCGGATCTTAAAAATTCTTTTTTGTTAGAAAGCTATGACCTCCAGATACCCAACTTTCATACTTTTTGTCCGTCTGTCTGTACGTCCGGACGGGCATAAATATACTATCTGTCGGCGAATTTCCCATTGAATTAGCATTGAAATTCAATTTTGAGTCATTTAAATCACTGTTGCCAAATCAACAATGGCATGAGAAACTTTATTTAAACATATTTGAAGCAAAATAATATTTTCATGAATTAGTTTGGAATGACGTCATAAAATGTAGAACAATTTGATTCTTTGATTATTCATTAATTATCTACCAAGAAAGCGGCAAGGCATACTTTTGCATGCAATGATGCTTAGTTTTAATTTACATTTCTAATTTTTTAATGCAGTTCGGAGTAGTTTCATTACTTTTGTTATCAATAAATATTTAATTATTCTTCGAACTACAAATAAATCACGAGCAGATGATAAATAATATTTAATTAATTTGCGAAAGAATATTAAGGAAAATAGTTGATTTTGGCTTTTAGAAGTTTAAATTATAGCTGGGTGCTGTGTTTCGATTTTTTTCTAATGTGTATAAATCTAGTGTAGAAACGGCTGTTGATGATATTTACTTTAGGAACCTAGTTTTTTTCCCGATTAGAACTTCAGTAAGTATTTAAGTAACAGGAAAGTAGGCTATTTTAGTTCTTTATGAACTTCTTGTTTGATTTTAGACAGATTTATAAGTAAAAAAAATGGAGGGTTGGAAATTTTGCGGATTATCGCCGAAATTAAAAAGTGTCGGGATTATGGTTGTCTGGAAATGTGGTTATATACTGTATTTTCTTTTCATAATAAGATATATCAGTTGCTAGATTTATAAGCTTAACATAAAAATAAATTTTTAGAGCTAGTATTCAAATATTTACTGGATGCATAGGGAATGAAATTTGCATTCCACCATTGCAATCTGCCGCATCGTGAAAAAACGCCACTGGATATTCGAAAATGTTAGTATTTTCTATTCATAATTCGATATTTAGCCTACCTAAATGACAAGCTTGACATTAAAATAGTTTTTAGGGAGAAATATTTGAATACCTATTGGATGCAGAGAGATTGAAATTTTGCCTCTTCTTTCTAAAATGCAACCCAGTGTTTCACAAAGATATAATTTGGCTTTCTTTTATATATTTTTTTCTATTATTAGTATGTTAAAATGTCATAACGATAAACATAAAAAAATATATATAAAATTTGTGCATAAATTTTGAGGTTGGCAAGTCTGTGTTTTATCCCCACCCCTCCCGCCTTAAAAAAGTATTTAGTATTTGTGATTTTCCTAGCTTTCACCCGTGTCTTGTATTATCATCCGGGTCGATAATACATGTAATTTTTTATATGATTTTCTTAGAAATTAGTGAATTTTATAAAATAAGAGTCGAAATTGAGCTAATAGCATGATGGTTATCTGTCATAATGAACAACATTCGGCTATTTTTTTTCAGCCAATTTTTTCTTTGAGCAATCACATGTCTGAGTTTTGTTATAATTTGTCTATTTGTAAGGATCGGTGATTTCCGAAGTTTTGAATTGCAGTACTAAGTAACAAGTCTAAATAACAAATTTTAATAATAAATATAAACAAATTCTTATTTGAAGATGAATTTCGATTTGATAAGAATAAGATGTTTCGATTATCAGTTACCGGCCAGTGTAATTCAATAATGCTTCCTGATTTATTTATTTTGACGCCTAGTAATTTTCACAAAATCCACCAATGAGGTCGCGTTGCATGTGTGATCGTAAGATCGCCTTGTTACTTTTGTAGCTCTGGTTCAGGCTCATCAGACCAATCAGAATATTTTCCTTTGAGATCAAGTGTTCGTGATTATCATGACCTTGTTATGAAATAAACAGTTTGATTTTTTTTTTGTCTATGTTCGAAACTTTTTCGGCATTTTTTCTTCTTCGACCTATACTGAGGTTTTTGATTTTAGACAGTTTTTTTTTTAATCAGACTATCGCCGAAATTTAAGTGTCCGGATTATTGGTGTCTTGAATATAGTGGTTCTGTACAGTATTTGCCAAATTTCGGAAAATTCACTATTTTACTGATTTTTAGTTTTACATTTCATAATTACGGAATTTATGGATTTTCAAGGATTTGTTAATTGCAATTTGTGATGATAGATCAGGGTTTTAGAGGTTTTTTCATGCTTAAATAGTTCATGATTTGGCGACTTTTAGGGTATTCACAATTTACCGATTTCAGAAGGATCGCAATTTAATGGTTTCTGAAAATTTGCAGTTTACTAGACTTCCTGAAATTCCGGATTTACCAATCTTTGAGATTTTGTGAATCATTAATTTTCACAAGATTTTGAAAGGTTATTGTTTCGCTGATTTAATTGCTTTTAATTGTAATGGCCAGCCTATTTTAAGTATAGAAAATAGGTTGTTTCAGTTAAATTATTTTTTGGTAATTTGCCTGTAGACTTTCAAGTACATATTTGAAAATGCAGTGTTATAAATGGTTATGCTAGCGTCCTTGAAAAATTTGAAAATTAGCCTTGAAATGTCTTGAATTTTTACCAGCAATTTTGCTGGACGCCCTGATAATGTGTTTTCATTTTACTGTAGTTTGTTAGTTGTTGTTACTTTAGTTAGTAATTACCTTAGTGTCTTACTATACTATATTTTATGATGAACATTAAAAAATTCTTTATAAATAATTGATATTTTTCTTAAGTTATAGTTATATATTAATATAAATATATTAGAGCGATAAGAAAACAAGCAACCTTGACCTAGATATCTTTTCAAACATTAAATTTTAAATTTCTTAAGAATTAAAAAAAAGTTTTCAATGTAACACTTGTCCTCCATAGAACTGTTTATGTTTTAAAGTTATTGAAATTACCCTATGTGGTGAAATTACCTTTAAATGTATTCACTGGCTGTTAATTGAAAGTCATGCAGTGTTTCATACCCCTAGTTTTTGTATCATAATTATTCTATCATAAACATCTTTTACAGGTGCCTTAAAATTTTACTGGATTGCCTTATGGCAAGGACTGAAAACTATAGCTTCCCCTTCTTCAAACGCCTTCTAGAAAACATCAAGCAAACAAAAGACATAAAAGCAGTTCCAAACAAAAATGAAACAGATGAAATTAAAAAAGAAAAAGAACAAATGAACCTGGTACTTTTTTGAAAATCTTGCTTTCTTTTTTGTTAGACTGCTATGTCAGTATAATTTTGCTGATTTTCATAAAATCTAGTTTTAAATAAATTAATTAGTTTTATTTTTATATATAATTTGAAATATATTTTAATTTTGTGTCCAAACAAAAGTATTTTTAAAAAACATGTAGATTATGTAACCATCTACTTCAGAAATATAATTTTTGTTAAGAATTTCAATTTTCAGTTAAAAGTTTTAGTTTAAATCCTTTGCAGTAAAAACAAGTTTACACATAAGCCAATTTGCTTATCCCAGAAATGGGTTAATACCATATATGTTGAATGTATTATTAATGTAATTGTTTATATTTGTGTAGAAAATGTATGCTGTTTGTGACCTTGGTTTGCAAATAATTCTGTCAAAACCAAATCACATTTTAAATGAGTTTCCTGCCGAGCCTATTTTGAATGCTGCTTTTTTCACAGAACCTGATAAGGCAAGTATGACTAAAGAAAACGTACATTTTCATTCCAAGTACAGGGTGGATTAATATAAATTGTAATGGAAATTAATATTAAATTTTCTTCATTAGCATATAATCATTTAATAACTATGATTTATGAAACAAAAATATTTAGAATATTTTATTTTTAAGGAATTTGTATAGTTTATTGTACTAAATAATTTTATTTACTTTATAACTTAAGTATTTAAAAATTACAGTAGCCGCCATTTTTTAGAATCAGTGGTTAATTTAATTAAATTACGAAGAAAGGAATAAAATCCCTTTTAATATTCAAATTTAACTGCATATCTGGATCAATCCAACGTTTTAATGGCTAAAAAGTAGTCAGAATTTATTATATCCAGTATTTTAAAGTTATTTTTTTGATAACGACCTTGAATTAAAAATAGATTTCACTGACAATGTCATTTTAAAAACTTGTAAAGTTCAGGAAATGAAATTTTTTTAGTAAAGAGAAGAACTATTAAGTAAGAGGTTGGTAACTTGCATATGTATGCAAGTTGGAATTTCATTATTTAATCGGTTAAATTTATTACTTCGTTTTTCTTTATGGTGGCAAAATAAAAGGATTTTAGCATTGCAGAAAAACTTGAAGTTTTTTAAGCATTTTGAGATAGTCTGCTAAAATGTAACAAAGGTAGTCAAGGCATATTAATGTATCTATAATAATAAAAGAAAGAGTGTCTGTATGTCTGTGGATCGTAAAAGACCTACTTATACTGCCCTCAGAAATTCGAAATTTTTATGATAGATTCCCTTTAATACCAACGTGTGCACCTAAGGCTTAGATTTTTCATATTTGTTCCATTTTTGAGAAAATTCTAATTTTCTGGAAAAAATCACCACTTCGCTCAAATCCAATCATATTTTCCCTTTTGTGTTGCCATTCGACAGAAGAAATTAAATTGAACACAAAAATTAATTGAAATTGCTTTTATTTTCTTGCCATTACCTTCAGAAACTAAATTAATGATTAGAAAAATAATTGAATGCGCCAATGAGCTGAATGTTTTTTTTAAACCCAGAATGGAGGTTTTGACGTGAAATAACGTTGTTATACAATTATGGTTAATTTTGAATTTATCAGGAAAATTGCGATGACAGTAAGTTCATATTGAGGAAGATTTTTGTGATATGAGGATGTGTATTTTATAGTGATGAATTTTTATTTTGGAATTTAAAGCAATATAAGTAACGATGTTTTATTCTTTATAATGAACGGGAACAAAGGCAAAGCTTATTTCCTATAGCGAATTAAATTACACATATACTTGGATCCATTTGATATTCTTTTAATCTGTGTGAAGAACGGGTATTTATTTGCTAGTTTAAGATAAGCCGTAGTGAAAAAACCTGGAATCATGTAACAAAACAGTCTAAGATAATTTTCATTGAGGTAGGTAGTGTAGAATCGTACAAGTCCTATCGCAATTATTTAATCATTCAAACACAAACGTAACGGTGTATTTTTAAACCAAACTTTATTCTACTCGAGTCTCAATTGACTTCAACGTCTTATTATTTAAAAACTACAATTATGCGATATCGTGCGTTCTTACAATCATCAGAATCTGAGTGATGCCAACATTTAACCATCCTATACACATCTATCGCCCTCGATGATAAAATAGTTACATTGCTTTAGTTATTTCAGCTTTCTCTGTGAACAGTTCTAGACTTCGTCTTCTACTCCTTCTTCAGTCTCACATCGCCAAGCCTTCAATTGGCTAACAAGTACAGTGGTACAGTAGAAACACCCCTTTTCCTTTGGCTCAAGCTGTGCAATTCTCTATGTGTCGTTAGGTAGAACTTCGGTCACTACTAATGGTCCACGGTACTTAGGGTGAGTTTTTGTTGGTTTTCCAGTTGATTTTAGTGTTCGTCTAACCATGACTATTTCCCCTTTATCGAAAACCATATTCTTGGATTTCTTTTGTTATTCATAATACTTTGTTTTTGCTTGATTTTCTTCGATGGTGTTTCTTGCTTCTGACTGAACTTTTTCAGGGTCTTCCCATTTATCAGCATCCTCGTCTGCAAGCATTCTCAGTAATCCTTCTTCACTGAACCTTGGAGTGTATCCATGTAACATTTGAAACAGTGTTTTGTCTGTTGTATTATTTACCAAGTTGTTTAAGTTATGTTGCAGGATGTTAAGTTATGTTGCAGTTGATTAAGTTATGTTGCAGTTAAGCTGCAGGATCAGTCATACTTTTGTTATAACTGAAGTATGTTTATTACTTTCTCACAATGTTATTCCCTTGGTCTCGCGTAGAAGTCCGCTGCTATCTATTTCCGCATACTTTCACACTGAAGTGATGTATAACATGAGATCTTCCTGGTAATTTTTTCTGGAGTCAAATTCGTCAACAAATTCATGCTAGATTTCAGAACATGTCTCACTGAAGTACTGTTTACTTGGTATCTACATAACTGTTGTTATCGACTAGAACAAGTAAATGACATTTCCTTTGAACTCTTCACAACGTCCCAGTGTCTAATGTATAAGCAAAGGATCGTTTCCTGCTTATGTGTTAAGCCTTGTTGCTTTCCATTGGATTTTATTTACTAAACTCGTAAACATCATGGATTACTGTTGTTTTATATGACCTCTTCATCGATGGAATCGTAATTCTTTAATTTTTGCCATTGTTTTGTCGACAGAAAAGTGTCCCTTCAAATCGTGAAATCTTGCGGCTAAACTTTTTCTCATACTTTTAGGTACTACGTATAAAAGCTTACTGGTATCTTTCTCTTGAATTGGTCTATACAACCTTTTATTCTTGTACTCGAAATCCTTTATTTTATTTTTCTCGTCTTTTGTTCTGTCATCAGGATCTTTTTCAAAGATTTCTATTAACTGTTTCAGTTCTTGACCTGCATGCTGCATTATCAACACTTTTTCGTCCTCCGTAAAGGTTTGATAAACTTCTAAACTGTTCTCGACTATTGAATCCAAGGTATCTTTTTCTTGTAGCACAGGGCATCGACTTAGAGCATCTACATGTGCCGTTTTTATTCCACCTTTGAACTTTACCTCGAAATTGTACTCTTGAATCAAATTACTCCATCTTGCAATCTGTGGATTCTGTGTTTTCTTTGTATTTAGGTAAACTAGAGCCTGACAATCTGTTTCAACTGTGAATTCTATACTGATCAGGAATTGTCGTAGTTTGTCTAGAGTCCAAACTATGGCCATCAACTCTAATTTGCTTGAGTGATATTTGGATTCAATAGCAGTTGTCTTTTTACTTACACAATACACCAAATGTAGTTTTCCCATCTTCTCCTTCTTGAAGTAACATGCCAGCTAGTCCTTCAGAACTTGCATCAGTATGAACTTCTGTTCTTGCATCAGGGTTGTACAACGCCAAAAATTGGTTTCTGTGTCAAATCAATTCTTAGTTTCACAAAAGCTTTTTGCTGTTCCTCATTCCAATCAGACTTCACGTCCTTACGCGTAAGTCTTGTTAATGGTTCTGTATGTGTGGGGAATTTGGAATGAAACGTCTAAAGAAACTAGTAAGACCTAGATATCTTCTAACTTCGGCACGTTCTTTGGCGTTGGACATTCTGCTTTGACGCACACCTTCCTCCTACCTGGCTGTATTGATGACGAATCCTAGAAACTCAATTTCTCTTGCCAAATTCACAATTTGGTAACTTTAAAGTTAGCTGCGCTGACTGCAGGCATTTCAAAACTTCCTTTAATCTGTCTATCATCTCTGTCCATGTTTTGGCTAGTATAAGAATATTGTCTAGGTAACACACCTGTCTTATTTAACAGAGGTCCAAGTGCTAAATGCATCATGCGTTGGAATTCTGAGGGAGCATTAGTTAGTCCAAATATCATTCTATAACTGCCCAGTTTCATTGGGAGTTATGAAAGCTGTCTTTTGCTTTGCGTCTTCACTTAAGGGAATTTGTAGGTATCCATGTGCCAAATCTAATGTTGTAAATATATTACCATTATTCAGCGTCTCAAGCAGGTCATCTATCCTTGGCAATGGATACTTGTCTTTCACCGTCTGAGAATTAAGCCTCCTGTAAACGACTACCAAACGATGCTCACCTGTTTTCTTCTTAACAATCATCACTGGACTGGTGTATGGTGACCTAGTTTCAGAAACAATTCCGTTGTCTTTCCATTCCTTCACTATTTGCTTTATTATTGAACGTTCCTCAGCATTTGTTTTATAGGGTCTTATGGAAACTGGTTTGCTGCCCTCTACTTCCTTAATTTCCATCGTAGTTAAATCTGTGCAACCAAGCTCTTGTAAATCAAGCAAAACGCAATCTCTGTACTCGTTAAGAAGTTGAACTAGTTGTTGCTTTTGTTCGTTAGATACATTATCATCTGTTTTTATGTCTTCATCTTCAAGTGGACGTTTACTAATATACTTTTCTTGTGAAGTAGTTAAGACATTAGCGTCCAGAATTTCAGAGTTTGGAGCTTCATTACTTGAACTTGAAATGCTACATTCTCCGTTTTCTAAAAGAATACTGTTTTCAAGCAATTCAATTGATTCACCTCTGCCTAAACATTGGTTTTCTGTTAACGTAAGACTTTTATCTCGAAAGTTGAAGATGGGGATTTCTGCTTTTCCTTTAACTACTGTGACTAAGCAATCCATGTTTCTTTCGTTATTGAGTAAAAGCAAACCGTCACTTAAATTTTCGGTTCTACACTGTACTAAATTGACATAATTCTTTTTGAGCACCGTAGTTTTGGCTGCATTCAGAGATTCGTTTATCCAGATTCAGTTGCAATTTGCGGAATGGTGCTTCATCGATATGCAATTCGTTTCCCACTTTTGCATAAGCTATGTGAGGCATATCAGTCGATGTTCTTCCGACCAACATATCAACGGGCTGGGATTCATCTTCTACAATAAGAATCGTTATTTAGTTCCCAGAAACATCATCAATATCTATATCAACAACTGCTTTACCAAGTATTTTTCCTGCTGGTGTATTTTGGTTTCCAAATCCGTAAATGTTAGTTACTTCTGGGGTGAAAGGTATTTTTAATTTTTGTGGAGCTGAATGTTTCATAAAACAGCTACAACTTCCTGTGTCAATTAATGCTTCTACCCAATTAATTTTGGCCTTTTTAGATAAATATCTGGAGTTGCAGTTTTCTTGGTGATTGTGGCCAAATTGGTAACGTGATCCTTTCCTGAACCTTGCTTCTTTTCTGGGCAGTCTTTTGAAAAATACCATAGTCGTTGCAGTTAAAACATTTTGATCCTTTTCGTTGTGCAAAGGTTTACGGAAGCCTGCGTTGTTTGAGGAATAGTTCTGTTTTTTTTTAATTTTTGGGTTTGAACTTATTGTCATTGAAATTTCCGCGGCATTGTAATCGATCATTTGCATTATACTTATTATAGCCGGTGCCGTTACCCTGTTTGCGTTCGTTTGCTTGAGTGGTTGATCTGCTTCCCTTCACGGTTTCATACTCATCCAGCCTGTCAGCAGGACTCTTCGATGTCAAAAAATTTACCCACACGTCAACAAAAATGCTCCTTCAGTTCGTTTGGAACTCTTCGTTTTAGCTGTTCTGTTACCATTAGGTCCTTTAAGCCTTGAAAATCCTTAATTTGTAATCCAGCAATCCACTCATCAAAATAGTTCTGCAGTTCGAAGGCGAAATCACTCCATGTGCTGTGTGAGTTTTAATTTTAAAAACTCTTCCTCATAGTTCGCAGGTCCTACTATCAATTTTTTCAAGTCAACAACTTTCATGTCATTGTTCATTACTTCACCTAACTCATCTGCTATTATTGCTATATCTACTTTCCTACACTTCCCCCAAATGAGACATTTTGACAACTGGAACAGTTCACTTAGTTGGCACAAATTAAGACTTGTTAATTTTGTCAAAACATAATTTAAAGTCTGTTCGTTGGCGAAACTCTTCGTTTGTCCGTATTAATAATCCTTTACAATTTTCATTAGCGTAGATCCGTCTTCCGTTTCCAAGTTCGTTGGTGACTTTTAGCTCAGTTGTCCGTAGTAACAATTCTGTACCATCTTGAATAGCCGTCTTTCACTAAATGTTTCTTCGTTTTCGTAGTTCGTTTATAGAGAAATCTGACATGTCGCAATTGTTTTCGTAAGATGAATTTCGGCGTTTCGTAGAATTCGTTTCTCGTATCGTAATCCGTTTGGACTTGTAGTTTTTGCAGTTTTTTGTACGTAGTTTATCGTCAGCGTTAAGGATAATAATATCTATCCCACTTCTGAAATGTAGAATCGTACAAGTCGTATCGCAATTTAATCATTCAAACACAAGCGCAACGGTTTATTTTTAAACCAAACTTTATTCTACTCAAGTCTCAATTGACTTCAACGTCTTATTATTTAAAAACTACTACAATCACGCAACATCACGCGTTCTTACAATCATCAGAATCTGAGTGATGCCAACAGTAGTATATTGTTGGTCAAATGACAAAAACACAAATGTGCAAATTCTAGGGATTAGCGATTTTTGAAAACAGTAAGCTCAACAGTGTATTCAGTTTTCCAGCTCTGTATTTTTGCACAATCATGATTTTGTCATCTGACCGACTATATATTTGTTTTTGTGATGCTTAGAAAAAAAACATTAAATTGTCAATTTAGTTTAAATTACTTAAATTTTGGCCCCTATATCTTTATTACAATTGAATACATTATTTATCATTTTAAAATTTAATAAGTTTGCTTTTATAAAACATAATTCATTTTATCGTTTAAAGTATTTATTACCATAAATACAAAACAAATAACAAAAGTAATATTCAACACATTGTTTCACTATGGCTACCATCATCTCTTTTTGTTAAATAACGTTTTTGACCTCCCTGTTACTGGAATCTGCCGTTTTATAGGATCAAAATGTGTGACTAATGTGGTCCATTTAGTTGGTTACTGTATTATCATATTTAAATCATACCCCTTTTATATAATTATTTATTAACAAGCAATTTTAAGTTTATTAGTTTGCAGCAATAAATCAATAAAAGTCTTATCTTTTTCTCTATCTTATGCATTTTAAATTGTTTCTGATTTCATATAAGCATAAATACATTTATAGACTATTGTATGAGCATTGTAATTTTTACTTATTTATTTTTTGTTGTATTGTAGAGCTACAGTAACATGGAAACATATCTGCCTCCTGAACTTCTACAAAACCCTGTAAGTACTCCTTTCAAAGTTTCAATTTTACTAATTTTTATAAGTATCATTATTCACACAATCCTTTTATTTTGATTGTCCACAGAAAGAGGGTTTTGAATTTAAAATGTTTGATGCTTCAAAAACGGTGAATTCCATTGAGCAAGAAGAAACCAACATTGATCCTTCAGTTTTAGCTTCAACTTCACATGCGGGGCTCAATGGAGATTCTTCACTTGACGATGAATCAGTTGCCAGCCCTTCAAGTTCTGTTGCCCAAAGAAATACACAGTAACTTTTTTCGCATATTTTTTAAATGAAAATAATTTAATAGCATAAATAAGCTATAAATTTTCAAAGAACTTGAGTTTTAAACAGAATTAAAAATAATTCAAATCATTAATGACACCATTGGTAAGAAAATTTGCCTTGCAAAAACAAGAGTTAGTTTATCTAAATAAAATATAAGACAAATGAACAATTTGTGTGGAATAAATTAAGTTACATGCTAATCGAACCTATAAAACTTAAGTTAATGTGCATCTAAATTAACATTTTATTCAGAAAGGAAGGTGTTAATGGTATTCACATATTGGTAGTTAATGGGCTAACTTTATCTTCTTTCATCAATATATTTTTCATTAAGTGTAAAAATTTGTAATTTGTAAATTTCTAAAATCCTGTGTTCTTTTAATAAAGATCTCAAAGAGCTTCCATAACATCAATCAGTGAATCAGAAGCATCTCCTGCCATTATAAAACGGTCACACAATGAAGCTCAAGGCTCCATATCTGAATGCTCTGATGTGGAAGCGAATATTGAAGAATCAAGGAACTCGGATGTTTCCAAAGATTCCGGTGTTAGCTCCTCATCAGCAGTAAAGAAACCAAAGGGTAGGCCAAGAAAAATCCCACAAACCAACCTAAGATCAACGCTTTCTCCCAACACTTCGACTTCTACTTTACCAGAAGATAAATTGCCACCCGCGTTTCAGGAAGACCAATCTAGCCCTAGCAAAACTGTAGAAACTTCATCTTGTACCTCAAACTATAACCAGGTCCAATTGAAAGAGTGTAATGTACGTTTGAGCAAGGATGAAGTTGACAACTACACCGGGAAACGGTCGCCCGAGAAACCAGTGGCCACTCCTATCAAGGTTCCAGGTCGCAGAGGAAGGCCAAGGAAAATAAAGCCCATCGAGGGCAAAACAGTAGAGGAGGATTCGTCACAAAGTTCTTCCAACTATGGAAGCGTGGAATCGCCTAAAAAGAACACAAGGTCTCAGAAAATTCCTGCAGAGGAAAAGCCAAGTCCGTCTGTTGATGGGACATTAACAGAAAGTCAGTCAAAAAGTACTTTAGAAGAATCACCCAAAAGAAGTTCAAGATCCCATAAGACTGCTAAAGAAACACCAAATTCTTCTGCGGATGAATCATTGGCAGAGAGTGGATCTGTAGAAGAATCACCCAAAAGGGGTTCAAGATCCCATAAGGTGAATAAAGAAACACCAAACTCTTCTGCAGATGAATCTTTGGCAGAAAGTCCATCGAAGAGTTCTGTAGTGACAGCATCTAAAAAGAACACAAAATCGCTGTCTAGTTCTGAAAAGGAAAGTCCAAAATCATCTGTGGATGAAACATTCACAGAAGCTTCTTTAAGCGTTAAAAGTCCGCAAGTGTCTAAAAGAAGCACTAGATCTCGTAAAAATTCTGGCCTACCTGTGGAAGAAGTAGAGACTGATATGCCATCATCAAGTTCCTCGAACAATCAAAGTGATGAACTGCCTAAAAAGAAAACCAGGTCTGCAAAGAGTTCTGAGCTTGAAACCCCAAATTCTTCGGATGCAGAAATCACAAATAAGTCTTCACAAAGTTCCACGGTGAAACAAAGTGAGGCACCGCTTATAAAGAAAACAAGGTCTGCAAAGAGTTCTGAGCTTGAAACCACAAATTCCTCTGAAACAACTACAATTCAGAGCTCCCAAAGTTCTATAGAAAACCAAAGTGACGAACTGCCTAAAAAAAGAACTAGATCTGCAAAGAGTTCTGAGCTTGAAACCTTAAAGTCATCAAAAGCTGAAACAACTTCAAATAGTAAATCTTTGCTAAGTCAAACAACACACAATCAAACCGAGGAACCACCTAAAAAGAAAACGAGATCTGCAAAGAGTTTTGAGCTTGAAACCCCGAATTCTTCTGAAGCAGAAACCCCAAATAAGTCTCCACTTAGTTCTATGGACAATCAGACTGAAGAACCCCTGAAAAAGAAGACAAGGGGTGTGAAGAATTCTAAAAGTGATACCACAAATTCTTCCGAAATAACAACCAATAAGGAATCCCAAAGTTCCATGGACAATCAGGCGGAAGAACCGCTTAGAAAGAGAACAAGGGGTGTAAAGAATTCTGAGGTTGAAACTCCATACTTAGCTGAAGCAAATACCTTACCAAAAAGTTCCTTTGATAATAGTGATGTTGAATCATCAAAAATTACAAGGTCACTGAGAAATTCTAAAGAATCAAATTCACCCTCGAAAGATGAAGCATCAGAAGTTTCCTCACAGAATTCTTCCAATAGTAAAAGTGCAAAATCAACCAGGAGTAACGCAAGATTGCATAGCAACAGTGAGGTAGAAACGAGAAGTGAAACAGATAGTTCGTCACAAAATTCTTTAGTTAAAAATAATGAGGAACCACCCAAAAAGAAAACAAGATCGGCAAAGAATTCTGCTGAAAGCCTCACTTCCTCTACTTCTGAAGCAACTTCGGGAAATGCTTCACATAGTTCTTTGGACACTAACATTGTTGATATTGCGAAGAAACCCACAAAGTCTCTTAAGAAATCTGAAGCAAAACCAACTGCGCCAGTTTTATCGAGAAGGTAAAAGAAATTCTAAATTTTCAATAGTTTAAATTTAACCGATAACAGCTATAAAAAATGAAAACCTCATTTTGTTTTTTTAAAAAAAATCATGCCTTAGTACTGATTTTAGTTATATTTGGGTCACTCATTCAAAATGTGAAATAACTTTTCTCACACAGTTTTTTTATACTGAACACTAATCTGGTTCCCATTACCTCGAAGGGTTTTATTACGATATGGTTCTTTTTATTCCGAGAAAAGTTGAATCTTCATCTTTTCAAGTAAAAAGTTATATTTTGAGAAAACCGTTGGAGGTGGAGAAAAATTGAAACCGGAATAGTGTTCGAAATCAAAAACTATATTTAAAAACTATACTATATTTTTTCCAGGAAAAGACTGATATCTCCTCCAAAACGATTTCTTCCAAATGATGAAGCTGACAGGCCGAAAAGCTCCTCTTCTTCTAGCCCGGTTAAATCGTCCGTAAAAAACGGGAAGTCAGCCAGAGAAACCAGACCCGTGCAAAAGTCGGCGATTCTTTCCAACCAATCATCTCCATCCAGTTCTGAAGCAAAAGGGTTAGTTAATTTTACTTATTATCTTTTGATTTAAATATCGTGTTGGATATTATTTTTCAACGGAATCTAGAAATCCATGTCTGTACACATAAAGTATACCTGGGGTCATAGTTTGTATGAAGTTCATACAAGAAGTACCGATATAATATTCTTGGCGTATCTTTTTAAATTTGATTTATATAAAGAGGCAGTTTTATTTGAAAGGGTGGATTTAAGAGTATGCCAACTATACTTGTAGGCCAATGTTCACTTACCCTCTATAGTTCACTTTTGCTATTAATACCTTTGTTTTATTAAACAAGAGGTTGGAGTTCAGAGTTGATAATTTTTACTATATTATTATTTTATTTATTTCTTTTTGAACAAATTGCAGCCACTTCAAAATTTAACACTCGGAGCTGCAACCTGCTTAGCCTATTGAGAAATAGTTTGGTTGTTATTATTTATTGCTTAAAAACCCTTATTGTTATTTTAAAAAATGTGTTCCATTCCCTGCCTGAGGATGTAATTTTAAATGGAAATTAGGAGCAGACATGCTTCTATTATTCATATCTTTTTTGTGTGTTTTTTACAATGGGCATAGTAAATTAGTCTTAATTACTATCAAACTATATTACCATTATAATGAAACTATTATGATCAATACAGTTGAAATGTTATTGTTTTTTTAATTACTGATTTCGTTCTTTCCTTTTTAGGACCACTTCAAAAGTTCAATCCCAAGTCAACAATGTCCGAAGCCAACGAACGATTTCCCAGCAAAAGAAAACGACACAGGTACTAACAGGTATTTTTTTAATAAAAAATAACATCCCTTTGAAAATAACACCAACAAGTCACAAATTATTTATAATCCATGAGTGTGTATTAACCAAAAAACACACTTTAATTTATCTGGAAAATCTCTAGCTTTTCTGGAAAGCAGTAAAATATATTTTATTAAACAAAACAAAAACACCACTTCGAAAATAACTTTAACTAGTTGCAAATTATTTATGCATAAGTGTGTGTAAACCAAAAATCACTTTTTGATTTATCTTCAAAATCTATAGTTTATCTTAAAAGCAGTAAAGTGGTTAAGATGTCATTAACGTCAATGGATTTTCCTTAGTAATTGTTTATCTACTCTTTAATTTATCATAAGAATTTCAAAAATAAACCTACTGATAGATTCACTATGATTGTTTTCTCCAATTTTTTTTGTTACAAGGTACAGTGTTTTATGTATCCAAATTAATATTTATTTTAGCTTAAGACAACAGGCAAAAGAAGATGATCAAAAAGAAAAGAAGAATTTTATGTCAACTAAGATGTGAAGTTGTTTTCTACATGTGTCCTATGTGTGCAATTGGACGTTTACTACACATTTTAAGAACTTTGTTCCTGTAAACTTTAAAATTTATCTAAACTTTATTAAGATTGGTCATTTGTTCAAATGTTCTTAATGGCATTATTCACTGATGCTCTAAATCTGTTTTATTTTTGTATTGTGTTATTTTCGAGTATTATAATGGTTTGGTGGGTTCTTTTTTTTCTAACATTTTGATGGAGGAAAAAATAAAATTATCCAAAACTATAAGGTTTTAATCTTTTTTTTAAAACCCTTTTTATTAGTAGTTGGACATTGTTTTGAAACAATTTCTTCCAACAATTAATTTTTCTCGGATTTTAGAAGATAGAAGAGGATTTTTTTGTTTTAGAATAATTTTGGGGGTTGTGGCAAGACTCTGTAGAAGTTTTTTTTTTTTTAATGAGATTTGTATATATTTGATTATGTTGGACTTATAAACTTCATACAACTGACTCAAACACAATTTGTTTTCTTTCTTTTTTTTTAATGACAAAATTTAAACTGTAACAGGTCAGTGAAAGATTAATTTTAAAGAATATTAATTATAAGAATTTATTAAATATCTTGAATTATTAAAAAATTGGAAATTTTCTTTTATTATCTTTGCTATAAAACACAACAGTTGTTTATAAAACACAACAGTCAAGTTTGGTTGTTAAGTCATTTGAAGATGTTCCTTTATTTCTAAAAAGTAACAGATAGAAAGATGAATTATTTGCAAATTGTACAACGGATAACGGTCCTCAATGCACAATTTTGATTTTTAAAAAAACGTGTATTATCTGAAGTGTGTAGTTGCAACTTTTGCATTCTCCAAAGCAACTACAATATAGGGATGGCCCCTTCATTGGCTACTTTTGAGGATTGGTAATTAAATCGTTCAAACTCGCCAATGAACAGACCTGACAAGTTATAGTTAATGTAGTTTTGCAACTACATCCTTCATATGTGGTGCACCCTATCCGCATTGTGTTAAAGTCAGTATTACTCATTTGTTTCCATTTATTATTTTAGTATAATTTTTAGTTTGTCAACAACAATGTACAACTAAAATGAAGGGATTTTTAGGGTAGGTATACGTTTGTCGCAACAAATGACTAACTTATTAAACATACAGAATTTCTCACCAACATTTATTTTTCATTCTTAATAATTTTTTCAGAAGAATGTTAACAATTTCTGTATATTTTTCCATTGTTATATTTTATTTCCATTCTTGCACTCAAATAGAATTTTAAGTGTTTTTTTCTTTAATTGAGCATTAAGTCCCTGATTTGTACTTATTAAAAGCAGTAAATTTACATTTAGTAAACAGTAAGAATTAAGAAAACAACCTACTTGATGAATACAATGTTAATCTATTTTTATTGATGGTTATAATTTTGAAGCAATAGTTATTTTTTTTATAGAGAATAACATTTTTTACCTTCTGAGATATTTTAGCAATTAAGCATACTTCTTTCACATAACTTTTTTATTGAATTTATTTTTTCATTAATAATTTAGTTTTTATCAAATAATTTTGGTGATAATTCTGAATTTGTCGATTTGTGCCTTGTCTAATATTTTTCAAACTAAATTATAGTTAAAATTTAATTGATTCCTGTTTGTAGAGAAAAAAATTTAATTGTTTATTTCTTTATGGTATTTAATTTTTTTTTAGAAATTCTAATTAAATCATTGTAAATTATATCATGTCATCTGTCAAATAAAACTCTTGGCTGTTATCTTTGTACACACCAAAAATAAAGATTTTAAACTTTTTAATGTGTTTGTGGTATTTTTGTATTTGTAGAAAAATGTATGCTTGTTTTACAATAAATATTCAGGATTTATTATAATATGTTTGAATGTTTTAGTAAGAGATATGTAATATAAGCCCATAAATACGATATTTTTTTTAAAAAAATGATTAAGAAAATGTTGCTTTAAACAATAAAATAAAAATTCGTTAGTAATATCTAACAAATGACTAGAACGATTTTTAACTTTCTATTTTAAAAATAACTAAGGGAAATTGTATTAGGTATTGAAATAGTGGGGATTTCACTCCGTTCGTACCCTTTTCCAAATTCCCTTCCCTCCTATCCCCTATACTTTTGTTCAACTGCCTGTGTATCTGTACTATAGGAACTTCTAAAACTATTTAAAGTTACAAGGAATTAAGTCACATTTAAAGATAGAATTCTTCGCTATCTTTAGCAAATGTATCGTCATCACCCAATGTGAAGTGCAAATTTGTAAAAATGTTTAAAGAGAGTCGGATGGATGTTTGGGTCAAAAATGTCGGTTTTCTGTTTTTCTTTTATTTTTAATCTGCACATCTATAGCTTTAATTTAAGATCAAGATTATCGATTTCTGTTTAGTGGTTTTCTTTTTATAAGCATTTTTCAGAAACTATATCAGTTCTTACCTATACCTTTTCTTTTTCATTTCCTGAAATATAAGGTTTTTCAACAGTTAGGAACATTTTTCTCAGGAACTATAAAAGATATCAACATGTTTGTTTCATTATTTCTTCCCCATTAATGGCTCTTTGATGTAAACTGAGGAATTTTAAATGTCTCTGCTCAAAAAATATGAAAAACTTTAAATCTGATTTTTTAGCGACTGTGAAATATCCTCAGTGAGTAAATTAAAGAGTAAGGAAAGGATGTAAGGAACAAACTATAAAAAAAATTCATAATACATTTATGGAAATTGATTTATTAACAGACAGTTTTTTAACTGTATTTCTTTATTAAGTGAATATTTATTGATTCAAATTTCGTACAATATACATGGCTTTGTATGATAAACTATACACAAAAATAAATTTTTCTATAAATTCGTAAACAATTTTTATTTTGTTGATATTTTAGTTTCAGCATAAGGAAATTGATTTATGAACTTTTACATTCAATATCAATTAATAATTAGTAAATAAACATTTTTCATTAATACTTCCTTGATTCTGTTTTTCATAGATAACACGAAACTCAAGTTTTGGTCAAGTAATTTCCAGTTTTTAATTATATTGATTCCTTCTCAATTCTATAACTGATGCATACTCCATTTGAGTAAATTATTCGAACCAATAGACCAAAGACATTATCCTTGAGGTTTAAATCAGGGCTATTGGCAGGATGATCTAAATGAACAACACTCTGTACATCAAACCAGTCTTTCACTTGCTTAGACGTGTGGATACTTGCATTATCCTGCATAAAAATATAATCAAAGACATAGTTTTGCCATGCAAAAGGAAGCAAAGAATTTTCTAGAACTAATATGCAATAAAGTGATGTTTGTCAACCCTTCAGAAACAAATCTTGCTTCTTCCATCGTAAGATATCGTGGCCCATACCATCAAACTTCCACCACCAAAATTTCTGCTAAAAGAATAAATATTTTCAAAGGATTGATTAAATGTGTAGCAATATGAAAACTCAATATAATGAAAAATTAACAAAACCTTAGTAAATAAAAGCATACTCGCTTTATATGTATTCTAGCATTCTAAAACAATTCAATTGCTCCTAATACAACTGACAATTTTATGCATTTGATAACGGAGTAATTGACGCCAAATATTCCGCTGATCAACAAAAACCGCAATGCGTAGTGTGCGTTGTTTTTTGAGCGGTAATTGAAAGTCGTGTAGTGTTACACACCCTTAGGTTCTAAAACGCAGACGATTTTCCTCCTTTTTCATAGCAAAATGAATTGCTCCATTGAATCGTGTGTTAATAATTATTCGTTGTATAATTAATAATATAAATTTAATAATAATATTTTTAATTTTAGCATTTCCAAAATATAATTTTATAGCTTTACTTTTAAAAAAAAATTATTTCTTTTTTTATGGTATTAAATAGGTTCGTTAAATGTTTCAAAGTTCTAAATGAACAGACGATTTTTAGCCTACTTTTCTTTTTTTAATTCGAAAGAATTAAAAAAAATGAAAAAGTAGGTATTGACATGCGGTCGATGTCCGTCTGTCCGTCCGTTCCCCCCCTTCCAAAATCGGTTCTATCTATCGGATCTTAAAAATTCTTTTTTTGTTAGAAAGCTATGACCTCAGATACCCAACTTTCATACTTTTTGTCCGTCTGTCTGTACGTCCGGACGGACATAAATCTACTATCTGTCGGTGAATTTTCCATTGAATTAGCATTGAAATTCAATTTTGAGTCATTTAAATCACTGTAGGTATTGAAATGCGGTTGATGTCCATCTGTCTGTCTGTTCGTATGTCTGTATGTCCGTCCGTACCCCCCCCCCCCCTTCCAAAATCGGTTCTATCCATCGGATCTTAAAAATTCTTTTTTTGTTAGAAAGCTATGACCTCAGATACCCAACTTTCATACTTTTTGTCCGTCTGTCTGTACGTCCGGACGGACATAAATCTACTATCTGTCGGCGAATTTCCTATTGAATTATTAGCATTGAAATTCAATTGTGAGTCATTTAAATCACTGTAATTATTGAAATGCGGTTGATGTCCATATGTCTGTCTGTTCGTATGTCTGTCTGTCTTTCCGTCTGTCCGTATCCCTCTTCCAAAATCGGTTCTATCCCTCGGATCTTAAAAATTCTTTTTTGTTAGAAAGCTATGACCTCAGATTCCCAACTTTCATACTTTTTGTCCGTCTGTCTGTACGTCCGGACGGACATAAATCTACTATCTTTCGGCGAATTTCCCATTGAATTAGCATTAAAATTCAATTTTGAGTCATTTAAATCACTGTTGCCAAATCAACAATGGCATGAGAAACTTTATTTATTTAAACATATTTGAAGCAAAATAATATTTTCATGAATCAGTTTGGAATGACGTCATAAAATGTAGCACAATTTGATTCTTTGATTATTCATTAATTATCTACCAAGAAAGCGGCAAGGCATACTTTTGCATGCCAATTATGCTTAGTTTTAATTTACATTTCTTATTTTTTAATGCAGTTCGGAGTAGTTTCATTACTTTTGTTATTAATAAATATTTAATTATTCTTCGAACTACAAATAAATCGAGCAGACGATAAATAATATTAACTTAATTTGTGAAAGAATATTAAGGAAAATAGTTGATTTTGGCTTTTAGAAGTTTAAATTATAGCTGGATGCTGTGTTTCGATTTTTTTTCCCCTAATGTGTATAAATCTAGTGTAGAAACGGTTGTTGATGATATTTACTGTTAGGAACCTAGTTTTTTCCCGATTAGAACTTCAGTAAGTATTTAAGTAACAGGAAAGTAGGCTATTTTAGTTCTTTATGAACTTCTTGTTTTTCCTAATTTTACTATGAACGGATTTGTTCGAATGAATAATTTGTTCTATTTGTGAGATTGTCTGCTGTGAGACTGTCCGATTCTTTTCTTCTCAGTAGAAGTCATTCGTCACTAATTCTTCTAAAAGTCAGGTAATATTACCCTTTAGTATTTTATAAATTTGTATATTCTATACCTAAATCAAAGTAAAGAATTCTAGCTTCAAATTTTAATGTTTACTAGAGTTTCTGGGAAAAAAATAAAAAACGCGTTTGATCAAACATCGCCGACATATATTTTCGTCGAATACTGCAGCTTACCTGCCGAAAGTTGTGCAACGGCAGGGCGAAAATGGCAAGCAAACTGCAGATTTCATTGGTGGTGGTGGTTGGGATCATGGGTGGTTCATTCTCGACCCAAACTAACCAAACCAAACCCAGATATATTTTAGAAAATAGCTGCACACCATACAGCACAAACATAACAGCAAGTTACAAACCAGTATTACGTTCATATTTTAGCGGTAAAATTGTTTTATTTTAATAAGAATAATAACAATAACTTCGAATTTATGTATTGATTTTAAATAAATAGTCCATTTACTATATCTTAAATAGTTTCGCATTTCTAACTAGTTCTTTGAAAAGAATAGTTTTGGGAAAAAAAGTAGTATGAAGAATAGAATCAGATTACTACGATTCGAATCAGTAATTATTATCTAATACTTCTATAATTAGAGTATGATAAATTTCCTTATATTTATTAAATCGTTTTAGTTGCTATCTAAGCGTTTTAAAATGTGTGAAGAAGAGGAATCATGTATAGGTATGTATTTGTTGTGATATTTTGTTAATTATGAAAGCCAAATGCATAGTCATGTTTTAGAGCACTGAAAATCAATAAACTACTATTTATTAATTATAATTAGTGAAGGAAAAAAATAGGTGCATCTCTATACATTTTCATGCATAAATGATTTTTTAAAATATTTATTTCTGTGTCAAGCATAAAGAGTTCACAAGTTTAATTCGCGTAAATTATTTCTAATTTTAGAAATTTTTTCTATTTTAGAAGAGTTACAGCAATATGCTGAGCAAACTTACAGTGAACAACTTGCATCTTTCTTGTTTGCTAAGGATTTTCGTCAGCATTATTCAATTATAATTGAGTATGATTTAACATTATTTATATTCTATACAGTAAATTTCCGTTACAACGAATGCCAAGGGACCAGATAACTTCTTTGTTATAGTGGATTGTTCGTTAAAACGAAATTGCATAAAAAAATTCTGTTTTGTTAAATTTAAAATACTGCAAAAAGTCAATAAAAATATGCGGCAATTTCATTAATATAGAAGTTATAATATATGTATTTAATAATAATTCAATAAATAAGTACTAAATAAAATAACTAAGTATTAATAAATAGTTTGAAGACGGCTGTGTTTCGTTAGTACGGTTAGTAATTTCGTTAAAATGGAAATTTTAAACCGTTATTCTTATGGGATTTCAGAGGGGACTGGGGATTTATTTCGTTAGTATACTAGATATTTCGTTGTAATGATATTTGTTATAAAGAAATTTTACTGTACTTTCTTTTCCATATAAACATATTCCATATTTTCTATTTCCATATCCTTCTAACACATAATATCAATTTAAATACATGTTTTGTTTTATGTTCCTATTGCTATATAATTCATTTCAAATTTGAAAAACTGAAATAGTTCAATAGAAGAGAGTCTAAAACCCTTTGTCAGCCTTTGATATCAGGTATCAGTCGTTTATTTGTTGAATAAAAATTGCATAGTACGAAGATCAAGCAGAGTTTGGAGATTTTGTAAAAAAATAGACTATGTATTTTTAACCTTAAAATTTAAGGCATAATTTGCAATTAATTATTTTTAGAATGGACTATTAATTAAAAAAAGTGATTAAGCTTGTTTGAGCATTCATAGCATAGCAACTGTATGTGCTTAAGGCTTGTGACCTCCAATTCCATTTAATAGATGTACCTCTTAACAAATATTAGTTAAAAAAAATTCTTTCAAAGTATACTTTTATATACAGTCCCTGGACAAATTATTAGACGCACTGCAAGATTTCATGTAAAATATTAATTACCGGGTAATATTGTACCGTTTTATTATTTTAAATTGATTTGTTTTTTATTTTTATATTATCCAATCAATTACCGATTTATTTGACATAAATAAAACAGCATTCATTTAGAAAAGCATAAGTTTATTAAGTTTTAAAGAAAAGTGAAATTAATGTTAGTAAAAGTCAATATTTAGTTGAGCCACCTTTAGCCGCTATCAAAGCTTTAATTCTGCGCGGCATGCTATCAATGCAAGACTGTACTGTCTCCTGCATTTGAGGATGATGATTCCCACGCATAAATAACCTTTTCTAGCAGCTGATACAGGTTTGTGCTTGTTTACGTTCATGTATCACTTTGTCAACACAGTGTTGCCATATGTTAAAAATAAATACAAATATCTAGTCGACAACAATTCTTTTAAATAAAAATCAATAATATTGTAGTTTAAATATACCATTATTGCATAAAAAGTCTTAAGAAACATAAAATTACTAAAAAAAATACAGTGTGTCTAATAATTTGTCCAGGGACTGTATGTATTTGATTTTGCTTTCAGGAAAAAAGAGTAATTTATTTTTATTTTTAGCACCATGAGTCTTTTTGAATCAAATATAACATTTGCTCATCTTCTATTTGACTGCCCAGAAAAGGCTTTAAAGCTTCTAGACCAAGCTTTTCTGAAAGCTGCCTACAGCATGTGCAATAATCAAAGTATAAAGACTAATCGAGTAATATATGTTTTGAGTACTTAACAAATTTCCATTATAAATCTTATAAAAATTAGTTGAGTTGAATATGTATTTGCAATGAAAATATGCAACTAATTTTTTTAAATGGCCACACTAATGATTTTTTTTCGATATATTAAATTCTGTACAAAAACGCCTTTAAGTTGTTTTAACTTCTTTTTTATTTTACATTCTTTTGAATTCTAGTTAAATTTTTATTGGAATTGTGTTTTAAGTTGTTTTGAGAATTCTTTTTGAATATTTAAAATTGTGCTACATAGTTCTTATCTTTTTTTTTCTGTTTTACATTTAAAAGAAAAAGTATTTAGAAAATTGTACAAAATGGCAACACAGTAGTTTTATTGTCATTATTACTTCAGATAAGATTTAAAATCCCCATTACATTTGTAATTAGTTACATTGAAAGTTAAAAAGTAAATACAAGGTATACATAATATTCCATATAAAATATAAATATTGTTTATAGTAAGAATTAGTTTTTGATTTAAATTTTATAACTTTTATCGTAACACCATAATGATTTGCATTTATTTTTTGCAGACAAAAAAAGTCAATCTCCATGTTAGGCTTACTGCACTTCCTAATTTACCAGAAATTTATCGAGCCAATCTCCCAAATTGCTCTGATGTTGGACAATTCATGTGCATTAGTGGTATGCATGGGTACATTTAGGGCAATTTCCCAGTATCAGACATCAAAATTTACTCAAAATTTCCAACTAAAACCGCAAAATTTTCAAAGTAATTTTTTGCAAAAATTGTTTAAATAATTTTTTAAAGACTTGCCCAGATTGTAAAGAATACTTAGATTGTTATGAAGAACAACAAAAATGTCTGTGAAATGTTTAAACTTTTTGCCCAAATAATCATTTGTTTATGGTGTCGCATGTAAATTGCTTTGTTTTCTTTACGTCCAACACCAATAGTAAATAATAATCCTTTTTAACGGTTAAAACATTTTTCAGATATTTTTTATTTTGGCTTATAATGCAACAGATATATGCAAGTCTTAAAAATGTTATTTTGACTAATTAAAAATAGTTTTTTTCTGTGTAATTTTAGTTTTTAAGGGTCCACATTAGTTGTTTTCTTTTTTTAAAGGTGTCTGACACTGTGAAATTGCCCATTTAACATAAAGCTAAAATGAAATGCTGTTGTTATTTTTGCAATTGCAACTTTTTGTTTTTTCTAAATAGGTACTGTCATTCGTGCAACTACATCCAAAGTTCTCGAGTATAGAAAAGCATGGAGATGTACTAAGTGTAAATTTAATTTTACTGTTGATGCTGAAGTTGAGAGAGGATATATATATGAGAAACCCACCGCTTGTCCTAACCCTGACTGGTGTAATGGAAAGAATTTTACTCTACTTAGTACAGGTAAATAAAAGGGGTCAGTAATTGACCTTGTATACAACAGAGCATGTGGAAAACTGATAAGGAATGAAATATACTTAGAAATGTTACACATGTGTGGAAATTTTATTATTTTATCTCATTTAAAGGATTTCAAAGTTGTTTTGTACTGATTGAATTTATCAATAAATATTGAAATTTTTAATTGTTTAGTAATTTTTATTACGTAAGTAAGTACACTTCAATATGTTAAAATTATGAATTATTTATATCATTACTCTACATGCTCGATTAAATGTAGTATTATTCAAGGAAATACTTATATTTTCAGTTACACCTTTGCTAAGATTTTTTTAAATTATAATTCGTTTGAATAAATTCTGTTTTGACTTATAATTAGAGACTGTTTTCATTCATAATTAAGGTACATAAAAGTTTTGCGTATTAACACCACGGCAGCTACAGATGTCATATTTGGAGGTTCTTAAGTGCCTCCAATCTATACCTGAAACTTGTACAACAAATAAAAAAAATAAAACACATAATTAAAATTTTTAAACTCAATATTGGCCCATTTGGCACCATTCTCAAAAACCACCAAATCTGTAGCTGCAGTGGTGTTAATACATAAGGATCTTGGAGATTTTTTATTTACCATTTCTAGCATGTTTTATTTGCTTTGCAGTTTTGATTGATCCAATTTTTTATTTTTCAGATGTTAACCCTGAATTCTGTAAGGATTACAGAGAAGTGAAGATCCAGCAGCAGTTCAACACTTTATCTGTGGGCTCTGTCCCAAAGTCTATGTGGGTCATCTTAGAAGATGACCTGGTGGAAACATGTCAACCGGGGAATGACGTCAACATCAGGTATACTTTTTTCTGGTTTCTATTGAATTATTAATTTTTTTTTAGTTAGTTCTAGAGATTGACTTTGATTAGGATCACCACTCGAACTAATTTTTCTCTGGTCAATGGTAATTTTATGAAATGCCATGAATATGAGTGAAGCCAATACTTCTTTCTTTTCCTATCCCCAAAGTCCAGCAGAGCTAGACAAGGTCCATAAGTCCAAAAACCTCAAGGAAGTCCAGGACCATCAGCGGACTACCCAGGAGATCTTGATGGCTGAGCCCCAGGCACTCCAAGATGTGATATGGGGAAGCCTGCTCAGAAGAGCACTTGGAGCATGTGTCAAATATTCTTGAACCATCCGAGAAGGTCATACTTCTGAGGTGCTCACTGAGGAAACGGGAGATTGCGGTTTGTCTCTGGTTAGATTTTAGTGCCAAAGAACCGCCAGGACGATGGCCCCGATACCATTGATGTAGTGGAGGAGTAGACCATGTTGTTGACCATGAAGCCAATACTGGCACCATTAAACTTAAAAGTTAAAAGGACATGAATTTCTGAAAATAAAATCTCTGAATTAAATAATCTATTTTTCCAAATGTTAACATATGAAATTTTTTTAATAATTTTTCATAACTAGCATCCACAATTTTATATTTATTGCTTCCGAACTTATTGGTATGCTTAGGTATTGATACAAACTATATTAATTTGTATCAACATACTTGATACTGTTTAGTTATCCTTGAATAGTTTTTTTCGAGATACAAAAGGGAAGGAGGAGCTGTCACAATTGCTCCAATGGAAGTCTTTTCATGCCCAGTGATTTAATTTCTTTGGGGCTGGTTTTTAATAGTAAATTTCTTATGGAAATGAATTATTTTTGTCAATTTTTATGAAGAATTCCAGAACATTTAAAGCACAGAAAATGACTGAAATATTACATTTTTCAGACCCTTGCAAATTCTTCATTATTGGTTGCATATTTCCCTATGAACCTATTCTGTATACTTATTGAAAATATTTTTATATTTTAGCGGTGTGCTCATTCAAAGATGGAAACCTTTGATCAAAGGAAGTTTTATTGAGATTGATCTTGTACTATACGCACATAACGTAGAAGTTAAAAATAAATTGTCACCTGGCATTTTATCAGAGACTTGTGTAAGTTCATTTTATTTGTTTAAGCATCATTTAAAAATCTTTTCTAAAAGCTTTTTTAATTGCAGTTATTTATTTCCAAAAGTTTGCACAAAATTAAACTAATTTTTAATTAAGGATGAAAAGTAACTTTTTTAGTCCAGAGTTGAAATCACTGAATTAGAGTAAAGCATGCTAATGCTCGAAGTAATTTCATAATAAATTGATAATTATTTGCTGAAATCAATCTTAGTCACAAAAAAAGTTGGGATAGGGGCATTCAAACAGGGATTACAAAGTTATCTTTGAAGTTCTTTACCAAGTATGAGGGTTGGGGAGCTCAGTTAGTAAAGCGCTTGCCTTACATGCGAAAGCTCCCAGGTTGGCCCTTCCAAAATAACTTCCGACCCGGCCTGTGCAGCTGAAATGTCAGACGTATAGTACCTTGTGTACAGGGAATGCATGTTAATATGCTTTAAAAATGCTCCTCGCCAAAATAACTACCAACCTATATACGGCCGTGCAGCCAAAAATGTCCAACGAGTAATACCCTGTGTAGAGGGAGTGCACGTTAAATATCCTTCAAAAGCCCCAACGATGCGTACAATGTCGCCCTTAACGGTTGCGTTGAGTGCCTACTCATGTGTCGGCCCGTCACTTGAATGTGGTTCTAAAATACGTCGCCAATAGCCCTCGTGTAGCTCTAGTGCGACAATAATTCAAATCAAACTAAACTAAACTTAAATATGCTCCTCAAAGTCCCAACGCTGCGTACAATGTCGCTCATAAAAAAAGTTGCTTTGGGTGCCTACTCAGGTGTCGGCTTATCACTTGACCATGGTTCTAAATTATGACGCCCAAAGCGGATAGCCCTCATGTAGCTCTAGTGGGTTGATAATTCAACTTAACTCTTTACCATGTATGCTACCATATCATTGTTACTATATTAAATATTTTAAACAGTTTCAATCCATAAAAATCGATACAATGTTCTGAAAATTATATTTAATGGTAATAACAAATTGTAGACGATGGCTTCAATGTAGCCATGTCAATCACTCTTGAGCTTAGATACCTCAAACTTTAAATCTGATATTTTTTCGTCAAATATTCTATTTTGTCTTAGGTAAACGAGTTTGGTAAATTTTGGATTGAGAGCCAAAAAGACCCTCTGAAAGGAAGAGATTTTATCCTGTCTTCGATCTGTCCTCAGGTGTTTGGCCTGTATGTCGTGAAATTGGCTGTGGCTTTGGCGCTTGCAGGGGGAGTAGAGGTAGACATTTGAAAATTGCTTGTTTTTTTCCCCAAGCTAGCTTGGCCTTCATTTTATCTTTCCCACTAAGGTCATGTCTATCTCAACTAATAAGACCAGAGGAGCTCTCTGCGAGGTCAAGCTTTCCGTCCGGTTTGGGCTGTCGGATGTTCTGAAAGAGAGTAGCGAAACTCGTTTGGAACCCGAAAAGTATTGGCGGTCCGTGCATGAATAGGTTGAATGATTTTTCTTCGAAAAAGCCATCAATCTGAACAGGACAGATAGCGTGATGTCACAAAGGGCTACTGTGGCCTTAAAGTTGAGTTGGCCCATTTTCAGGTCATCTGAAAATTCTTCTAATATCCACAAAAGATGGCCCTTAACCACCTGAGGAATAGACATAGTTGGCCTCATGTGTAAACTTGTTTTAACTAAATGATATTTAAATTAAAATTTTAACTCACTAATTTATATTTTTGCAGTTTTTAGTTTTTTGTTGTTGTAAATAGTCTAAAAGAATAATAAATTCTTAAAATTTATTCAAACCAGTTTGAAAAAGGGGGATTATAGAGCCTTGTGAGTCAGCTACATCTATAATATAAAAAATACCCTGTTGGTAAAAATATTCAATACAGCCGAATAAATCTCTTAGAAATTTCTTTTTTTCCACTGGATTAATACAGAGCACTTCGGTTTGTAGACTTGCGCTCATTCCACATTAAATTGGTTACCGAAATGTATTTCCCCCCCTGTTTAATAAGAGGCGCTTTGGTCTGTATTAAATAAGTACATAGAATTTTAGGTTAAATATTTTACAATTGTTTTTATTTTGGATTATTGAATTTTAATATTAATTATATTTTATCTAGAAGAAAAGAAGTTACATTTATAATATAAAAAATACCCTGTTGGTAAAAATATTCAATACAGCCGAATAAATCTCTTAGAAATTTCTTTTTTTCCACTGGATTAATACAGAGCACTTCGGTTTGTAGACTTGCCTCATTCCACATTAAATTGGTTACCGAAATGTATTTCCCCTGTTTAATAGAGGCGCTTTGGTCTGTATTAAATAAGTACATAGAATTTTAGGTTAAATATTTTACAATTGTTTTTATTTGGATTATTGAATTTTAATATTAATGTATTTTATTAGAAGAAAAGAAGTTACATTTATAATATAAAAAATACCCTGTTGGTAAAAATATTCAATACAGCCGAATAAATCTCTTAGAAATTTCTTTTTTTCCACTGGATTGATACAGAGCACTTTGGTTTGTAGACTTGCGCTCATTCCACATTAAATTGGTTACCAAAATGTATTCCCCCCCCCCTGTTTAATAAGAGGCGCTTTGGTCTGTATTAAATAAGTACATAGAATTTTAGGTTAAATATTTTACAGTTGTTTTTATTTTGGATTATTGAATTTTAATATTAATTATATTTTATCTAGAAGAAAGACGGAAATTCTAGAACCAGGGGTGATTCTCATTTACTTTTAGTTGGGGACCCTGGTATGTGTCATAAATTTTTTTTATTAGTTTTAAATGTTTTTGTTATTTAAATATAAGCACAAACAATTCAATTATCTGAATATCATAATAAATAAAATTGATTTGATTACTTTTTAAAGGTACCGGAAAATCCCAGTTTTTGAAATTTGCATCAAAAGTTTGTATGCGGTCTGTGTTAACATCTGGAATAGGGACTACAAATGCTGGTTTAACTGTTTCTGCTGTTAAGGTATCACTTTAGTTTTTTACTGATTTTTTAATTTTATTTACTCTATATGGGGAATTTATAAGTAAATAAGTCATTTCAATTTTATTTAATTCATTATTATTTTTTCAATGGCTTTCACTTTCAATGTATGTTTTTTTTTGCCTGCTGTGTTCCATTTTACAGTTATTTACATGCAATTTGTTTTAATACCTGCTATTTATTAAAATTTATCGGTTTTAATTTGATTAAATGTTAAGTAAGCAAAGCATTACCAAAACATCAATATTGTTGGAAAACTTTGATTTGGTATTCTGTCTTATTCAGACAATAATTATTGAAATTGTGGGAGAAATTGAACGTGATTCCCGAACCAAGGAAAATAAAAGTTTGTGGTGAATTCGTGATCGGCTACATTGACGAGAAAACTAGATGGTTGCTATGGAGATGCTGTTTTTCTTTAGTTAAAATAAAATGTCTGTTTATAGTTTTGTTCATAACAGTTGTTTCAATAACGCAAGAAAATATTGTCCAAAACATATGTAATTCCAGAAGTCTTCTTTCTTCTTCATAAGCTCAACAGCCTTTTGCAGGCCAAGGCTGACTCGCTGATCTTCCTCCAGTTGGCCCTATTAGTAGCAATGGCTCTCGATCGGTTGATTCCTATTAGATTGAGGTCCCTTTCAACATCGTCTAACCATCGTGTGGTGGTCGTCCTCTACGTCTAGTACCTTCAATTTTGGAAAAAGTCACTCTTTTGGTGGGGAAATCATCGGGACATCTGTACAGATGGCCCAGCCACCTAATACGGGATGCTTTTATAGTTCTCACAATGTTGGTCCTGCCAAATTTGCCAAATTTTCTGTAAATTTCATAGTTGTAAAGAATTCTCCACTCATAGTTCGCCTGAATAGGTCCGAATATTTTCCTTAATAATTTCCTTTCAAATATTAGCAACTTTTCTTTCACTGTTTTATTGAGGGTCCAACATTCACTTCCATATAGGACAATAGGTCTGATTAAAGTTTTATAAATGCCCAGCTTGGTGTTTACAGAAATAAACTTAGACTTAAATTGGTTTCTGAGGCCATAAAAACTTCTATTAGCCAAATTCCAGAAGTACCAATAATAAAAACAATACCACTGGGACTTTTGCCACCCAGGAGGTGGAACATGCCTATGCAACCAAACTAACCTCCTGAATTTCTGTTTTTTTTTTACAGGAGGGTGGCAAATGGCAGTTAGAGGCTGGTGCGCTAGTCCTAGCCGACGGTGGGGTCTGCTGTATCGATGAATTCAGCTGCATCAAGGAGCAAGACAAAACCTGCATCCACGAAGCCATGGAGCAACAGACGATCAGTGTTGCCAAAGTAAGAAATTTAAATGTTTTTTTACCAAACAGGGCTGCTTTTTTTCCAATTAGGAATTTTGCAGACTTGGCATGTTCCACAGAACTGAAAGCCATTTTTTGTGGCACTGTCTTGGTGGCTCTCAATATCAATTTTGATGCTCAGATTACATTGAATAGATCTGAGCTCTGTGGAGATTTAATTTTGCTGAGAGAACCGTAGCCAAATGGGTGCTGAAGGAATCTTTCACATGCCACATAACCATATGACAAGCATACCGATGATTTTAATATTCTGAAAATTGGTCGACTAAGCCAGGTCTCGAAACCGCAATCTTGGGCTTATGAGGCTAGCTCGTTCCTACCACCTCACAGCCACTGAGCTGACAGAAATTTAAATATTGAATAGGTAGTTACTTAAAAGGGTATTTTCGTTTATGTTTTGACTTGTTTTTTTTTAAATAGGCTGGTCTTGTTTGCAGTTTGAGCAGTAAGTGCTCTATTCTGGCTGCCACCAATCCGAAAGGGAAATATGATGAAAAATTGGTAATATTTCTTTTAATAATAAGTTACACTGCATGAAAACAGTAGAAGGATAGCAATTTATTTATTTTGAACATTTCGCTTTTATTTTACGGATTTTGATCTGATTTTTCAAAAAGGTTGTTTTGTTAGTGGTTTAATTTATGTTATTTAAAATCAATACGTTATACATTGCGTTTCTTTTACTTTACAGTTGAGTTTCAACACTTAATAACTTTTGGTGTGTGAAAAAAGTAGGGCACTTGCAAAAAATTGATTTAGAAGCTGGTGGAAACCATAAATATCAGTGTATTTGTTTATTTTAATACCTTTTTTTTAAAATCAAGAATAAAGTATTCAGTCAGAAATTCATAGTTTTTGTTGGTTTTATAATGCCAAGAGAAAAACCATTGAGTTCCCTAAGGGTAAAAAAAACTTGCCTATAAAAATGAAGGAAATGTTTAAGAGGTATTGCAGATCAGCTCTAATACTGTTTCGAACTTTATAAGGAGCCCTGAAAGTGATAGAAAAAAAGACCAAAAAACTAACACAACGTGATCAACAAAAAATCATTCGTGAACGCAAAAATGCATGTGTAAGCTTCAGAAAGGATCAATATTAATCAGGGATTACACATGTAAGCAAAAGAACAGTCTATAACTACTTAAAAACCTAAAAAATGTTCATCTTTAATAAAAAGGAAGCACCATCCGAAGTGGAATGGAGGATACATTAAGCACTGAATGCAGTGGGCGAAAGATACACATGTCCTGGTTTGGTTTGAATTATTGTAGCACTAGAGCTACACGAGGGCTATTGGCGACGGGCGTCGTATTTTAGAACCACAGTCAAGTGACGAGCCGACACATGAGTAGGCACCCAACACAACCGTTAAGGGCGACATCGTACACAGCGTTAGGACTTAAAAGGATATTTAACGTGCACTCCCTCTAAACGGGGTATTATTCGCCGGACATTTTTTGCTGCACGGACACATATGCTGGAGCTGAGAATGGGCCTCAGTTATATTTTCCGATGAGTTCAACTTGGATAGTCCAGATAGTTTACCAGTACTATTGGCACTGTCCGCTAATGAAGAAGAGACTTATATCCTACGCTACATATCAAAGAAGGTAGGAGAAAGTAGTCTAATGGTATGGTTAGCAGTTGGCTATGGAGGTAGGACAAGTCTAGTATTTCTAAATGGTTGACAGAACCATACAGACTACATACAGAATCCAAACTAAAATATTCTATTGTTTTGCTCTTAGTTAGAGAGAGATTATTGGAATTTTCAACAAGATGGAACATCAATAAACACGGTAAATGGTTTTAAAAATCGATTTGCAGCAAACAGTGTTGGTATTTTACAATAGCCTGTTAGAAGTCTTGGTCTCAACATTATAGAAAACATCTGGTCAATGATTGTACGTCGAGTTCACGAGAGAGGAAAGCAGCTTAAATCTGTAGCTGAACTACAGAAATTATTAAACTGTGTATGGAACAATTTTCGCCAAACAGAAATTCAATCTTTATATAGTTCGATGCCAAACAGGATCTTTGAAGTAATTCGAGCAAATAGGAGAAGAATTCCTTATTAATTAATAAAGTACACCCATTTTTTAGAAGTGTAGTCCTACTTTTTACACATATATTGTCATCGTAAAAATTCATCTTTTTTATTAAATGTACTTTTTTTTAAAAAAGTAATTTTTTGTTTCACATAGATACAGGCTTGTAAAAATGTTTTATATAAAATAGTTATTTTCAAAATGTTGTATTATTCATTTTGTCTAAAATAATCTAGTGTCCTTCTACTTTTTTCACGCAGTGTATGTGCTATAGAGAAATATCATACATGTATATTCCAAAAAGAAGTTAAAAATACCTAAAACTCACTCTGAGATAAATATAATGCTGCTATAAATTGTTATTAAAATAGTTTTTTTTACCTTTATAATATTATACCTTATGTTAGAGAAAAGTTTTACTTATTTATTCGTCCCTGTTTTTAAAATTTTATGTTGTATTACAAATATTCACATTTGTGTTTAAAATTCATCTTTTATGGGGAATGGAAGCGGATCTCCAAACCAAAGTGTCTCTCTGTTAATCCAATGGAAAAAATAATTTTCTGAGCCATTACTCTGGCTGCATTGAATATTTTTGCAAACTATTTTTATGCGATACGTTTAGCTGGCTTACAGGGCTATATATGATTCCATTTTTTTTATTTGGTTCAAATATTTTGTTGTAAAATTATTTATTGAAAATTAAAAAAATATTCAAAACAATTTCAAACGGTTGGTTTACAGAATCCTGTAAACCAGCTACATTTATCATTAAAAAAAAATGTTTGAAAAAATTCAATACAGCCGGAGTAATGCGGCTTAGAAAATTATTTTTTCCATTGGATTAACCCAGATACACTTCAGTTTGGAGACATACTTCCATTCTACTTAAGGGAAAATGGGCGCGCTGGACCGGGGGTCTCCAAAGCAAAGTGCATCAGTGTTAAACCTGAGGCAAAAAATTATTTTCTCTGCCACATTTCTCCGGCTGTATTGAATATTTTTACAAGCGGATTTTTTTAAGTGATAAATGTAGCTGACTTACAGGTACCGACCTTCCCACTTTTTGAAATTGGTTCGAATATTTTTTAAAATTTTCAATAAATAATTTTACGCTAAATATTCGAAGCATTTTCAAAAAGTGGGAAGATAGAGACCTGTAAGTTACCTACATTTATCATTTAAAAAAAAACGTTTGTAAAAATATTCAATACAGCGCACACACGGCAAAATGACACTTTTAGGGCGACAAAAATGATTTTTTCAACTTCGTCTGAATGATAAATAAACAATTAATTTTGACCAAGGAATAGTCAGTCGATTTGGATTCACCCACAATATCTTTGTTTAGAAGATAGCACCTGCTTAAACGGCTGTGAAAGCAGATGTTCATCCCCATTGTGTCAAGCTCATTCAGTTGCTCGCTAAGCGTCCACCGGATAATACTGTCTGCTAAATTAAATAGGTCCTTATTTTATGTATTTTAAAACATGGATAACGAAGCAAGTGGTATGTACATCAAAATTAATTTGCTATATCAATTAATTATAGTTATATTTTAAATAAAAAAATTATAAATATAAAAGCATAAATTAGCTAATTAAAAAAATAAAATATCGTTATTTTGAGTGGCTTTTATAAAAAAAGTACCGCTCGGAAATTTTATTAGTTCCATAGCTTATGTTTCAGGTGATCAGTATACAAATTTTCTCGAATCCAAATGAATCCATTTGTAATTTAAGCCTTTTTAATTACCAGGTAGTCGTAATGAATCAGCATCATCGAGAATAACAATAATAAGAAAAGAACTATTTTTTGAGCTTAAAAAGGAAAAGTTCTTTAAACTATCATCTCTAGAGTGTAACAAACAACTATGCAAATATATACTTAACAAACTAAGTGTGTGCGAACCCTCCCAAAAATATGAAAAACAGCTGAAAAATGCAATAAAAGTATTTGTGTCCAAATTGCTAACAAAATGGAAGCTTTCGAAACAAAATACTGAAAGATTTATGAAGAAAAATGCGTATTGGCTTGAAGGAAATTTTATATTTTCGCAACTTCCCTCAACCGCATATTTATCAACTAATTCTGGAAATAACTTAGGAAAAGGTAGACCAAAGAAGCTATTTTCACAAAGTTCTGACAGAACGAAACAGAGAGAAATTAAGCAGATTGTATCAGAAATAGATTCTGACAAACTCAGTTTTGCAACCGAATCTAGTTTAATAAAGAGTGGGAAAAGAACTGCCGCAAAAATTGTTAAATTTGCCGTAACAACGTCACCCCGAAGTTTAAAGAAAATGAAAGAACTTCATCAATCTCCGTCGACTTCAGCAGAAAGTATTGCAGCATACACTCCTGACGAGGCTCTATCACTTATTGTTGATTTAAGCTTGGGTAAAGATGATTACTTGAACCTCCGAGAAGGAGCAAAAGTAAGAGGAGCTAACATTTATCCACCTTACAATGTTATAGCTAATGCAAAAAAACTATGTTATCCCCCAAATATTACGATCACTGAGACTGCTGCCCAGGTACCATTGCAAGACCTTCTAGATCTAACTGTAAAACGTCTAAGCCAAGTCCAATCGGAAGTCTTGCTTCAACATGCCTTAGGTGAAGTCACAGAAATCCAAATGATTTATAAGTGGGGACTCGATGGCAGTGGGGGACATAGCATTTATAAACAGAGTTTTATGAACAATCCCCAGTATGGAGATTCGAATATAATATTATGTACGATTGTTCCTCTTGAAATGTCTATTCAACAGACAAACGACAAAAAAATTTTCTGGAAAAACCTACGCCCATCTTCCACACATTACTGTCGAGTCATAAGCTTCAAATTTATGAGAGAGAACCCCGACACAATGAAAAAGGAATATGATGTAGTAGAAGAACAAGCCTCCCGATTACAACCCACAAAAATTTGTTTATACCAAAAAGAGTTTATTTTTAAGCATATTTTGGTATGTACCATGCTAGACGGAAAGACATGTAATGTATTAACTGATACTAAGTCTTCACAAGCATGCAATATCTGTAAAGCAACGCCAAAAGACATGAATAATATTGCGCAGATATTATTAAGACCATGTGACCATTTGGCTTTTAAGTTCGGCATATCTATTTTGCATACATACCTCAGGTGCTTTGAGTTTCTGTTGCATATATCCTACAAATTAGATATTGAGCAATGGCAAGCAAGAGGTTTCGACTCTAAAGAAAATGTTAAGAAGCGTAAAGCATTAATAACATCGAAATTCTATAAAGAAATGGGACTTGTCGTTGATCAACCCAAACAAGGTGGTGGTAACTCCAACGATGGAAATACCGCCCGGAAATTTTTCGATAATCCCTCTAAGGTTTCAGAAATTACTGGCATCAATAAGCTCTTAATTGAGAAGTTTTCGAATATTTTAAGGGCGATTTCCAGTGGCCACTACATCGATCTTCCGAAATTCAAAAGCTATTGCTTAGAAACTGCCGAAATGTTAATTAATCTGTACGGTTGGTACAAGATGAGCGCCACTGTACATAAATTGCTCATCCATGGCAGCGACATAATGAACATTCTACCATTGCCTGTTGGACAACTTTCAGAAGACGTTCTGGAGGCCAGCCACAAAATCTACAAAAATGTATGTCAGTTTCATTCTAGGAAGACATCCAGAATCAATACCAACACTGACATTTTCAATTGGATGCTCATTTCCTCGGACCCCATCATATCTTCGTACAGGAAACACACTAGAAAAAGGAGTAGGCCTTTTTCAAAAGAAACATTAGACATGCTAAAAATTCCTGATTTCTTGAAAGATGAACCTATGGACAGAGCAGATGACATAGGAGATGACGTCATGGAGGAAAACGCCACGGACGACTAACTCTAACATATTTGTATGTATGTAAATAGACAGAAATATTGTATTATCCATATATCTCCTGATATATATTATCCATAAAATTGAATATCTATTAAAAAATCTATGTATAGTGAAGTAATGTCGAATTGGTGTAGTCTTCCCCAACCACGTCACGGCCCTGCCCCAAGTCAAGAAAAAGTCAAAATGTAAGTTATTTTATAAATATATTCATTTTCTGTTCACATCATGCCATGCAGTTTTCTAATTTAATCAAAAAATATTTTTGTCGCTCTAAAAGTGGTGTATTGCCGTGTGTGCAGCGGGAGAAATGTGGCAGAGAAAATATTTTTTTTGCTTTAGGATTAACACTGAGGCACTTGAGTTTGGAGATCCGCGGTACAGCGCGCCCTTCCCCCTTAAATGTAAATTTGTACTAATGATAATCTTTTAGAGCCTGTCAGAAAATACTGCATTAGCCAGTCCTCTACTGAGTCGCTTTGACATTATCTTAGTTCTATTGGACTCTTATGATGAAAACTGGGATAAATTGGTGTCTTCTTATATTTTAGGAGGACGTGAATTATCAAGTAATTTTTTATTAGATAGTTTCAATATGACTGCCGATTGGTTTTAAATTTTTGATTTGTTAAGTATATGGTTATAGTTGGACATGATTTTTTTTTTTTCAAATTTAGGTCAGTTTTCTAAAGAATCCTTGTGGTCTCTTGAGAAAATGAGAAATTATTTCAATTTCATCAGGAATCTAAACCCAAAAGTCTCTTCATCTTGTGACAGGTACATAAAATTTCAATTATTTAATACAAAATTGTTAAAATATTAAGAGTTGTTTGTTATAACACTTAATCTTAAACTGACTTAACTTTACTGTTTATTTTTATTATTTTCTGTGTTTGGCTATTTTACTGTAATCAGATGATAAAATAATTATGAAAAATAAACATAGTTAAGCTTTGTGTTTTTGGTATGTTTTTATGTACTTTTAGAAAACTAATAAGATTTCAACTAAATTATGTTAATCCCAAACTTAAAACTAAACTAAAGATTATATGGCTTATTCATTATCAAAATCCTTGAAAAGCATATTATTTGATTATGTAATCAAAAACTTTTACAAAATGTTGTGTTAAGCAAGTATTTTATATTTTTCTAATTGAATGTTTAATTCATCTTTGTGTAAAAAAGTAAAGATTTTAAAAAAAATATTTTAATTATATTTAAAATATTAGAGTTTTACAAGCCTACTATAAAAGACAGAGAAGCTTGGAAGGCAGAAACTATGCTCGAACCACTCCAAGGTTATTACAAAGTCTCATAAGATTAGCTGAAGGTATAATTATAGTTGCAGATTGAGTTAAATAATTTGTGGTATAAAGATTTTTCAAAAGCATAAAAGTGTCAATTATTTAGTATTTTTAAAAATCTGTTCTTTTTGTCTAAATATGAAATACTGTATTATATATAAGTAATGTTTTGTGTACTTAAAAGATTGGATTATAGAAATATAGTAGCATTGTTGTTTCAGTATGTGTAAGCCGATAAATAAAAGTTTAACTACCATAGAAAGAATAATTTTTAAATAAAAAAACCAAACCTAAATATTTTTCAGGTCAATACCGAATCTTCTAAACCAGTGGTTCCCAACCTTTTGTAGACCATTGCCTCGTATTTTAGGTTGATTAACATCTATCGACCCCTTTTAATTTTCATGTTATGTCTAATCATAATTTGAGTTAAAGTGTAACTATAAAACAGTTTTATAACACTTTCTACCGTTTATAAAAACAACCAAAGAAGCTTTATCCGGTCACTTTTAAATAAAATAGAAAAAACATAAAACACATATTTTTAAAGAACAAAAGTGAACTAATTAACATATATTGTTACTGGTTTCTAGAAAATTTAAGAGAGTTTAAAGTAAAAATTGGCTGGTTTGGTTATAGTTGGAGAATGGTTTTTCTGTACAAAGGTACAACATTATTTTAATTTTCCCCCTTTGAATACTCATCGCCCCTCAAGAATTTTTTTGCCCCCTTGATAACACAAATCCCCCACTTTGGGGCGATCGCCCCCAGGTTGGGAACCGCTGTTCTAAACTAATCCAACTATGATAAAACTAGGTGTGTGTATTAGTACATTTGACTTTCAATTGCTATTTAATAAATAAATACACACATTTAAAGGTAATTATATTTCTTATAATAATGTTATTTCAATAACTTTAAAACCTTAAAAGTTCTATGGCAGAGCATTGTGCATGCAAAATTTTCTCTAAAACATTATTATGATGGCAGGTACTGATGACTTGTGTACAGAATTTGAAGTCTGTGACTCTGTTAATTCGAGCTGTAGAGTGGTTTCAGATAGACACACAGACAGATCAATGTTGGAAAACCACTTTTTTAGAATCGGCACCCTATAAAATGTGTCGAAAACACAAAATTTCCATTGTGGATTTTTGACCCCATTGTAATACTTTCATTACCTTAATTTCATATTAGGCAATTAAAAGTAAAAACAGCTTTAAACTTTTTTTCATTTTTCATTACAAAATCTTCTAAACTAATCTAACTGTGAAAAAATAAATTACTTTTAATGAGGGATTGGAAAGTTACTTTTAAGCAGTAACTCTGTTACAATTACTTAATTAAAAAAGTGACTATGTTACAGTTACTTGATATGAAAAGTAACTAGTTACAGTTACTTAATATGAAAATAACTTATCACAGTTACTTTTAGAAATTTCAAGTTATAAGAAAAAATTTAAATTTATCCATTTTTTTAGTTCCGTTTTTTAGAAAGAACCAAGACTAAAGAAATAGAGACAGTCGGAAAACGTTGAGAAAGAAAATTCAGCGTAGTTTAAAGTTAAATTTTAAATAATTAAATTACTTTCTGAAAAATCTAACGGTGTTTCCCGAAAAAAGTAACACATTTCTCCAACCCCTGCTTTTAGTGGTGTGCCGACAACTCGGGTACTTCATACTTAAGGGGGAATGGGCGTGCTGGACCGGGGGTCTCTAAAGCAAAGTGCATCAGTGTTAATCCTATGGCGAAAAAAATATTTTCTCTGCCAAATTTCTCCGGCTGTATTGAATATTTTTACAAACGTTTTTTTTAAAATAATAAATGTAGATAACTTACAGGTCTCTATCTTTCCACTTTTTGAAAATGCTTTGAATATTTTGAGTAAAATTATGTATTGAAAATTAAAAAAAATATTTGAACCAATTTCAAAAAGTGGGAAGGTCGGGATCAGCTACATTTATCACATAAAAAAATCCGCTTGTAAAAATATTCAATACAGCCGGAGAAATGTGGCAGAGATAATAGTTTTTTCGCCATTGGATTAACACTGAGGCACTTGAGTTTGGAGACCCGCTGTCCCAGCGCGCCCGTTCCCCCTTAAGTGATAATTCCTGCAACCCAACAAACTGTAATACACATGTATATTTTTGCAGGTCATGCCCGACTTATGTTTCGTTCTGAAGCATTAGTAATTGATGCTGTAATGGCTATTGTTCTGATGGAATCTTCCATGTCTGGTTCAGCAATTTTGGACGAACTCACCACACTTCACTCTTCATTTTCTGAAGATCCAAAGACTGAATATAGAGATAAAGGTATGTAACAAGTATCTCATCTGTATGTGTCATTAAGTAACTATACTGGGTGTCCGTAAAAAAATGTCAGAGTTTTAATGGTATATTACAGGAGTTTATTTTATACTAAATATAACAAATCATACTTGACATTGAAGGAAAACTAACCTAGTTTTTCCTATAAGTGCTCAATGTGTGTGCCTTTAGTGATACGGCACACATCCAAACGAAAATGCAATTCTTCCCATACTGTCTGCAGCAAGTCCGGAGTAATGGAAACAACGGCCTGTGCAATGATGTAGCGGTACAAGTGCATGCGCTTATCTGAAACTGTTTTAGTTATTCTTTATTTGTCACCTTCAACCACATTTCAATTACACTTCAACCACAATACTATTGCACTTCAACCACAATACAATAATACTATTAAAACTCTATACAAAAAAACTATTTGAAACTCGGACATTCTTTTATGGACACCCTGTAATTATATAATATGTAATTCTATATATTTGTAAGTACGACATACTTTATATATTTCTTTTAGTTAGTTATTTAATTTTTTATCCTGTTTTGACGTAGAGAAAAATTAATAGAAATATTATCAAATTGCACACTTGACTTTTTCAGCATTATCCATAATGCCTGGGCAATGTGATATTTTCTATTTAATTTATCATTTTGTCATATCCCTTTGGGCATTTTTTTGAGTTGCCCTGGCATTATGAATAATGTCCAATTATTCATATTACCAATAAATTATACATAGTAAAAGCTATATTACCGTCGCTGAAGTAACCCGAAACCTTTTGTCCAAAATTTTTGTAAATGCAATGTGGTTTTGATATTAGGCTATTAATTATTTTAAATGTCGTCAGTTAAAATTAAAACTTAATCAAGTTTAAATATTTTTCTTTTGAAGTCTGATAACGAAACATATCAGAATCACTAACATGATTAATATTGGAAATAAAAATTTGTGACAAAATTGAAATTGTAGTATAGTGAATCAAAGGTCTGATTCTGGTCATTACATCCTTAACACATATTATACAGGGTGTCTATAAAAGAACTCCGGGGTTTTAAAAATTCATATATCACTAACTATAAAAGATAGCAAAATTTAGTGGATTTCTCTGAAAAGAGTAGCTCAAAAAGTTTTACTCATACCAATTGGGAATGTTTGTATCAACTGTTGGCGGTGCTGCAGGGCGTTGACCTTAAAATGACGTCGCGAAATTTGAAATGATGGCGACTCCGCAACAAAAGGCTCAATGTGTTATTTGGCTCATAGAAACGAAACGTTTTTCTTCTGGGGGCATATCAAGAATCTTGTGTATGCAGAGAAAATTCGTGATGTTCAACATCTCAGGGAACGAATAGTCAATTGTGTGGCAACCGTCTCCCCAGACATGCTCGCCAGGACATGGGAAGAGGTAGAATACCGTTTAGACGTCTGCCGTGCAACTAACGGGGCTAATATAGAACTTTACTAAGTGTTAAAAAAAAAACTTGAAAATGTAAGCTTTTCAGTCATGTATAAAACATGTATGTATATATTTTATTTCATTAAAATATTTTGCCACAAAACCCCGTAGTTCTTTTATAGACACCCTGTATATTTTGAAATCTAATCTTACGATTTTTTTTGATAAATGATAAAGTACAAGTATACCTGTTTATCTTATAGTTAGTAGGCATTCATACTGTTGACACATGTGAAACTTTCCTATTATTGATTTTAACAGAGTGTTTGATGTAGTATTGACATGGTTTGATGTAGAAGGAAGTGTTAAAAAGATAGGCATTTTGCATCTTAAACAACGGGAGAACAGCATTTAACTGTATAGAGACAATTTTATCTTTACTGTATTTAAATAATTCTTTAAATTAAAAAAATGTTTTGTATGCTATGTTATTTTATATATTTGATTTATATTAGCACAAAGATTTTCCTTTTATAGCACAAGCAGTTTTAAAGCTCCTGAATTTGGAGGAACTGTTAGAAGAATCTGGTGACTATAAACTTGCATACCAAGACCTCAGTGTAAAGAGCTTACTTTCAAAAGTTAGCGTTCTTTGCGATACTTCTAAAAACTCGTACCTAGGCGATAGTTTTGGATTGAATGAGAACACTTCAGCAGCAGACTATTCAAAAAGTACCAGTATTTTGCCAAAGGATGATGTAGCAGATATCTTTAAAAAACCATTGCCACTAAAACATAGTCTTCATTCAAGAAATTCACCAATAAATAATGCTACAAAAAGTGTGCACTTATTGGAAGAGATAGACATTATTGACCCTGAAAAAAATTCATTTTCAGAAGATCATAATAAAGTAAATAGTTTAAATAATGTTGCCAGCATGGATGAAGTATCTACTATGTCCCATTTAGTTAATACATTTTGTGATGAAGGATTTCAGCCAGAAGACATAACGTTAGATTTTCCACAAAAGCCCAAAGCAGCAGACGTAGTAGCCACAAATAACAATACAGTGGACCAAGAATTGGAAAGCTTAGCGATGGAATTTGAAAATGCAGATACACCCGGGTTGAATTTGCCACTTGAAGCAAAGATGCCTTGCGTTGAAAACCAGATATCGAAATTAAATTTTTCACCTGGCAAACTTGGAGAAAAGCGCAAAACAACAGAGGTAATAGCCACAAATAACAATATAATGGACCAAGAATTAGAAAGTCTAGCGATGGAAATTGAAAATATAGATAGTACACCAGAGTTGAATTTGCATCCTCAAGCAAAGATGCCTTGCGTTGAGAAACCAATATCCAAATTGCAATCTTTTAAACAGTTCAGTTTTCAGAAACATAATCAAAAGAAGGCTTTTTCAAAAGTTAGCATTGCCAATGAAACCCTTGCCGCAGCTAATGACATGGATAAAGTTGCTAACACATTGCCAGGCAAAAGCAATGGTACGGACAAAGTTGCTAACATATTGCCAGGCAAAAGTAATGATAGGGACAAAGTTGCTAACATATTGCCAGGCAAAAGCAATGGTAGGGACAAAGTAGCTAACACATTGCCAGGAAAGAGCAATGGTAGCGACAAAGTTGCTAACATATTGCCAGGCAAAAATAATGATAGGGACAAAGTAACTAACACATTGCCAGGAACAAGTAATTTTATAAGTAAAAACCCATCAAATGAGATTGTTAAAACCAATACAACCATAGGCGATGGCTTACTAGACCAATCAACAGTTCAAATTACAAAGTCAAGATCTTTATCTGATGTCAAAGAAAGTGGTCAACAAATACAAAGTAGCACTCCAAAAAGAGTATCTCAAGGGTCGGACCCTAATAAATCTGCTAACAAATTCACAATGTTTGCCTTCAAAAGTCGTCCTTCTAAAAAGGATAGTGAAACTACTCCACCAAAAGCTGCAGTAATTATAACACAGCCTGTTTCAGAGCCTGCCAATAACATGCCTAGTCAAAGTATTGAGCATGTAAGAAGCACTCAGTCGTCACAGTCAGCTTTCAAGCGAATTTTAAGTAACTCTACTTTTAAGGCTGAACTTGATGCAGAGGATTTGGATGATCTCATGTTTGAGATATGAACTTATACAAAAGTATGTATTTTAAATGAAGTGGTAAATATTTCAGTTTCATTTCCAAAAATATAAGTTGATATTTGTTAAAAGTGTTTTTTTATGTTTGTTATAAATGTAATATCCATGTTAGGGATAAAAGTTTCAAAGTTCAATTTCTAAATCTTAATGTTGGAAAAGGTTTTTTTTCTGGTAAAATGAAGAAACTGATTGAAATATTTTATAACTGTGTGATAAATTTCATATCAGTAGTTTTACATTGCCTCTCTACAATAGCTCAATACTACAATTGAAAATTCTTTTATTCAGCACTATTGATGAATTGTTAGAAGAATTATTCTTAGTTTTTTGAAAATGTTTAGCATACTTTATTACAGTTCTTTACTAAAATTGTACACAGGTTAACATGTAAATTTATTCATATGAAGAGCTTAGTGGAAGAATGTGCAAAAAACGTATATGACAAAAAAAAAGGTGAAACCGAGCTTTGAAGTTTTTAGTGTGCTGTTATATCCGTTAAAAATGGTACTTGCAAACAGTAAAAAATATACTTAGTTTATGAAAAAGGAAAAACATCTTATAGGGAGTAAATAACATGTTCATTGACAAAAATGTCACATAGCATGTTCTTTCACCAAACTGTTCATGTATATACTTCATATAACATAGAAAATCCAATAGCTAAAAAAAACCAATAAAAAAAGTTGTGTATATTGTGAATTTCTGTAGAAAGAATAAATAAATCCAACAAAGTTTTTTAAAATTCTTTTATTTAAGAAACTTATTCCTCAACTTGAGGAGAGTATATTTCGTGGTTAAAAATAAATAGAAAATTTGTGGAACTGAGAAATACATTTGAAGATAGCTACTCTTGAAGTATCTAGAAAAATTATTTCTTGGGTTGTATCCAACGGTCGTCGACTTTATTGCAAGGACCTGCATAGCCAGGTTACTCAAATGGATTACAGCAGAACTCCAATTATCCGAAGCAATTGGGACTTAACCACATTTGGATAATTGGAGTTAATCAGAATCAGAAAAAAGGTAAATGGGCTTGTTTCACGAGGGATCTGGCAACAGCTCCGCGGTCTTGTTATCATTTTTCTCTAATTACTTTTGCCTTGGTATTCCAAATTGAGTTTTCTAAGAATATTTTAGTTTTTTTTTTTTTTTAAATTCCAACTTCTTTCAATGCAAGTTTTCCTTGATAAATAACTAAAACAACCAACAGCACAGCAAGAAGTTGTAATTTAAAAAAAAAATAACTAAAATAACTTATTCTTAGAAAACTAAAAATTCGAGAAAAATGAAAACAAGACCGCAGAGCTGTTGCCAGATCCCACGTGAAACAAGCCCATTCAATCAATTGCTTACTGTATTTTTGGGTTGTGAGATCATGTTCTAGTTTCGGTCATCATCAATATAACCAAAACTAAAGTGTAAGGTGCTGTTTTGAAAGTTCGAGTTATAGCTTTTTGTAATAATTTTATTATTCAACTTTTGTTGAACTCTTGATTTTAACAAATGTTTATACCCGACCTATTTGCTACTGTTCGTTTCTGTTGCAAGTCAGGCCTAGTCATTTTTTTTATCTACCCCAAAAAATTACTATTTATGACAGATAACCGGGTGGCATAGTTCTCTGAAATTCGGATAATCAGCAACACTACGGATAATTGGAGTTCTACTGTATATTAAAACAAAGGAAGATCATTGTTTGAAAGCCAGAGCATTGAAACCCTACCAATAACAAAGTCAAAATTGATTTAGAAAAAACATTCAAATTTCATAGTATTTAAAATTCATTATAAATATCAAACAATTGTTTTTGTCTCAAGCTAGTTAAAGTTTTAAAAAGACACTTTGTGCGTTATGCATGGGAAAACTCATGTCGTAAGTAATTTAAAATTTCGATATTAAACTTTCAATTTTCTAAAGATTATAATATAATAAACAATTTTAATAATTTATAAATTCATTAATATGACTTTTTTTACAATTAAAATGTCACAATTTTATTAATGGCAACTTGATTATGCTCTTTGTTTCTATTGATCTTCCGATGTACAATAATTGCTCTCATATTCACAAACAGATCACACTTGGGTTATTCAGTCAAATATTTGACCAGTTTGTTGCATCACATAATCTCGTACAAACTTAATGTTATCTGGATAGTTTTTTCTTCTCTGCAGAAAATTGTTTGCCGTAACGACGAGATATATCTCTCACAAACTCTGTTTTTAATACTTTTAAACACCTGAAAAAATAAGAAACATTTTGAGAAAATTACCATTAAACTTGCTCTTAAAATAGGGAAGCATAACACCACATGACTTACAATTACTACTCAATACATTTCAAAGTAATACCCTATAATGTAATTCAGTAACTTTAAATCCTAAATTTTCTGGCAGCTACCCCTTGTGCATGTATGATTTTCTCAAAATAGTTATTTATGCAACAAGTGTGAAAAGTAACACTTTTTAAAACTAGTGGATTTTATTGCACGAGCGAGTGAAATAATGACACGTGTTTTAAAAAGTTCACTTTTCACACGTGTTTCATACACTATTTTTTATAATTACGTGAAAAAAATCAAATATCATTGGTTCAAAAATAATTCACGTGCTAATTTTTTTACGTAAAGAAGATTGGCATCGATAAATCTCTGGAACTAAAAAATACAAACTTATTTTTTAGTTTAAAGTCAAACATTTGAACATGGATACTCATTCAAAAATAAAAAAATAATAAAATTCACGCGCATAATATTTATAAATAAAGCAGATCAATAAATTTCTGGATTTTATGAATATTATGAAATAGAAATTTTACTTGAAATGTTGGCATCTTATGAAAAGAGTGAAAAAAAGTAATTTTTTTCACTGCTTTTGGGTGAAAAAAAGTAATTTTTTATCACTGTTTCTAAAAAGTATAACTTTTCGCATGCGTCTGAGGTTAAAATTAGTGTAAAAATCGGATTTTTTCCCGCAATTATAAAAACATAATTGTGACATCCAAAGGGTTTTAGGAACTTGTGTACAAAATTTGAAGTCCATAACTCTTTTCGTTATTTAGCAATACTTTCTAAACAAACAAACACATTCACTTTTACAAAAACATTCTAAGGCAGCTACCCCATGCATGATTTTCCCGGAAATGTTAGGATGACTAACAGGTACTAGGAACTGGTGTACCAAATTTGAAGTCTTACGAGCTGCCGAGTGGTTTCAGGCAGTCTGACATATCAATGTTCAAAAACCACCGTTTTAGAATAAGAACACAGAAGTAAGAAACACAAAATCACTATTTCGGATATTTGACCCCATCAAAATACTCTCATTAACTTATATTTCATAAATTAGGCAATTGAAAGAGAAAAGTTTGGTAGCAGAGTTATTTCATTGATTACGGATTTTTTTACATCAAATAATTTTTCATTACTCAGAATCAATATAGATTAACAGTATGTGTTAAAAATAGTAATTTACGACACAATTCCATGTTCTATGAATTCAATACATGCATAGTATACTAGCTATTTAATTAAAAATGTCATCAATTATAACAATCAGTTATAACAATAATGAAAAAGTACTCACTTTCTGTATTGGGAACTTGATCGGAATTTAGCAATATCAAAACTTGGTGCATGGGGCATGTGTACAATGAAAGCATTCGGAAGCACTACAAACTCATAGCTGCAATAGAATTTAAAAAAATATTAAATTGTAATATGGTTTATCTTTAACAAAGTACAGGGTTGCCACTTTTCTAGAATATGTCCAAATATATCTATTTTAGTTAATTTATTAAAGAGAGATACATAAAAAAGTGATTTTTTTTGTTTGTAGTTTAAAAAATACATTGAATACTAGTATGTTTTAAGATTAGTCGAATATTTAGTATTATTTGGGTTTAGAAAGCAGTATAGTATATCCATGAACTATTTTTTTTAATAGTGGCGGGAGGAGTTGAAAATTCCTTTTATTAATTCACAGGATATATTTTCAATTTTCTTTTCCCTTTAGTTTTAAGTAACATAGGAATTCTCAGCCTTTTTCTAAATGTGTGTGATATCCTATAGTAAGGTGTCTAAGACCTTTAGTTCCTCTGATCGAACAGGTCTTTGATGCTGCCATCCTGTAAATTGCATAGCTAACAATTCTTTGAGTACCGGACTGCTGCAAGTTAAATCTGTAATGGTCTAGCCTTGTATGTGATTGTAAACTTTGGTTGTGTTAGGTTTAGGATTATAAGGCCAGGATTCCATAACCCATGTGCAGCTCTATCCGGACACAAAACCAAATCAATTTTTCCTAGGTTTTCCATATTTTTAATGTATAATGTGACCAGATTTTCAAAACCAAAAATCAGGATGTGACGTGCTATTGCTACCCATCCCTTAAATTTTTTCTGAATATAATACCCTTCTTTCAAATTTTCGGCAAATGGCCTAATAACTGAGAAATAACTCGTAAATAATTATCATCATCCTGAGTAACCAATTTAGCAAACTAATAATATAATTAAGGTCTTTTAAACATTAACATAAAGTATATTAAAAATATTTGTAAAATCTATAATTTATATTTCTCCTTTTTTTTTGCAACTGAAACAGAAAATCTGGACTTTGTGGCGGGACAGGGTGACAAAAGGCGGGACTGTCCACCAAAAACGGACTTCTGGTCACATTAGTAGAGTGTCAACCCCAGAAAGTATAAGTTGTGCAGTTTACCCTTGGGCGTAGAGCTCCATGATATGCGAGACCTTGTTCCAGCCAAATCCCACAAAGCGGCGGTCGTACTCCGGCACATCCCTCCGCACCACGATGTATGGCTCAAAGTCCAGCTCCCACTGGACGCGGTATGGCGTGGTGGCCGTACGCCATTTGGCATAGTTAGTGGGGGCGTGGCCACGCGTCCACACATGGTACCTGGAAGGGGAGCACATTGTTTGAGGATGGTTGCTATCTGTTACGCTCCGAGGGATAAGCTATTTGTAGGGTTCATACTCTATCTAAGAAACGGCAATTCAGGAGTTTCTAAGGAGATTTTCAGGAGTGCAGCAATGTAAATTCAGGAGGTAACGAGGAATAAAATTGAATATGTTTGTTTATTATCATATTAGTTTAGTGACTTCACTGCACCTCAAATAGTGAAACAGAAGAAAAAAATCTTCACTTAAAGAGTTGTGCGGTGCATTATGGGACATTAACTAGTATCACGATGTCCAAACTTTATTTTTTACTATACATGCGCAGTAGACTTATTCCCGAATAAAGTACAGGATAAAAAAGACAGAGAAAGGAGAAAAACAATCCACGATTTTACGTCTACATTTTTTTTCAGGAGAGGGAAACAAAATATCAGGAGATGAAACATAAATTTCACGAGTTATAAGGGCCCCTTAGAAAAATAATATGAAATTCAGGAGTTTTTCAGGAGGCGTAGGAACCCTATGTTTAGTAATAAAAGTACTAACTTTTTTTATTTTTGCAATCTTATGATTTAAAAATAATCTTCTCAAAACTTGTAGAGTAAGTCATAAGTTAAAAAAGCATTTTAAATATGAAAAAAAAATCAAATTAAATAAAAGATTACATTATTTAGTTGCAGGAAGTAAAGCAACTATTCCAATATTTTTTTTAATTCAGTGATAAAAGTTGTAGTTATAATTGTGGGAATGGTCTGATCCCATATCAACAGAGGGCGCCACGACACAGCCGTCCATTGAAAGGTCGCAAACTGATTACGTCGTAGTGGCGGTATCCACACTTTGAATTTCGCAACGACATTCGGCAGAACATTCGAAAACTTTGTCTAGAGAGGTGTGCTGCGGCACCCTCGTTTTGATTCTGTTGTGCGTAGATTAAATCTTAGTATTTGTTAATAAAAATAGTTAATTTAATCGTTAATTTCTTGCCTCACATGGGGGCTTAGCCGAGATAATTTTTTTTTCTCCGGCGTGAATAAAATCTGAACGAACAAGCCATTTCAATTGTTTTCAGTTTCGGTTGCTACGGGGCAGATAAACTGTCGGAACGGGCTTACGTATGGCGAATAGTGCAGTGTGACTTCTTTTGGAATTAAAAAATAACTGTTCACATTTACTGACTCTGGAACCTGTCAACTTATGGATTATATTTAATTTGAAGTGCAGAGCAGTGTAGTATTTTTCCTGTTTACAATAAATCTTCGGCGGTGAGTACATGTTTTGATTTCTACTAACACCATGGCATTCCTCTCGAAGGCGAGAAAAGTAGATTTAGTACAGCTAACTCAAGAATTAAACCTAGTTATGCCGGAAGGAGCCAAAATATCACAGTTAATTAGCATAATTACTGGCGATGCAAATTATTCGGAAGAAACGACTAAAAATTTGTTGACAAATATTGAAACTGAGCGACTTGAAACTTTAGAAAAAGAAAATGAACAGGCTAATCAAAAATTTGAAATAGAAAAGTTAAAAGCCGAAGCTTTGTTACATAACAGTACGTCGGCAGAGCAGGAACGAAACACACAAAAGTGTAATATTATAAATTTGGTGAAACCATTTGATTCAAAAGGGGACATAGGAATTTATTTAAATTTATTTGAAAGACAAGCTATAAGGGCTGGTGTACCGACTGAAAGTTACGTGTCGCACCTATTAACTTTGTTACCTTTGGACATCGTAAATTTGATTGCTCGTGAACCGGATGAGCTCGCAAATGACTATGACCACGTAAAGAAAATCTTACTTAAACGATTTAATTTGTCGGCTGAACAGTTTCGCATCAACTTTGCATTCCTTAAAAAAGAAACGACCGCGAGCTGGCGAGACTTTGCGTTTGAACTTACTAGCAACCTCGAGGGATGGCTAACGGGAATTGGAATCAAAACTTTCGAACAGCTAAAAGAGTTGTTGATAGTCGACCAGGTTCGCCGAAAATTACCAAAGGATACGCGGGAACATTTTTTAGACCAGTTACCGAAGTTAAAGAGTATACATGAGTTAACTGACTTACTGGACGACTACGATAGTCTCCGATCAAAATCAAGCTTCCATAAAACAAACGTGCACGATAATAGGTTGAAATTTAACGGATATGCAGGACAGGAAAGGCCTTTTAGAGGATCCGCCAATGCTACTAACCCTAACATGAATAAAAATGATTACCATAATGAAAGAGTGTTTAATAATAAAAATTTTGATATGAATGACAAATATGCTGATAAAAATCGTAGATATAATAAAAATGGTGTTAATTTAAGTGCAAAAAAATTTGATGGTGAGAATGAAAGTGTTACTTGTTTCACTTGTCACAATAAAGGTCATAAATCTTTTCAGTGTCCCAATAAAGTACCGAAACCAGTGAATAATGTGGGTAGTGCAAATACTTATTTGGATAGCAATATTTTAACGTATATTGAAATAATGGGAAAGCAAGTACAGGCAGTGGTCGACACAGCAGCCTGTCTCAATATTTGTAATTTAAATGTGTATCAAATGTTGGGTGAACCCAAACTGGAAAGAGACGGTACAACAGTAAGTGGGGTCGGTAACGTAATTATAGAACCAATTGGATATTTTACTTGTAATATAACGCTTGATACGTATAAAATTTATTCTAAGATATATGTGGTAGAGGTGTTGGATTCTAACTTTATATTGGGAAATGAAGTCTTGAATAAATTCAACTTTAGTATAAATGAAAGTGGTATACATATTTTGGGTGTAAGAAATGCTAAGACTGTGTCATATTTCCAAATAGCATCACAAAATACAACACAATTACACCATGATCCGCTTCCAAACCACAAAGAGCAAGGACGTAATTACCAATGCCATTTCTTCAGTGTTAAAAGGTCAACAAACCGAAACGAAACCGAATCTAATAGTAGAAGTGAAGCTGAACACAAAGAATTGGAGTTGAACGTGAACCAGTCTGAAGGTTTGCAAGAAAAACAAGATGCAGGTTCGAGCGCAGCAGACAAGCGACATTGGCCTATTTCCGTCATAAGGAACAGGGACGTGACTTCATCGTCAGAAACCACTCAAGTTGTTCCTTTTTCGGGTAAGAAGAACACACAGGCTACGTCACTTTCTGATCATGCCTACAATACCACCATCAAAGTCGAAGAGAGAAACCAAAATGTCATCAACCTGAACAAGGAAAGCCAAGATCAATCACTTGCAAATCTGCCAAACTTTGAAGAATATGAACCAGACATCGGACTCATAGAAAATAGTGCAATCAAACAAGAGCTACTCAAGTTAGTCAAAAGCTATAAACCAAACAAAATAAAAGACACAAACTTGTCAATGAACATAATATTGTCAGACGAAATACCAATATTCGTTCGAAGTCGTCGACTGTCACAGCTAGAAGAGCAAATAGTTGATGACCAAGTACAAAAATGGCTGGAAGATGGAATAATCAAGGAGAGCGACTCAGAATTTGCATGTCCAATAGTTTTAACACGCAAACGGTCAAATGAGTATCGCATTTGTTTAGACTTCCGCCAGCTGAACAAGAAAATAGTTAAAGTTGGTTACCCTTTGCCGTTAATTGAAGATGTAATTGATAAACTACAGGGTGCGAAAGTATTTTCTTCGTTAGACTTAAAGAATGGCTTCTTTCATGTGAAGATTGATCCGAGGAGTACCAAGTATACTGCCTTCAACACGCCGACTGGACATTATGAATTTTTGAGAGTTCCGTTTGGACTGTGTATCTCAAGTGCTGTTTTCCAACGATACATAAACACTGTTTTCAAGGACTTACTACGCGATGGAACTTTGCTGATCTACGTGGACGACTTGATCGTGCCATCACAGACGGAAGAAGAAGGTCTGGAGAAATTGAAGAAAGTACTTCAGGTGGCATCAGAATATGGGCTGGAAATCAACCTAAAGAAATGTCAATTCCTCAAGCATCGAATCGAATTTTTAGGATACATCATAGAGAATGGAACGGTGCAGCCTTCGCCGTCAAAGACTCTAGCTCTACAAAATTTCCCTGAGTTGAAATCACCTAAGATGACACAATCATTTTTAGGACTTGCAGGATACTTCAGAAAATTCATCAAGGACTACGCCACCATCGCACGACCATTGAGTGATCTACTGCGAGACAACGTCAAATTCCATTTCGGAGAAGAACAAAAGGAAGCCTTCAATAAACTCAAACAAGCCCTATCCCAAAGCCCAGTTCTACATATCTTTAAGCCTGGTCAAGAGTTGGAACTGCATACAGATGCGAGCAGTCAAGGATTTGGTGCTGTTCTGTTGCAGAAAGATGAAGACAATTCTATGCATCCAATCCACTACATGAGCAAAAAGACAAGCCCACAACAAGAAAAATATGGAAGTTACGAGTTGGAAGTGCTAGCTATCGTTGAAGCCGTGAAAAAATTTCGAAATTACCTAGTCAATTCAAAATTGTTACGGACTGCGCAGCGTTTCAAAAGACACTTAGCAAGAAAGACTTAACACCGAAGATAGCAAGATGGGCATTGATGTTGGAAGAATTCGAGTACGAAGTTGTACACCGAGCAGGAAAGAAAATGCAACATGTCGACGCTTTAAGCAGAAACACAGTATTGATAATAACACGTTCTAATGCTGAAATAACGAGTAAAATTAGAGCTGCACAAGACCAAGACGAACACATACAAGTAATGAAAAATTTGACGGAACGTGGTGAAGACAACAATCATGTAGTGAAACAAGGTATTTTGTACAGATGTGAAAATGGAGAAGAGCTACTAGTAGTACCGCAAAACATGCAAGTGGAAATCATCAAAGAAATACATAACAAAGGACACTTTGCTACTGCCAAAACCGAGGACATCCTAAAGCAAAACTACTATATTCCTAACGTGAGGAAAAAGACCGAAGACGTCATTGCGAATTGCATAGACTGTATTTTATACAATAGGAAACGAGGGAAGGCTGATGGTTTTTTGAAGCCAATTCCTAAGGAAAACGTCCCTCTCGGCACATATCACATCGATTTCATGGGTCCGTTAACAACAACCAACAAGCAGTATCAACATATCTTCACTGTAATTGATGCTTTCACAAAATTCACATGGTTATACCCGGTAAAAACAACCTCAACAAAATGTGCTCTTGAGAAACTGCAACTTCAACAGACATCGTTCGGTAATCCGACAAGAATCATTTCAGACAGAGGATCGGCATTCACAAGCAAAGAATTTGAAGATTATTGTCAAGAACAAGGTATCGAACATTGGACGACAACGACAGGCGTACACAGAGGAAACGGACAAGTTGAGCGTATACACAACACATTAACTCCAGTATTAGCCAAACTATCAAGTGATGACCCAGCCAAGTGGTACAAATTTGTCCCAGGAGTACAAAGAATTCTCAACAGTACAACATCAAGAAGCACAAAATTTTCGCCTTTTGAACTTTTAACCGGAATAAAAATGAAGAACAAGGAAGATCTACAAATTAAAACACTTCTAGAAGACGAGTACATCAACAACAGAAATGAGGAAAGAGACAAGATGCGGGAAGAGGCAAGAATCAACATCCTACGCATGCAGGAAGAAAATAGGCAGCAGTACAACCGTAAACGAAAGAAACCTCGGACATTTCAGATCAACGAACTGGTAGCGGTGCAACGAACGCAATCTGGACCTGGTTTGAAATTGAGGCCTAAATTTTTTGGACCGTATAAAATAACTGCGATAAAGCCAAATGATCGTTACGAGGTTGCGAAAATAGGTCAACATGAAGGGCCGAACGTGACCACAACCTCAGCTGATTTCATGAAAGCATGGGTCTAGACTGGAAAGTCCAACAATTGTACATATTTTGGTGTGTTCTTCTGCTGTTTTTTTTTGTTTTATTTTCTAGATTTCGAGGACGGAGGATGTCAATCGGGGCGATGACCGTCCAGGATGCCCGAGTGTGGGAATGGTCTGATCCCATATCAACAGAGGGCGCCACGACACAGCCGTCCATTGAAAGGTCGCAAACTGATTACGTCACAGTGGCGGTGTCCACACTTTGAATTTCGCAACGACATTCGTCAGAACATTCGAAAACTTTGTCTAGAGAGGTGTGCTGCGGCACCCTCGTTTTGATTCTGTTGTGCGTAGATTAAATCTTAGTATTTGTTAATAAAAATAGTTAATTTAATCGTTAATTTTTTGCCTCACATAATCACTTTTTTTTTTAACACACATGAGTTACACTATAGAAAAGGCACATTTTTATGGATTGTTCAAATATTTTGTTGAAAAATTATTTATTGAACGTTTAAAAAAATATTTGAACCAATTTCAAAAAGTGGGATTATAGAGCTCTGTAAGCCAGCTACATTTATCATATAAAAAACAGCTTTCAAAATTTTTCAATACATCTATAATTTGGCTTAGAAAATCATTTTTTCTATTGGATTGACGCAGATGGAAGTATTTGGTTTGAGACCCTGGCTCGACCCCCTAAAAATACTAGTTATTTTAATCATGTGAAAAATACTACTTTACTTTCTTTTGGATTAACATGATAATGCAATGAATTCAAGATAATAATATTCATGATTCAAAGATAGTATTTTAAACTATTTTATGAAGATTAAAGGAAATACACTAAAAAAAAATTGAAGAAATAAATTATTTACCTAGCATTTATTTATGCAATATTCTTTTTGGTGTACATTGGTATTTAATCAATAGAATATAAAAAAAAAAAGACTTACCTAAAAGTAAAAAGGGTTCCCATGTCCAGCATGGAAAGTAGTTCAGCTTATGATTTTGGGAATGTTAGGCGATACCTTTGGGTCTCAAAAGCTAAAAACGATTAGAGCCTGAAATGAAGAATTACGTACATTGAAAATTTATACAGACACACTTAAAATCTTAGCGTAGCTCGTTCATCATATACAGGGATTTATACAGAGCAAACTAATATGCATAAATTTGGCACAAACTCAAATTATTAACTTGGTAGAGAGGCTATTGACGACACTCTCCTGTGTTTATAAAAATTTAGTTAAAATAATTTGCCTTATGGGATATTTACACCAAAGTTGTATTTCCAAGCTTAAAAGCACATAAAAGAAGTTACTAAATATCATATATATTTACAGCGTGGATATTGTCCAGCCTTATTCCCAATCAAAGTTAACCCCTTTTTGGGAAGATTTCTATAAAGTTCTATATTGTACACCTTCCTCCCTAAATTTCAAACAATGGCACAATTAATGTAAACTAATAAGCCAGGAAGTTAGCATTATCCCAAGTAATCAAATAACTAATAATACAGTATCTTTAAGCCTCATTTCAACATTTTAAACTTAAGAGTACTCAACAAAATAGTAATAAATTCTATATTTTATATTTCCTTGTTTTCAGCACGTTGCAGGATAACAGCAAAACAGGAAGTTTGGCCAGTGGGAAGTGAGACCTGACGTCTGGTCACGTTAAGAATTATTTTTTTTTACCTGATTCCCTTTCCCATGCTGTCAATAGTCACATTAAACGCAATTCTGGGGGCTGGGGAGCCCAGTCGGTTAGGCATTCGCCTAGCCCGCAGAAGGTCCCAGGTTCGGGTCCGGGCATCGCCAAAATAACTATAACTAATATGACGCCCGTCGCCAATAGCCCTCGTGTAGCTCTAGAGCGACGATAATTCAAACTAAACTAAAAGCAATTCCGACCACTAGTTTGCTCTACAGGAGTCCCTTAAGTAGTGTTAGTTGTACTTTTGTGGCGGACTCCAGGCCCATGGAGGCGACCGACTTCTTGAGGTACTCATAGAGCCCGTACATGGGGAGGAAGTCAATGTCCGTCAGGAACACAAAGGGCGTGGTCACCTGCTGGAGGGCCACGTTCCTCAGCAGGTTCACAGGGTAGAAGGGCTGTCAACAAAGGACACATTTAGAATGAAGTAGGTTTAGTTTTAAGAGATCCATACATATTTCATAAGATTAACAAAGAACTTATCAGATTACTGTCCTTCCAATCACAACGTAAGCTTCGAAATCACTTTCTTCCCTTACTTTCTATGAGGTTTTCCGTGCAAGCGTCACTGTTCTTACCCCCCCACTCTACTTTAGTCTGAGCTGAGTAGAAAATAATTACGATTAACCTCAAAGCAGAGCCTCAAACAAGATAGTTTTAAAACAGCAACACACCTTTTTCTGGAAAACCACACAGGGGAAAGGGGAAGAAAGTGTTTTTTTAGCTCTCATTGTAATCAGAAGGAGTATAATCGTCACCTGAGTAAAATGAGCAGATCCTAGAAAATATGTTACACTGGGAAATCTGTTCCCAGTTCCAGAAACATGTCAATTTTTACATACTAAAGATATTTGCACCAAAATTTGATGGTTTCTTAAAAAAAAAGAATCTTCCTAATGGTATATTTTTACAAAGATTTTATAATTTGTTGGTAAAATTATTTTTATTTCGTTTATAAACATTCAAAGGTTAAATTTTAACGCTTAAAACTAATTACAGCACATAAACAAGTGCATACCAGATAAATATTAACTTACCCCATCTCTGTACACAATGTGATATCCCAGATTCTTCCTGCTGCTAAGGATTTCAGAGCTAAGTGTGTAGCTGAGAAATTGTTGCACCTCTGAATCTGACATATACAGTGCTAAACTAATAGGACCTAGAAAAAAAAGTATGTTAGATCGTAATTAATAATTTAAATGGTATTAATATTCAAGATTATTTGAAGCCATTGTATGTCTAGTAGATACCCTCTTAAGGGGAAATGGGCGCGCTGGACCGCGGGTCTCCAAACTCAAGTGCCTCAGTGTTAATCCAATGGCGAAACAACTATTTTCTCTGCCACATTTCTCCGGCTGTATTTAGAATATGCTGTTCAGTTATAGTCTCCCTTCCTCAGAAAAGATATAGAGTTGCTTGAAAAAGTTAAGCATAGGGCTACAAAAATGATTAAGGGTCTATCTGGTATTGATTATGATAACAGATTAAGATCTTTAAACATGTATTCCCTGGAAAACAGGAGAGCTAGGGGTGATTTAATACAGTAATTCAAGTTCATAAAACAGGGAGACATGGAGAGCTTAGATTTTACTTTAAATAGCCGGACCAGAGGTCATGATCAGAAATTGAATAAATCGAGCTTTAGAAGGGAGGTAAGAAAACATTATTTTTACAATAGTGTTGTCAATGAGTGGAATGCTTTACCAGATTATGTTGTGCATTCGAAAAGAGTAGAAGATTTTAAGAAGAAACTTGACGGACATTGGAAACTGGTAATGTATTAGATTTATTTTGGACCAACCTTGCTGGGCCTCTGGCCTGTTGTTGGTCGACAATTTTTGTATTTGTATTTGAATATTTTTACAAACGGTTTTTTTAAAAATAATAAATGTAGATAACTTACAGGTCTCTATCTTCCCACTTTTTGAAATTGCTTCGAATATTTTGTGTAAAATTATTTATTGAAAATTAAAAAAAATATTCGAACAAATTTCAAAAAGTGGGAAGGTAAGGACCTGTAAGTCAGCTACATTTATAACACAAAAAAATCCACTTGCAAAAATATTCCATACAGCCGGAGAAATGTGGCAGAGAAAATACTTTTTTCTCCATAGGATTAACACTGATGCACTTTGTTTTGGAGACCCCCAGTTCAGCGCATCCATTCCCCCTTAACTGGCTTAAATGAGATTGGAGTAAATCTATTAAGTGAAAATCTGGCTAAAGGAATACCAGGGAAGAGAAATAATTTAAGGATATTACATTTGATTGTACATTTCTAAATTGATGATAATTAAATTAGCCTTATTCATAAATGCACAATTGAAATAATGCATCGTTTCATTCGACATATTAACACATTATACATACTGCATACTATTAAAAACAATTAACCTTTCATATAATGAAGCTTAGAAGTTTGGAAACTTGTCATAAAGTTCCGTCATTGTTTACTTTCAATTACCTGATATAAAATATAAGGTAATGAAAATAGTATAGCTATCAAAGCCAAAAATTTGAAATGGAGATTTTGTGTTTTTTACACGTTTTAGAATGCGCTGATTAAAAAAAAGTGGTTTCCCAGTGGTACACAAGTTCCCAGTACATGTCCGATGTCATAATAAGGTTTAGAAAAAAATCGTGCTTGCACACACAAATGGTAGAGCTGTCATAAAACGTTTTAGGTTTTAAAGGACTTGAAATTACTTTAATAGGGTATGTAATTACTTTTAAATGTATTGATTTTTTAAGTGGTAATTGAAAGTCATGTAGCTTTATACCAGCCTAGTTTTAAATAAGTATCAGATGGGAGTCATTAATAAACATGTTTTTTAACTATTTTTTTACACTTGAAGGATTAAAAATCCGTCCAGTTAAAGCGGAGATCCGATTAAACAGAGCCTGTAAGTTCAATAGATTTAATGAGAAATATAGATTTAGTTGTTTATTGAGATTAAATCATACGACTCATCGTTTATTAACCTTCCCGCAAATTGGCTGAAGTTTAAATTTGTTTTCATAGCATAAGATTAAAATTTAAGTTTTTAATCGAAAATTTAATTCCTTTTTCATTGTATTTCTGTAGTAGATTATTATTAATGACTCCTACATACTCTAAATTTCAAAATTCAGCAAAATTTTTTTGATCAATAAATTAAAAAAATACGTGTGTTGCTGGAAAACCTGACAATCAGGTGACAGGTTTATAGGGTTGTATACTTCAAAGGATTAAGTTAAAAGATGGACGAAAGTAAAATACTTTACCTTCCCAGTGTTTGCAAAGTGCCTCGACCATTTGCAGCCTATCCATGGACAGTTGTGCCACCAGCGTGACATCGTTGCCCTCTGGTGTCTGAAAGAAAACAATATTTAGTTCAATAGCAATTTGATAAGGTACGGGCATGCCTGGTTTTCATCCCAGATTTCTTGCCTGCAAGTCCAATATCGAACAAAGCAATAACTGCGGCAAAGTAAGTCTACAACAAAGTACTCGGTCGCGAGGGCTAGTACTGGGCATTTGTGCTAACCACCACAGTACTCCTCTTCGAGTGAGTCAGAGGAGGAACGATCGATGTGGCTATCACCTGCTTTCAGTCTCAGGACTTAGTTTAAGTTGCCTGAAGGTTATCAAATGTGCCCCCCCCCACACACACATTTGATGTCACCACTGAAGAAGTTCAGGGCAAGCCTGTTTTGATACCAGAATCACTTACATGCCACAACTTAAGACTTAACTGTCTGCGACAAAGTAATTACTCAGTTGCAAAACTAGTATAGGGTATTTGTAAACACTGCCACAAATTGAGGAAGATGTATGTTAACAATGTTGATGCAATGTTATGTCAATGTTATGATGCAATGTTATGTCAATGTTATGATGCAATGTTATGTCATAACCAAAATCTAAACTGCTGTTTCAATTTTTCAAATTAACTTACCGGCTCGTAATCGTATTCTATGTAGTATAAATGTGTGCGATGCTTAACAACTCGAGCTCTTCTGAATTCGTAACATGAATCATCTTCATCAATAGCATTTAACTAAGAAGAGAGAGGGACATATTAGATACTTTTATTAAAGTAATAAAATTAAAAATATTACTAATCTAATTTATTTTTCTAACTGTAAATCTAATTTCTAGGATATATTCATATAGGCTATTTTATATTTTAATCAAGAAGTTAATTGGGAAAAATTATAAGTTACAACTAAGATATTACAACATCAGAGTATAGGCAGGGGTCTATCTGTTTTTTTTAAATGCTTCTATTGTTATAAAAAATTAAAAAACTTTTGTGAAATTTTAAAGGAATAACAATAAATAAATTATGTATTTTTAATGTGAAGCAAGACATTACAATTGACAGACGTTTTCTGATTTCAGAATCGTAGGACATTTCTGATTTCAGAATTATCGGCTTTTATGACTATTGTGATTTCTTGATCCCCAGAATTTTGCAAATTTTACAATTGCCGAAGTTTTCATATTTGCGAATACAAGATTAAGATCTGGTTCCGTTTATACGAAACAGATTTTTGTGAAGGGTTCGTAAATGGGCCAAAATTTCCTAAAATAATAAAAGGCCCAATGTTTAAAACATTATAAATAATTTTTCCTTGTAATTAAGGTTGCAATAACTGGGTTCAAATTTACTTGGATAATACAGTAGCTTTTATGAATTTAAATTTTATATCGATTAAACAAAACTAATTAATTTTACTCACAAGAATAACTAGAAGTTTTGTAAAGGAATTAAAAATGGAAAAAAAACTTACTGCCTCTTGGACATGAGTCACCTTGCTATTGTTGCAACCAATGAGCTCTCTTCGCAATAAGTTGCCATCATATTCTAAGAAAGTTAAATATAAATTCCTAAAGAATTCAACATGCTTATTTTTTACTTTTAATTTTTTGGGAGAATTCCAATGAATAACCTAAAAAAGAAAAAGTTATTATTTTAATCTAATCAATGAAAATTAGTACAAAATAATGTCATATTTAGAAATATTCTTTCCAGTATTTTAAGAGGGAGACTTGGAGTTGTATGGCATAAAGGATGAGAATGTTTTTTTTTCAAAAAAACATTTATTGTAATTACAGCAAAAACTATGTAAAAAGACAGATTGGAGTTCAGGACAGCACAGGTCCTTTTAGATTGATGATACGATAAAAAGGGTTAGGTTGAATTATCGTTGCACTAGATCTACACAAGGACTATTGCTGATTGTAGTCGTAATTTAGAAGCACAGTCAATAGGGTATTTGACTAAAAAATTTTTATTGGCTTAAAATATTCTTAAGCCAAAAATATTCAAGTAATTCCAAATATAAGTAAACAAAATATTCCAAATAATTCAAGACCCATATTTTTTCTTTTTTTCAAATACCCCATAAAAAGGCAGAAAAATGAATTTTAAAATTAGGACGAAGAATCACTCCTGAAAACGCTTTGTGGCTGTCACGTGGTATCTATGACGTCACTAATAACTATAAACAAACTTTGAAACACCATTTTGGAATCTACTTTAAGCAAATTTGAACTATCCAATTCTGTAAAACCTCCTTCCATTATCTATATAATTCTTATTTTAATAGTATATTAGATTAAATCCTGTTAAATTGCAAGCAAAAAACATCACACCGGTTTGTTTATATTTACTAGAGACATCAGCCAAATCGACGTGTTTGTGATCAGGTGACGTACCGATAAAAAAAAAAAAAGCCTTTTTAAAATGATTTTTATTAATTATTTAAAGATTTATTTTGCAAAAAAATATATACCTTTGTTATTTTTGGGTACAAACTATGATTAATTTAATATTGGAAGGTATTTTAGCGATACAGTCAAGTACCCTATTGATGAGCTGACGCCTGAATCGGCACCAAACACAAGCGTCATTGTACGTAGCGTCGGTTTATGAAGCATAATTAACGTGCATTCCCTCTACCCCGAGTATTATTATTCCTCTGACTTTTTAGCTGCACAGGCCGCTTTTGGGTCAGAGGTTACTTTAGCAATGCCTGGGCTCTCCAGCCCCTGTAAGAGCAAATGCGATGCTCCTTTCAAATCCCATTGTAAATGAATAAATCCCCCCCTATTGTGAATAAAAGAATTTTATAGAAATTAATGGGCGAGAAGTTTGATTGAGAGATTCTTAGTTTTACTTTGCGATTTTAAAGGATTCACTTCCTAAAATCTGGAGGTGAAATAAAGTTGAACAAACTTTGTGTTGCTGAGACTTTGTACATTCCGGAAAACCCTTCACTTTCCTAACTAAAAACTAAGTTAAATTTAATCAACAAAGGGAAAAATACTTTACTCACTTTTAAATCTTGGACTTCAGTATAACAAATCTAAAACAAACAAAGATATAACATAAAAAAATTTTTTTTTTACAAATCAAACAAGAAGTTCTTAAAGAACTAAAATAGCCTACTTCCTGTTACTTAAATTCTAACTGAAATTCTAGTCGGGAAACAACTAGGTTCATAACAGTAAATATCATCAACAATCGTTTCTACACTAGATATACACACATTAGAAAAAAATCACTAAACACAGCATCCAGCTATAATTTAAACTTCTGAAAGCCAACATCAACTATTTTCCTTAATATTCTTTCACAAATAACTTAATATTATTTATCGTCTGCTCGATTTATTTGTAGTTCGAAGAATAATTAAATATTTATTAATAACAAAAATAATGAACCTACTCCAAACTGCATTGAAAAAATAAATGTAAATTAAAACTAAGCAGAATTGTATGCAAAAAATATGCCTTGCCGCTTTCTTGGTAAACAATTAATGAACAATCAAAGAATCACATTGTGCTACATTTTATGACGTCATTCCAAAATGATTCAAGAATAAATTATTTTGCTTCAAATATTTTTAAAGTTTCTCATGTCATTGTTGATTTGGCAACAGTGATTTAAATGACTCAAAATTGAATTTCAATGCTAATTCAATGGGAAATTCGCAGACAGATAGTAGATTTATGTCCGTCCGGACGTACAGACAGGAGGACAAAAAGTATGAAAGTTGGATCTCCGGTCATAGCTTTCTAACAAAAAAAAGAATTTTTAAGATAAGAATGATAAAACCGATTTTGGAAGGGGGGTACGGACAGACAGACGGACATTGACCGCACCTCAATACCTACTTTTTCACTTTTTAAATTCTTTAGAATTAAAAAAAGAAAAGTAGGCTAAAAATCGTATGTCATTAATAAACTAACACTTACTTCACTTAAAGTATTATCACTCAGTTGCACGTTCCATTGGCATGGTAGTTTATGAATGAGGTAGGGATGCTGCTTCAAGACTGCATTAAAAATGTCCTGAAAGACACAATTTAAGAGATGCAGCACATTTACACATTTGAATTAAATGTATAAAAAATTTAGGACGTTTTCTGCTACATAAAGTAAATACAGAAATTAAAGTTGCTTCATTAGGTTACAAATTATAATTAATTGTCTATGTTTTAATTATGTGTCTAAGTTTCAATTTTTTAAAAAAGAATAGTGTTATATTAACCCAGAATGGGCTTGTTTCACGTAGGATCTGGCAACAGCTATGCGGTCTTGTTTTCATTTTTTTTTAATTACTTTTGTTGATATTCGAAATTGAGTTTTCTAAGAATAAGTTATTTTAGGTGTTATTTTTTTAAATTACAACTTCTTACCGTGCTGTGGGTTGTTTTAATCATTTATCAAGGAAAACTTGCATTGAAAGAAGTTGGAATTTAAAAACAAAATAACAGCTAAAATATTCTTAGAAAACTCAATTTGGAATAACAAGCCAAAAGTAATTCGAGAAAAATGAAAACAAGACCGCCGAGCTGTTGCCAGATCCCTCGTGAAACAAGCCCATTGTAATCTATTTTTTTATGCAACAAATTCCTTCCCTCATTCATTTAATTAAAAATTGAAACAAATATTCAAAATTGCAAATAGTAAAAAAATGTATTTCCTCGAGTGGGACTGATATTAATGTTTGAATTGCAGTGGAACTTCAATCATCCTAAAATAGATTTTGTCTGGTTCCAGTTCAGAAAATCAAATAATTGAATAATCATATTTGTTTCCGGAAATAGTGTATATTCAAATACGAAGTGTATATTCTAATGCAAAAAATGGGGGGAAAAACAACTATTTTTCTAAAGAAAAAAAAAGCTTTGAATTAAATGAAATGGCAACATTTTAACACATTAAGCATAAGAATGGAGCTGAATGGTACAATCGAATTTCCGATATTGAAGTCCTTGTATACTTAAGATTGTTTTAAATTATTGTAAATTTAAGCAAACTAAACAGTATTGAGCTTTTGGACTTACCTGATCAGCTAATGACGTAGATAACATACTTAAAAGTTCTTTTTCAGCTATTAACCGCCACATTTGCATCCAAGAAATGTCGCGGAGCTTTTTCAAGTGAAGAAGAATAACACCAGTGTTGAAACCACGTCCCTAAAATCAGATTTGTGCAAGTTTAACTTTTAATAAAAGTAGAAAGAATAACATATAAAATTCAAAACAGTGCTTTGCAATCATTGAAATAGGGTGAACCTTCAAAGAACTACAAATAATAAGTTTAATGCATTTTAAAACTAGCGGTTTGTAACACTACATGATCTCTAATTATCCCTCAATAAATCAATACAGCTAATTACGTCAATACCCTATAAAGTAATTTCAATAACTTTAAAACCTAAAAAGTTCTATGGCAGCTACCATGTTCTATGGTACCAGTTTTATGGTACCATTTGCGCAAGCATGATTTTCTCGAAAACCTTATTTAGAGGTCCGACAGGTACTAAGAACTCATGTACCAAATTTGAATTCAGTAGCTCTTTTTAGTTTAAGCTGTAGAGTGGTTTGAAACAGACAATGTTCAAAAACTACTTTTTCAGAATCAGCGCCCTCCAAAAATGTGTAGAAAAGACAAAATATAGATTTCTCTTGCAATCCTTATATTTCATAATAAATAATTAAAAATTAAAAAGGAGAAAATGTTTTCAGAACATAGGTATAAAATTTCATTGAATTGTTGCTTGAATTTTACAAAGCTATGCTTACCAATGCTGGCCATGGCCTGTGATTTTTCCAAAGTTTCCCTAAGTACCAGTCACTTTGATTTTCAACAAGTCCAATTGCCTAAGACGAATAAGACACTTTTATTTAAGAAACAATATCATTTTAATTCATACTTTATTAAAAATGTTTCGATTATATAATTTTCCAAAAAAAAAAAAAAAAAAAAAAAAATTGAATATAAAAATACAAACTTAAAGAACAATATTTTTAAAATTTTAATATTACAGTTTTAAGAAACCTTCAATATTTATTTGTATTAGTACAATGGAAAGTATATTAAGTTCCCCAAGATGAAAAAAAATCCTAAAACATTTAAAAGCCATGAAAATTAAAAGTTTTATAAAAAAAACTCACTTGTTTTGCTGATAATTTCCTAAATATCCTCCACAGTTCAGCAATGTCGGTGGCAAATGTAACATCAGTATCTAAAACAATAACCTACAAAAAAAAATATATTAAAATTTTTAAATTATAAAAATCTGAAAGTGAAATAAGAATGAATTCTTAAATTCCGAACATGATTAATTAGGAAAAAATAAATTAAAAAAAAAAAAAGTAATTCAGCATCTTCTTTAACATTGAAATAAAAAATTTATATATATAATATATATAATATATATATATATATATATTAATATAAATATATATATATATATATATATATATATATATAAATGGTTATAAAGGTACTATATGGTTTTTTAATTAAAAAAACTTTGAAATATATACTAAGGCATTTAGGAATAAAATATATTAATTACCATTATCATGCGAATAACTAATATCTTATCATTAAAATTTTAAATCAAGCAATAACACGCTTAATGGTCCATTAAAGTTTTGATCATTATTTTTTATGTACGCCCCCTACACGATAGTTTTAAATTCTTTTCCTATAGCCCACAAAGCATGCATCAGTAATCTAGTTTCTGTATGTGTGTATGTGAGATTTTTTAAAATTCCAAATAACTTTAAAATTTATTATATTGGTTTTAGAATGCTTGATTAAACTATGTTCTAGAGTTACAACATTGCAGCAGCTTTGTCCTATATCTAAGAGATTGTTTTTTGATTACTCAATAAGAAAATGCTCATACTTTCTCTAAAGTGTCTGGTAATGTTCTGGGCAGAACCAGCTTCATAAGGCCGTACACTCCTGAATAATGCTTGTTGGGAATCCAGGAAACTTCGGTCTGCAGATTATCAGCCAGGTAGAAGCTCACATCCACTGAAAGAAAATATTTATTCTTAAAAGGACCTTTCTTAAAAAAACAAAGCAACAACAACATTATATTCCGGCTTTGAAAAATTGATGGGTAATGAATAGAAACATACATGTTTGAAAATGATGTTTTTATACTAATTTTTTATTTACATTTTGGATAACTTAATATTTACGATAAAAAAAATCCTGTCAATGGTTAAATAATAAATAATATAAATTATAATAGTTAATACTAATTAAAAAATACTTCTTTGCATTCAACAACAGTGATATATATTAATTAATTATAAATCAAGTTTTTTTCAATTCCATATAATTTACTTATAAAAAAAATATTTTGGGTTATTAAAATTAAACAAAATTTATAAAAAGTGTTTTTAGAATAATTATAAACTCTATACATTTTAATAATTATAAACTATATAAAGTTTCGCCCCTAAATTGCCCATAACAGAAATAATCAATAGCGATACGTATACTATAGTCACAACAATTGCAAAAAAAATCCAGTCAAATTTACGGTTTTAAATTGGCGACTGAGTTGAAAGATAAGGTAATAAAATCGAAAAAAACTCGGAAAATTTCTGTATCAAATACGTTAAATTAAATTTAAAATACGGTTTTGTCCCATAAAATACATAGAAACTATTAAAAATTGAGATATAGTCAGGGGCAATTCGAACCCGCAATCTTTAAAAGTTACAAACTCAACCATCTAATAATCTCTCAACGGATTGATGACAAAAGAAGCGATATTTTTGACGATTATTACATCCCTAATGTGACTCCATAAATTCAAGTTTTTGCATCAAATGGTTTTAAACTATAAGCCAGTTAAGGAAACACTAAGACCATAAAGTAAAAGGTATATCATTCCAGCGATAATTCTCCAACTCAACCATCAACAACTCTAATTTCGAACGCTAAACACAAAAGTTGCATGTAATCTGCGTTTTCTTCAACAGAAATACTGTAATACAGAAATTATCATAATAAAAGAAACACCGATAAAAGAACAAAAACAACACTAAAAAAATAAAAAATAATCATTAAACAATCTAAAAAATAACTATTTTCTGAACTTAAAATAATCAGCTAATTTATGGAAAACTTTTTTAAGTTAAATATCAAACATTAACATTTCTAAGTTCTGTTAAACGATTTCTGCAACAAATTACTACAACAAGTAAATATAAACTGACTTCTGTAAACCAAATCAACTAGTTCCTATTATGCATGCAAAATAAATTAAGGTAATTTATGTGATGCTCGGATTTTGTAGTCATAATATTAAGTAGGTTTATTCATAGCAAAAGAACTCAACTGATAGTCATAAAATCAACTGAATGTAAATTAAATAGATAAGTTGAAAAGTTGTTGCGCTTTTGTTAGATATTAAGAAATCAGAATCGAATGGGGTCATTATGCCAATTCAATGACTTCATGTAATTCAATGTGCAATCAAATATTTTCTAGACACAATTTCTCCTCTGTTTATTGTTTTTGACAACGGTTTTTATGAACTAAAATTGAATAATGCTAATTCAATGAATTTCTCCCTTTTTGAAATGCTTCGATATTTCTGGTAAAGACAACTGGAAAAAAAAATGAACAATTTTCAAAGTGGAAGGTCGGTCGTAACAAAAGATTTTTAAGATCCGATGTAGACATTTGGAGGGGGGTACGACAAGACAAAAAATCGGACCAGGCTTGAGTAAATCAATACAGCCGGACAGACAACGACAACGACAACGACAAAGACATACGAGACGAAGAGGACAGACATGACTTTGTCACAACGATTACACAGATCACGTTATTTGAAGACTCAATGTCCAGCGCGCTCATTCAGACTTAGCCGAAAAGGGTTTAATTTAAGTCCGGACAGTTCATCAAAGTCACGAACTTGATACGTTGGTTACTGATCAACTTTCTCGCACAATCAAGACAGAAGTTTAGGACTGCCGAATTTGCATTTAAATCATTTGGAAGAGTGTGGACAGAATTAGGATCGCTAAATTGTCATTTTAAGATATTTTTGCTAAAAAAAATGAATTTGAAATAATAGAAAAAAGTAGCTGAAAAAACACTAAGAAAATTTACAAATTAATTTTTCAAAATTAATTAATTTTTTTTGAAATTCTGAAAATAATCAAGCTAATATTTAAGTACCATTTCATTAAAACGGATACTGACTCGTTAAATCTGTTGGGTCAAAAGTTTGTGGTGGATGCGAGTTTCCGGTGCTAGGTTCTTGAAAAGGTATTTCCTATCAGGCATGCTTCTAAATTGTGGAGGTGCGATAGATGGATATCTGCATGTGAAGAACTTGGTAGTCTTCTTGAGAGTTTTAAGCGGGTCTTTGTGAAACATCAATGCTTAACGATAGTTTGTCTCCACCAGTTAAACAGAATGTAGGTCTTTCTTGAAGTCCGAACTTCCGAATCTGAAATTGAGATTGATCTAAATTCATTGATCGGGGTTGTAATGAATGCAACGTCAAATTGAAGGTTCTTAATGAGGGAATACGGCGCCTAGAGCCGAGGGGCATCGTGCCTCAAGTTGAGACAAGACCGAAAAAACTATTTTCTCTGCCACATTTCTCCGGCTGTATTGAATATTTTTACAAACGGTTTTTTTTAAATAATAAATGTAGATAACTTACAGGTCTCTATCTTCTCCCTTTTTGAAATTGCTTCGAATATTTTGTGTAAAATTATTTATTGAAAATAAAAAAATCGAACCAATTTTACAAAGTGGGAAGGTCCGGGACCTGTAAGTCAGCTACATTTATCACATAAAAAAATACCGCTTGTAAAAATATTTAATACAGCCGGAGAAATGAGACAGAGAAAATATTTTTTTCTCCATAGGATTAACACAGATGCACTTTACTTTGGAGACCCTGGGTCCAGCGCGCCCATTCCACCTTAAGCGGAAAAGGTTTTCTAATCCGTCAAAAGTACGGGACATTTCCATCAAAATGTCACGACTCTCTGTCTACGTTATCTGACTCTAACACACCTCCCGGCACATTCCACGTCCACAGAGTTTAGGACTGCCGAATTTTTGCGATTTTATAATCATTTGAATGATTTGACAAATTTAGGATCGCTGAAAATGTGTGATTTTAAGATTATTTTTGGCAAAAAAAAATTGAATTTGAAACTAATTTGGAAAACTAGTAGCGATAAATGCGACTACATTTGTTTTGCAGTCGCAAAAATTTAATTTTTTGGTCGCATTTTGCGAATAGGCAACGTTAATATCCCTGAAGACCCATCGAGTATATGCGGAGTACGTGCTCGTTAAATCTGTTGGGTCCAAAAGTCCTGTGGTCGGTCATTGCGCAGTTTACCACGGGTACAGGTCCCTGGAGACTATTTCCCTCCCCTTCAGGGACATGTCTAAATTGTGGAGGTGGCGATAGATGGTAGCATCTGTCTTGTATGTGTGTGTATGTCCGTGTCCGTCCTTCTTGACGAAGGTTTATAAGCGGGTCTTTGTGACCAAGCACACAAGCCTGAAAATATATGTCTACCAACCAACGTTAATATCTGGCAATGACTCAGGTCTTTCGTATGGAAGTCTGAATGCGAATCCTGAGTCTAGCTTGGATCTTCAAAATTCAATTAGAATCGGCTAGTTGTAATAGATCTTATAGTCAAATTTGAAGGTTTTATTTGAGCTGAATTATCGTCGCACTAGAGCTACACGAGGGCTTCTGTGCCTTTAAAGTTGAGAAGACCGATGCTCTAAAGCCATGGTTTGTTAGGACTGAAAACGCACGTCAAGGCGTGAAAAATCGGCCTGCTCGGCGATATCAGCGTCTTATCTTCGCTTTGGTGGTTTGTTAGAATTCACGTTTAGCGATGCGGCCGCATCTAACGCATGCGTGGTGAGCGAATGCCACTGATATCTTAGAAGAAATCGGCATTCGCACGTTCGAATCAACCCGACTGATTCAAGATTTACGGACCGAGATACGTTATTTTGTGCCGCGGTCATGTGACAACTAGGGCCAATAAGAAAGCGGGAAATTCGGACGCACAGCTCAGCGCCCGAATTTTATTTCTTACAAACCACGGCTTAAGAACTTACCTCCCGGCACATTCCACGTCGACACCAGCGTCTGAAGAATAAGCTGCGCCACCGAATCCGCCACAAAGTGGAAATGCAGGGGGTTCTTTCTGTAAAACAGAATGCTCTTGATGAGGGTCACCACGGAACGGGAAGAGTTGTAGCCAGCGCAGACGATCGCAACATGAATGACCTCGCATTTCGGGACCTCCGGCTCCTGGTTAAGGCAGACGATAGTTTTCTGACTGGCAGACTCAAAGTCGGTTTCGTGGGGGGCCGCTATTCCGGTCTGGGAGTCGTTCTGGGGTTCGGACATGACGCTGAGCAGGTGGTTTTGGGAGATGCTGGAACGAAAGAGATTTTAATCCAGTAACGAAGGCTGATAATAAAGAGTTATGGGGAAGGTAAACTAAATATTTTCCGGATGCAGGATGTCTGCCAAAATGAAAACTCCCAAATTCAGGAATTTCCATTTTTACAATTTTCCATGATTTCATAAATCACATCTCGAATAAGAAAAAAGACAACATGAAATTTGGCAACACAAACATAGTAAATTATTTATTACTAACTGTATAGTCCCGCCTTGCTGAGAACCGGTTTACTTAATAGAAAATTTGTCATAAAGACTATTTAAAGAGGATAAAATGTAGAAAAAAGAAGATATTTTTTTTAAAAAAACTTTTCTTTTTACTGTATTATCACGTTTATCGGCAGAGGATGACATCAAGTCCCTATTTCGGTCCCTCACTCTTAGATGGATGACAAGGATTGTTTTGGCACGGCCCATGTGTTTTGAAAATATTAATATTAATAAAAAAAAAATTAAATCAAAGATGAAATAACTAAGCTTCAGGTGCACAAGTAGGTATTAAATGGAATCTATATAAAAAATTTCGAATTTCTGAGGGCAGAATATGTAGGTCTTTCACAATCCACAGACTCTTTCTTTTATTATATTACACACATGGGCAATTTTCAGAGTGGCTTAATTTAATGTGCGTGCAAGTGCAATGATTTATTAAAAAAAAATTAGTGTATCATAAAAGAGTTTTAAAATGTTTTATATTAATAAAGTAAACAAACTTTCTTCACTTATGTAAAACAAGTGTAGAAAACTATTGCTACATGTATTAATTTTTTGTTTTTTTCTTGTTCTCTAATATGTGCACTTTATATGCAATTAAATTCCTTCTTTTTCTTATAACCGGTTACCCTTGCATTAAAAAACACACCAAGTAACCCTAATTTACAAAAAATCTTACAGGCAAGATTATCAACAATAAAAAATATATGTTTAAACAATAGCTTAAATTTAATTTAAGGATAACGCTCTAAAATTCTCTCTACCACTAGAATTTTCAATCAAATAAGTGACATAGAACAAGTTAATAGGGAGTGAAAGTGAAATAAATATATACTTTGTATATCAGACATATAGGAAAGGTTTTTTCCGTACCTGAGTTGCCTTCGCAGCAGCTGGTTTTGTTCTTCCACTTCACGGACTCTCTCCGCCAGCTTAGCTTCTCGCCGCGTGAAGCCCAAGAAGTTGTCCGACCCCATTTCTGGAAAACATTCAACCGAAAATTGTTATTCAAAAATCACATTTTGGAATTCAATAAATTAATTAAAATAAAGAGATTCTTTGTAATTTGAATAAATATTAAACAGACATATTCTTTTGATGAGCAATATTATGAAAAAGCATATGTTATAATTAAATTTCGATAAGAATACCATTATATTGAATAAATAAATTTCAATAAAAATTAGCTACTTTATTTAATCTTTTTAATAATTATACCCAAAAGATTACAAAAAAAAGTTTGAAATAGGTTTCTGTAGAAGTTGTTTTCCTGCAAGTGCTTATTTATTACAGAAAAGGTAAGTATAAGAGCTGCTTCTGTAGAACTTGTTTTACTACTAATGTTGATTTATGGCAGCAAAGCAAACTTAACGGGTAAGTTTCTGTAGAAGTTCTTTTACAGTTTTACAAGGCGGAAAATATATTGCTTCCAATGTACGAACAAGTAAAATTTTTCTAATTTTCGATTTTTTTTTAAAGAAAAAAATTCAGTTTTATTTATTGCGGAACAACTAAACCTAATGCGTAAGCTGTTTTTTTTTGTGGGAAAAAAAAATCTTGGATGAAAAAACCCTCCTACAAATTTGTATATGCTTTATTTATGTTACTTTTTTTAACCCTTTCAGTCCCAATGATGGCATTTGGCATCATTTTTCTGATCATAATAAAAAAAAATAATAGGGCTGACATCTATAGGGATTAATAAAAAATATTTTCTAATAGAAAAAAAGTTTGAAAAATCGAATGATGCCCTTTTTGATATCATAAATGGCTATAGACGATAAAAAAATATATAAAATGAGGATGTCAATTTCTCATTGGGACTGAAAGGGTTAAACGCTGTTAAAAGCTGATTTTTAAATTTTTTTTCGAACACGGAGTTTTTTTTTATCTGTCTTTGCGCCGTTCCTCCACATCTGACTTCATAGCACGAGACAATTGGCGTCAATTTGAATTTATTCAGATGCTGATCAATTCCAGACACGTTTGGCGAGTTTCGATATTTCCGCCGAAGGTTGATATGAATTGGGACGTGTTTGCCGTGAGAATTCAACCCCGTGTCCTGGAAATGTTTGGAAAATCAGGACATAAAAGCTGATTGTTTCCATTATTTTACTCCCTGCTTTGACGGGGGAATGCGCTTTTGCGTTGCTTCGGCGATTCTTGGAATTTTATTATTTTTTTTTAAAGAAGAAATCGCAAACGTGACAATTTGGTGTCTTGTATTTTAGTAGACTCTGCGTTGTGAAAGAGAAATGGGATTGCGAAGGAGTTCGCGTACATCGATTTTTGTGTATTGTGATAAAATGCTGTTTCGAAATGTGTACTGTTTCAACAATTCTAAGTAAGAAGTGTGATGGAATTTTGAATAAGAGTTAAAAAAAAAAACGTAATAAGTTGGTTGGTTGGTAGACATATATATTCAGGTTTGTGTGCTTGGTCAGCGACCCGCTTATAAACCTTCGTCAAGTAAGACAGACACAACAGACAACACACACACATAAGTGGATCCATCTAATTTTTAGAGACAGAGGCCAACTAGAGGATCCCCAGAATTGACTTGTCACCCCCAGAGGTATTGATTTGGTATGGGAACTTAGTGGACTTTCGGACCCAACAGATTTAACGAGCACGTACTCCGCATATACTCGGTAGGTCTTCAGTGGTACCGGGACTCGATCGCAGGACCTTCCGATCCCGAGACCGAGACGCTGACCACTAGGCTCACTACGGCCCCACGTAATAAGTTAAGTAATACATCATTTAATAATTTTTATTCTGATGACGTCGCAATAACAACTTAATGTTAGGGTTGATTTAACTATCATTGCACTAGAGCTACATGGGGGCTATTTGCGAAGAGCGTTAAAATTTAAAAGTACAGTCAAGTAGCCGGCACCTGAGTAATCCCCCAAAGCATCTGTAAAGGGCGACATCGTGCGCGGTGTCTTGAACACGGCCTACTTAACTACTAAGGCTGAAGAAGCTTTCCCAAACAAGCTCGGGGACGGAAATTTTGACGTCATAGTTTCGAGTGACGTTGTTCCGAAGATGAAGACAACCTGCCTCGAAATCTGTTCGGAACCACTCGTACACGGCTGACCACAATTTTAGGGTTCCGAATGCGTCCGAACTGGTTTCTCGATCTTCGGCCTGGGAACAGTGATGTCAAAATTTCCGTCTACGCTCATGTTTGGGAGAACTTCTCCGGCCTTGTTATTGAAGTTGGTCGTGCTTTGAAGCATATTTAACGTGAACTCTCTCTACCCGGGATAATTATTCGTAGGACCTTTTGGCTGCAGGCCGTTTATATGTCGGCGGTTACTTTAGCAGTGCCCGGGCCTGAACCTAGAACCTTTCGCACGCACGGCGAGACCCTTATCGATTGGGCTCCCCAGCTTCTTTTTCCATCTAAACAAATCATCCATAAAGAGTAAAGTGTTGCAACCTTAATTAAGCCATCCATTTTGATAACGCCATATTATCGAAACCGATTTCTACATAGGGTTTAAAGAAGATGGAGATGCTTGGCGCGAAATAAAGTGAAGCCATAAAGTCGCCAAGCAACTTCAGTAAGAACAAAGAAACGTCAGTTCAATGCACAACGCATCATTTTATTCTTTAAAAAACGTTGATTAAAAATAGAAACAAATGATTGTTTGAGCAGTTGTAGGCTGTAGCAAGAGGTCGGAATTTACACTGGATGGTAGTCATTTCCTTCACAGATAAGAAAAATGAGCTGTAACTATAGTTTTTATTTGTGAGTCAGAAATCGCCAAGTCGATGAAGTAAGCCTATACAAACTCCACTGCAGCGCCAAATAGTTCACCTAGAGCGTTTGTTTGGGCTTACTACAAAGTGATCGATGGCTTCACTTGGCAAACCGGTTTTTGCATTGTTTTTTTCCCGGCAGCATCTCCACCATCTTTTTAACTCTGTGGATTTCTACGACAATCGTTTTTGGAGTTACAGCAGCGCCACTTTTACAAAATTCAATGGACAATTCGAACGGGGAATTCAATGGACGATTCGAACGAAAAATACTACGAAATAACAAATGCTCCCCTCCCCAACAGATCCAAAAAATTTGTCAAATGAAGAAAATGCTCTTGTAGCTTATGGGGTTGACGATCTCCTCTGTACCTTATTTAAAGAGCAATTTGTGAAAGAGGTTTTAGTGTTCTTAATGTAATTAAAACCGACAGTTGAAATAGCGTTATTGGTTAAAGCGTTATTTGGTGAAATGGGTTATTTGGCGGTTTATTTGTGGGAAAAAAGACAACGCTTGACGCAACTGTGGTATCATTGTAGGCGTAACTGTTCTAGTTTCGACTAATCAGCTACCGGGTGGTTTGTTTGTGGAGTTGAAGACAACGATTAACGTAAGTGTGACGTCATTATAGGCGTGGTCGTTCCAGTCGTCCTTACCTTGGTCCGTGGCTGCGAGGTAGAGCAGGAAGAGGGCGGGGAGGCAGCAAGCGACCGAGAAGACGACCACCCTGCGCTTGCGCATCCTGCACGGCCCCACTAGCTACCCCCACACACCATCGCGCAACCCTGCAAAAAGAAGAAAGAAATTACTATACAGAAATCTAACTATAGATAATAGAAACTACTAATATAAATGGATCGCTATATCGGTTGCAATCAGGGTTCGAAATTCCCGGTCGCTAGTCGTAAAATGCGATCAAATATTTTCGTTTTCCGACCATAAAAATAATTTAGTCGCAGTTGTCGCGACTAGTTTTAAGAATCGTCAATATACACTTTTTCCATTTTTTAAAAATAGAATTAAAAAAAAACCTACTGGGAAAAAAAAGTACTACGAAATAACAAATGCTCCCCTCCCCAATAGATCCAATACATTTGTCAAATGAAGAAAATGCTCTTGTAGCTTATGGTGTTGATGATATCTGTACCTTATTTAAAAAGCAATTTGTGAAAGAGGTTTTAGTGTTCTTAATGTAATTAAAACCGACAGTCGAAATAGACTAAATGTCAGTAGACTTAATGATTTTAACGATGAATTGATGATGATTAAAATTAATGGTACATCTATTGATGATTAAATTCAAGAAATGCAATACAGCTTTGGTTTGAAGATGTCACAGTTGGTAGACGACCAGAGCTTATGGATAACTAATGCACAAATAAGTATATTTGTATAATAAAAAATGGCTTTTATGTGTCATAAACATAGCTTTAATGTAATAAAAAATAACATTTATGTAATAATTTTTTTCTTCTAACAATTGCGCCTAGATATTCTGCATTTGCGCCTAGTTTTTTGGGTTAGTCGCACAGAATGCGACTGAAATTTGTTAACACTGGTTGCACTACAGTTAGTACACTGATAAAAAAAATCCATGTAAAATAACGAACAGGGAACGGCAGCAGTGATTTCCAGTCACAACCCCGTTAAAAAAAACACTCATGCCCATCATTTTCGATAGCTAATAGATGAGCTAAAACTGTAAAAAATACGGGAATTGCCTTAAGTTTCTAACAGTCTAAGGGATAAGGCCTTTTATTTAGAGGGTCAGAACATTTTCCATCAAATAAGGCTTGTTGTCCATTAAAAATTGAAGCCCAAACGCTCGTAAATATACAGTTTTTTTTATAGTGTACGTCATATATGTTTACTTTCAATTATCTAAAAATATAATGGTGCACCCCTGAAAGGAAGATAACACACAAGAAATTACTATACTATACAGAAATATGCATTATTGTATAGGAGTGTGGTTTTCAGCACAAACACCCAATTACTTTGTCGCAGACGGTTTAGTATTGGGCCAGCATGCAAGAAGTGCCGGGTCCAAAATGGGTAAGCCCCTACCTCTTGGAAACACAGCGATCTCACCAATTTTACGTTTTTTTTAAACTAAACTTTTTAAGGGAATCCTATCATCCAAATCGCCAATAACCTCTCTACAAAAAAAAATGGTCCATTAGTTTGTTATAAAGAAAGCCCTCTCTACCGTTAGTTTAATTACGGACATTCTGAATACTTTTTGAAAATATAATCTTATGTAAATTCAGTATTAGTTTAATCTCAACATTAAACTTATAATATACCACAATTATAGCAATTAATAAAACCTTAAGAAATACCTTTTTGTTTTTAAATATATATTTTATTTTAAATATATTTTAGAGTTAAATCTTGTTGAGCTTAATTCAATTTGAAATTTTTCTTATGAGACCAAAAATTATTTTGTAAATCAAATTTTTTTCTTTACTGCATAAAAAACTAGTTAAAAATGAGATAAAAAAATCATTTTGAAAGAAAAAAAAGTTTTGAAGTGTCCATTGTTTTCATAAATTAAACTAACGATTATTAGTTTTTTTTTAAAAAAGAAATTTCATAGGTAACTCTATAATTTATGTAATTTTTTTCCTAAGAATTGCGCCTAGATATTCTGCCCTCTCTACCGTTAGAGGGGTGAGGACGTTAGAAGAGGTGCTTTAAACATAAGTTAGTTTTGTCGAAATGAAAATTCGGTCTACTGTAAAACATTTTTTTAATAAAAACGCTTATAATATTTTGAAAAACACACGCAAGTTCCCTTAAGAACTTTTACAAAATGTTCTGGAACATTAATTTGATAAGGGTTTCCTACTTTTACTACAAGTTTCCAAACAACCGTATCGTACCATACGCGGAAAAGTGGCCTATTACATATCACTTTTGGAGTTAAAAATTCTAAAATATTCGAAATTTAAAAGATCAACTCAATGAGAAGAAAATATTAAATTGATCGCTATATCAGTTGGAATAGAGTTAGAACATTCTATTTTTTATAGTAAAATGCAATTGGCTTGTTCCAGATGACGTAACCCATGTATAGTTTCAATTCTTGCACTTCCGCGATTTAAATGGTTGTTATAGTTTCACTCTCAATGCATGGTCTTTTCGTCAGCTTTGTTCTATTTTAGAGTTACATGCAACTTGTTTTTTTTCTTGTTATTTATTAAACTTTAACAATATTTACGATATAGTTAGTAAGTGAAGTTTATAATTGTTAGAAACCTTTTAAAATGTTAATGAAACTACTTACGATTATTCTGTTATAGTTACTATATCTATGAAGTATAAATAATTTGACGAAAAATGAAGATATATTATTGCAAAATTTTGTTTAATTGTATTTATCGTGACGAATGATTTAAATGTATATAAATGCATTATCAAATGTAAAAGTTAAAATAATCCTTATTTTTTTTTTATAATATAATATAAACGGCAATTTATTAACCGAAACAATGGGCTTGTTTCACTTAGTAGAGAAAGAAAACAAAACAACCAATGAAATCGCAGTATGGAGAGCGTGACATCATAAGAAATATTCCCATTGTAATTCCAGCAGGACCAAATATGAAAACAATGCCACTGGGACTGTTACTACTCAAGACGTCAAAAATGCCCACAGAAAAGCTAAACTTAAGGGGGAATGGGCGCGCTGGACCGGGGGTCACCAAAGCAAAGTGCCTCAGTGTTAATCCAATGGCGAAAAAAAATATTTTCTCTGCCACATTTCTCCGGCTGTATTGAATATTTTTACAAGCGGATTTTTTTATGTGATAAATGTAGATGACTTACAGGTCCCGACCTTCCCACTTTTTGAAATTGGTTCGAATATATTTTTTAATTTTCAATAAATAATTTTACACAAATTATTCGAAGCAATTTCAAAAATTGGGAAGATAGAGACCTGTAAGTTATCTACATTTATCATTAAAAAAACCGTTTGTAAAAATATTCAATACAGCCGGAGAAATGTGGCAAAGATTTTTTTTTGTTTCGCCATTGGATTAACACTGAGGCACTTGAGTTTAAGAGACCCGCGGTCCATATTCCCCCTTAAGACGATTCTTCCAAAAAAATCCTTTTGTCGATACGTCACTTTTTCGCCCACAGTCCGATATTCTTAAAAAGGTGAAACGGGATGACTTTATGATAACCCCTTTGAAACGCAAAAAGTAAGGGTATTAAAATGCAGTGAAGCAGTAATTATTTAAAAACATTCGACGAGGGAAGTTCGAAGATGAAATTTCACAGTGTTTGTTCTTAGGAGAAAATCTTTTTGAGATTAAAACAAAGTTTAGGAAGAGATATTTAAAAGTACAAAGTATTTTATTGTGTTTACAAGGTACATTTATTGTAAACAGTACAAAATCTTCTTTTTGATTAAATTAACTTTTGAATCAACAAATAGGTTTGTAACAGAATATGTCACTTAGACTGCTCCCACACAACATTTGTGTTCCATAAGAAAAAAAAAAACGCGAAATTTATTTTTATATTAAACCTTTACGCGCTAAATTTGGCTAGTATCATTTATTTTCCTTCGAAAATTCAATAGCTATTCTTATCGTTCGCCAAATATATTTACATTTCCAAGAATGGATATGTACTATTTATCGATTTTAAATCTAAGCAAAACGTTTCATATCATCATACAACAACTTTAAAACAATATATTAACTTCAAAACCTAACTAAACCGAATGATTTTTAAATAAATACAATTTAAAAAACAAAAGGAAACAGAATAAAAATTAATAAATTGCATTAAAACGGCATCATTCATTAATCAAAGTTTAAATGTAAACGAAAAATTACGTTTGTTTTTAAAATAAAGCAACGTTAACAACGTAGTGTGAAAGCCAAAATGAAATTGATAAAGAATATTTAAAACAATAATCCTAAATTGAAAATTTGAAAGTCTGTTATTTCGCAGGTTAATTGTACGTCAAAATTGTGAAACATCAATTCACTGCCTAACTTAGTTTTAACTATATTAAAAACATTCAAGAATGCAAGCAAGTTTGCAGACCATTAAAAAAATGTTTAGAAAAACTCCTTAGTAAGATTTTGCTTTTGACATTTGTTAAAGTTAGTCTGTTATTGTTAACACTTGATTTAAGATAATGGTTTCCAAAACATTAAGTTAAAGTTCCGCCAATTTTCTCGTCATACTTTAATTTCAGACACCAGTTTACAAAAAGCAATTGCACAAAAAAACTTCGAAGAATTCTTCACTTTTTGTTAAGAATAACAAACAATTTTTATAATAAACTAAAATTCCTCTGAAGTGTTTGAAGCAAAAGTAAAAGTGTGAAGTTTTTGCATGAACATATTTTTATAGGAAATTAAAGTGTCACGACCTTTTTTACATACATTTTCTAAGTGTGGAATCTTAAACGAAAACAAGACGCAGAAAGAAATCTATACTTTTCATAACATTATTTTAATTACATAGAAACACGATATCTTTAAATAGATAATATGGCTCAAATATTTGCAAATTGCACAAAAACTTAAGATGAAAATACTTTTTCTACAAGAATAATTATTCAAATAACACTAGTACCTTGGGAAAAAGTTTTTCGATTTTCAATTCTATAAAAAAAAGATTATAGTTTTTTTTTTAAAGCATGAATGCTTTTTTTAAGTACATCGTCGTTTTTTCAAGTCATTATTTAATTAAATCTCTCTACAGTTCGAACTAAAATATCTATAACTTTCAAATTTGGTACAAGAGTTCCTAGTACCTATCAGACAACAAAAAAGGTTTTCTAGAAAATCGCTTAAGCGCAAAGGATAGCAGTCATATAACTGTTTAAATATTTAAAGTTTTATTGTTGAAAAAGAAATCTTCAACCGAATTGTAGCGTATTATCTATTATTGAGTAAATAAAAGTCGTGTCTTCCCGAAAAACCAACTACGTCGTACAATATCATTTTGTCACCTTTGCGATATCATTCCGGCATATTTCTGGTGTCATTCCAATATCATTTTAACATTTCTCCATTATACTTTTGACACATGTGCATAATATCTTCAACATTCCCATTCCGAATGTCATTGCACATTCCGATTCATTTCAACAATTCCGATTCATTTCGCAATTCCCGAATGTCATTTCGACACATATCCGATATCATTTCAACATGTTTTCGATATCATTTTACATATTTCCGATGTTGTTTGACACATTTTCCGATATCATTCCAATATTGCGATATCATGTCGATATCTGGCGGTGATCGCAAGATATCGTGTACAACTAGTATTTTTTTTTACGCAATTAAATCTCCTCAACGGTTCACCTTGTTCGAGTAAATTCCCGTTGCGGAGTCAATGGAGATAAATTGAGTAATTAGCTCCCAATTAGGTAAATGAGAGCGGGAATTTGAAGCGCAGACGGTGATTATTCGCCCTCCTAGGGTTGCCGATTTTTAAGCGCCAAGTCGCCAAACGGAAGGAAATAGTAGTTGGAACAAATATTTGGTTTTGCCGAATTGCAAAGCACTAGAACTACATGAGGGCTATTGGCGACGGGCATCATAATTTAGAACCACAGAAAAGTGACGAGTCGACGCCTGAGTAGGGACGCAACGTTTAAGAGCAACATTGTAGACGGCGTCGGGTTAGTTTGAATTATCGTCGCATTTGAGCTACACGAGGGCTATTGGAGAAAGGCGTCATAATTTTGAACCACAGACAAGTGACGAGTCGACACCTGAGTTGGAACCCAACGCAACTGTTAAGGGCAACATCGTAGGCGGCGTCGGGGCTTTGGAGCATATTTAACGTGCAGTCCTTCTAAACGGAGAAGTATTCTTCGGACTTTTTGGGCTGCACAGTCCGTTTATAGGTCAGCAGGTATTTTGGCAATGCCTGGGCCCGAACCTGGGACCTTTCGCATGCAAGGCAAGTTCCTTACCGACTGGGATACCCAGCCCACATGCCCGTAGGGGTTTGCTTCGTCATTTTTAACCGTGGTCAAGTTTCGGGGCTGATAAGGATACGTTGCAGTTTTCTTTCATTATTTCTAACATATTATTACTGAATTTAAGAAAATGTTTTGCTGAGCTATATTACCGCTTTTAAAAAATCATCAAGCGTATCAAAGAAATACAGTCCCTGGACAAATTATTAGACGCACTGCAAGATTTCATGTAAAATATTAATTACCGGGTGATATTGTACCGTTTTATTATTTTAAATTGATTTGTTTTTTATTTTTATATTATCCAATCAATTACCGATTTATTTGACATAAATAAAACAGAATTAATTTAGAAAATCATATGATTATTAAGTTTTAAAGAAAAGTGAAAAATTAATATTAGTAAAAGTCAATATTTAGTTGAGCCACCTTTAGCCGCTATCAAAGCTTTAGTTCTGCGCGGCATGCTATCAATGCAAGACTGTACTGTCTCCTGCATTTGAGGATGATGATTCCACACATAAATAATCTTATAATAAATAATTAATATAAATTAATCTTAATCATAATTATCTTAAAATAAATACAAATATGTAGTCTACAACAATTCTTTTAAATAAAAATCAATAATATTGTAGTTTAAATATACCATTATTGCATAAAAACTCTTAAGAAACATAAAATTATTTTTAAAAAATACAGTGCGTCTAATAATTTGTCCAGGGACTGTAGCTTTTTCAGGTTTGGAACACAAAAACCTAAGAAATGGTTCAACTGAATACCGAAAATAAGGTGAAACATTTTTAGTGAAACCAAGCGCCAAATTTTTAACAGCGTAAAAAAACACACACAAAGCAGCATTAACCACAAAATTAGCGAATTTCTACCGAAAGTTGTAACCCTCCACACGATGGAGAAAAGGATTACACGAGAACGAGAAAGTGACAGAAGAAAATGTTCCTTCAAAATTTACTCCGCCGCTGAAAGTGAAAGGTAGAAAATTACAAACCAAAGGATTAGAACAAAGTATACTAATTTCTCTTTAGAATCGTCCGCTGGAATTTATTTATAATCACCCCACTTAAAAAAATTCTTGTTTTTTCTTTCCTTGTTCTCCTAATGGTATCGGCCAGAATAATGAATTGCATCTTTAAAAATAAAGCGGAAACGGGTAATTATGAACTAAGTACTTTGTGCTAATTTGTACAAAGCGCAGCACTGCCGCAATTAAGTAGCTGCTATTTTGTTCACTAAGAGTTACAATTTGTTTTAAAATTATACAACTCTTTTGCGTTTTTAAAGTGTTTTAAATATACATGGTACAGGGTGAGGCAAAGAAAAGTGGCCCCGGTCTAGAGATAGGAATACGTTGAAATGCTTGGCGAGAAAAACTCTTGAAGCCGCCTGAAAGCTTTCAAGTGGAAATAAAAGATTATTCAAGCGTGCAATGGTTTCACTTGACAAACCTGTTTTTGCATTGGATTAGCATCACATTAGAGCTACTCATGGACTATTTGGTGCCAGTATTTCAGATCGTGGAGAATTGACGGTCAGTGTGATGAGTTTGTCGGACACTGTGTGAGATGGGAAATGCTCTGGATCTCAATTTCACAGGTGAAGATGATATCTCACAGTGAAGATGATCTACAGTACAGCAGAGATGTTCATTGTAGAACATTTTATTAAAACAAATTCGTGGAAAAAATGTGACCAGTTGTTTGTTGGAGAATTTAAATGTGTAAAAGCGCCAAAAAAGAGTACTAGGCAGCGATCAGTTACGAAATGGCGTCAGTCAAGATCTGCTGTCAACAAGTTCAAAAACATTCCGAAACGGGTCTGAACACCAGATTCTGGGTCTTGCAATCAATTTAGAATGTTTTGGTTTTGTATTAACAAAAACAGAAAGGTCCTATTCTCTACGATAAATAACAACCGAAATAATCACTAGTGGGAACTTTTTTTTGATCAGAGCTCTACACACCTTGTTTATATTTCATTTCAACTAGCTTTTCAAACCATAGGGTAGTTGCCGGCAAATAAGTCGCCAAGCGTTTGTTTGGGCTTAATATTGAAGCGATCAATGGCTTCATGTTAGCAAACCTGTTTTTGTATTGGTTTTTTGACTTGGCAACATTTCTGTCGTATTCTTATCTCCACGTTGGGGCCACTTTCATTTGCTTCACCTTGTACATATGGATTAGGGAGAGGAATTTCTAGATTAATGATACAAAGGATTGTACAAATTCTAGAAAATTGTAATTATATATTATGTCTTAATAGTGTGCAGTATTGCATGGAATGTTACATTGAAAACGAATTACTAATGCTATGTGTCAAATCAAAAATTATGAAATGACGTTTAGTGTCGCATTTGTAATTTTCGAAATAATTTGAATTTAATTAAAATTTACGACAATCTTTTCACACTAATTGAAATATAATTGTACGCAAATTAATTGTTAAAATAAACATAGCAGCTGTCAAATCAAACTTTTTTAAATTTATGAAATCGCGCTTTCAAGTGTTTCATACAAAATTTTCATTCGAGTAAAAATGTCTGACAATCTTTTCGCACCAATTGAAATATAATTGGAAATAAATTAAGTGTTAAAAATAGACATAGCAGCTGTTATGAAAAATAGAAAATAGTTTTAAGAAGAAAATGACGCAATTTTTAAACTATGCTGTGTAAATGAAACATTAACTGCTTATTATGCGCTCTTAGTAAAAATTAGTGTAATTGAAGTTTTCTAATCGACAGCTCTTTTCACATACCAGTCTCTGAGTAGAATAAATAACTTAAAGTTTAAGTAGTTTCAACAATACAGATCTAAAACTACACATGAAGTATGGATTTAATGTACGCCATGAATCCAACTAATATATTTTTAACTACATAATTACTAATTCCTTCAAACGTAAGCAATTCAAAAACATGCATCACAACGGATATTTACAAAGTCATCCATCTTATTGCACCCATAAAATTGAAGTCCGTATCCTGGTATTTCGCAGAGGCTTCTCTTTTAAAAAGCATTCCATCCTAAGTAACACATCGCAGTCCGAATTACTGCCGCGCCATTACGTAGGAAAACGATAGCGTTGCCAACCTTCGGAACAAAAAAATTTGAGTAAAATAAGAGGAATGAGATATTTGCGTTCTTTTGCAGAGTACAGTTGGAATTTGTTTGATGAACTGAGTTTAATAACTAAGTAAGAAGAACGTGGGTTTTCTTCTATTAACGGTCAATCAACAAGAGAGGATTCATGAACGTAGATTATTAGCGCAAATAGTTTATTGGTACAAATCGTTTATAAGTTTCGGTGAGACCCCAAAAGCTCACTTTCATCAGAATGACACACAACACAACCAACACCTTGTATTCCGCAGACCGTTAGGTACACTTTTCCAAGTCTCAAATCTCGCCATCGGCTTTTCATTCCGCGAATCTCGCCAAACGGAATTCTTGGCGACAAACTGAATTTTCTGGCAACAAAACACAGTACACAGTTACAGGACCACGGTATGCACAGCTAAAGGACCATAGTATACCCAGTTAAAGGACCACAGCATACAGTTAAAGGGTCACAGAATACACAGTTAAAGGTTGCCATTGAAATAGTTCCATTTGGCAGCGACTGTACACTCTTAAAACAAACGAGCGGTTTTAACCCAGTCTGAGTTAATTTCCACTCCTTTCTGTGCCGAAAATGCACTTCTCCTATAGGAGTGAATTTCACTCTTTTTCCAGGGTGGTAACAAAATCCTGGAAAAAAAGTTCCCTGATATTTCCACGATTTCCCTGATACTTTCATAAAAAATTCCCTGATTTTACAATTACTTTTTAGTTAAGTTTAGTTTGAATTATTGTCATACTAGAGCTACACGAGAGCTATTGGCAACGGACGTCGTAATTTAGAACCACAGTCAAGTGACGAGCTGTCACCTGAGTAGGCACCCAACGCTACCGTTAAGAGCGACATCATACGCAGCGTTGATACTTTGGAGCATATTTGACGTTTGATAATAATTGACAGTTTTTTGCTTCTGCGTGATAGGTAGATAGTCGAGTTTACTTTGTAGCTCCGGTTCAGGCCAATCGACCAACCAGAATACTTTCTTTTGATCAAAAGTGTCCGCTAGTATAGTGATCCAAGAACAACCAAACCTGTGTTTAAATAATCCGAATGGAAAAAAATTCCTGATATTTTGTAAATTTGAAAAAATTCCCTGATATTTCCAGAATTAAAATGTTCCCTGAGAATTCCCTGATTTCTAGGTTCTGTTACCACCCTGTTTTCGGAGTGGGTAAAAGAAATAAAAGAAAACAATCTGCGTCCTACACTCTTAAACCGAGCGGTTTTAACTCAGTCTGAGTTAATCTCCACTCCTTTCCGGTGCCGAAAATGCACTTCTCCTATAGGAGTGAATTTCAATCTTTTGTTTTAAGAGTGTACATTTTTGCCAAAATTGTTACATTTTTGCAAAAATGTAATTGCAATAGCAAAAATTGTCATTTCTTTGCCTAAGTGCTGTAATAAAAGAAATGCTCAACGTGAGGTGAAAAACACTGCTAAAACCGAAATTGAATTGAACTGGTGTTTCAAATTCTAACTAGAACACTATCTGTCAAATGAAACAAGAACTTTATGTGTAACACCAATCGATAAATTATATTAGAAATCCATAAAAATGAAGAAGTCATCAAAAAAAGTTTTTTTTAAAAAAAATCCCCTTTCTTTTTAACCAAGGATAACAGACCTCATTTCCTTAGCATCCGCAATTAAAAATAATCCCTAAACTGTTTGAGTAAAAAAGCGCGTGCGAACCATCTATCAAAAACAGAACCTGCGAGGGCTCCCTCCCTCTGTCAAACAAGTGAAGTGCTAATTAAAGAGCCCGAAGAACAATTACCGTTTTACAGTTCTTGCTTTTCGGGCACGTTCTTACGGGACGGGGTTTGCGGAATTAATAGAGACGAAGCAGCAAGAATCCAGCGGCGGAAACTTTCGTAAACGTGACGTCAATGATAATCACTTAGCGGTAACCGTTTGAGCATTATTAATGGCGTTTGGGAATACGGTCTCGGGTGGTAATAAGAAAGTTTATGTTGGGTGTTATCATTGATAATTGCTTAATATATTTTTTTTACAGCTTTCGAAAGGACTTGGGAGATAGAAATACTGTTTTTTTTAATCATCTATATTTATAAAGGAAGAAGTAAAGTCCATTGAGCTAGAAGGGAAACTGGAGTGAGGTGTCAGCGAGCCGGAAACCCACTCACACCCTTTCGAGCGAACAGGGCAGAAAAAGGACTATTTTCCCTACACTTGTATGCAATGCTTGTATGAGACCCCTCTATCATATTGACTTGGGCTCCTAAATGTATTTTAACATTTTTAGTTCGAAAGAAATTAACTTTCTTTAACTTTAAATTCCAACTTTTTTTAAAGAAATAACCATGTGAATCACTAAGAACCAGCAAAAACGAACCCAATAGCGAAATAGGCAAGTTTCTAGGTTTTCTGCCCGGGGGTTCGTTTCTGCTGCAGTGCCGTGTATTCCTCCGCGTTTCGATATTGAACCGGCTCGTTTGCTGCCCTGTTCAGTGAATCACACACCTCACTCCACGTTTCTTCTAACTCAATGTCTATATTTATAAAGTAAGAAGTAAAGTCTGATTCACTCATTCATTGTTTATTTTGCTGTTTGCAAATGGAAACATTCAAGTACATTCATGTGTAAATGTGGAGTTTGTACTTCATAAAAGGAAGGGTCGTGGTTCAGTCTGATATACGAAAAATGTTTAAGTAAAAGTTTACCTAGTCACCGTTATTAAGCGTACACCCGTGCAACTCCGGGTTTATTAAACTAGTAACGAATAAATGTGCTGATAAGGTAATGTACAAATAAAGTGTCAATAACGCATAGTCAGGAAAAGAATTTCGGTATTTATTATTAATTAAAAAACAATTTTAATTCTTTGTATTTTAGTAAGTTCTTATCTGAATGAAAATTAAGCTTTTATAGAATGGGAATGTTTCAGATGATGTAACCCTCTTGTTTGCATTTTTATCCGTGATAGATTTCATTGGTTGCTTCGGTTTCACTCTCTAAATGACCGATATAGATGAAAAGAAACTTTTTATATGCACAAGCTTTCTTTGCAAATGTTTTGAACAATCAACAGCACAGCAAGAAGTTGGCATTTAAAAAATGTACCAAGTAAAATATTCTTAGATAACTCATTTTCGAAACCGTTGGAACTGTTGCCATCCACGAAGAGAAAAAACCCCATTGAAATTTGATTTTTCTTTTCAGCTAATAACCAAACTAAAATAAGAGAAGTCCTAAAAAAAACTAAAATACACTGTTTTCCGAGTGATTTAATACTAACTGAAATTACGCAGTTTTCAGGGTGAAATATTTAATTTTAAAACAAAGTTACTATATCCTAGTCGAAAATGTATGTTATTTTAATTTAAATTAACATTTTGATAATCCTCTAAGCCAATGCATCAAATAACAGACTTTTTTTGAATAAAAAAATAAAGGATTACGCCTTAGGAAAAAACTAAATCGTTAATATTTAAAACATGATTAAATTATTGAATCTTTTTGCGTTTCAAGTCATGGCCAGGTGCGCCTGATTAATACCTTTTTTACTATCACGAAAAAAAAGTTCTGGATTTCCACAAGTTAATTTTAAATGAATTTAGAATATGCGAAAGGAGATCAGAATAAAAAAAAACGAGAACTACTATTCTCATATATTTAAAAATTCAAACGAACAACGAACTCAAAGAGGAATACTCTGTTGTTCTATCGATTTAAAAATCTCCGTGTAAAGCTTGAAACGAAATTATTAGGTGCGTGAATAAGTGGTTTAAGAAAAATTACTTTTCAGGAGGCTCAATGGGGTTTGTTGTCATTTGTTGCCTGGAATTACTTTTGCTTTGGTACTCGAAAATGAGTTCTAAGAATATTTTACTTATTAAATTTTTTAAATGCCAACCTCTTGCTGTGCTGTTGGTTGCTCAAATCATTTGTTAAAGAAAGCTTGAATTAGAAAGAAAAGTTTCTTTTATGACGCTTGTTTTGAGAGTGAAACCGAAGCAACCAATGAAATCGCAGGATGTGGAAAAATGAAAACAAGAGCGTTAAGTTGTTAGGTAGGTTGGTACATATATTTTCCAGTTTGTGTGCTTGATCAGAGACCCGCTTATAAACCTTCGTCAAGTAAGACTGACACAATGTTTACTGACACACAGAGAGAAAGTACACCCAGGGCGAAAGCGGGAATCGCACCCGGTACAGTGCGCAGACTGTTAGCATAATAGTCTGCGATCAAACCCACCAGGCCATAAAAGCGTTACATCATCTGAAACATTCCCATTGCGAGATACGTCACTTTTTCACTCAAAGCGCGATCTAAAACTCGACTGTGTTCCCTCTTACCCTTGCATGTTTAGTTAATTAAGTTACGAATTAAAAATACGTTGTTTTGCATGAGAGAAGATTATTTTCAGTTAGCCCTTTTTCGCTCAATGAAATTCTCTTTTTTTTTAATGCGAAAGCAAACACTTTTTTCAATTTAATATTTCACGCCCCACCTCTTCCCGCAACGAAAAACGAAACTGGCAATTTTTCAGGTATCGCGCGCTTTGGAATTACGAAATTTATTTTTAAAAGGGAATACGAATTAATTTAAGAAAAAAAAAGAACTAAAAGAATAATAAAAAAAAATGGCGAACAGAAGCTGGTGCGTAAAGAACAAAAAGAAAAAGAACAAAAAAAGTCGTTTGTTTTAACTGTAACACGGGTCGCTGGCATTTGGCGGCTAGTTTGTTGTTGCCAGATCCTAATTAGATTCAGCAATTCCGACGTTTTCGTGTTTTCTAATTTGGACGAGACCGTAGATTTGTTTAAAACTCTAATTAAGAAGTCGTACAGAGACGTGATTAAGGGAAAGTAATTACAGGTGCAGCTGGGAAAAAGAAGGAAAAAAACGAAGAAAATTAAGGAAAAACTTATTCTCACTGTAACTTTGTTCGACGCTTTCTCGATTGCGTCACAGTTTTCATTACGCTTTAACGCGTACTTAACGCGCTTGAGGAGGATTAAGGGGAGTTAACGCCTGTTTTTAACTTGCGAATTTTTTTTTTGTGTGTGTGCTACTGGCTCGGAATTGGATTCTTTCTTGTTTAAGCTCGATTATGAACTACACAGAAAAGTCTACTAATGAAGAATGCTTGATGAAATAACAAAAAGAACAAACTTTAGGGGAAAAGTTTTGTCAGTGAAAGCGCAAATAATGAAGGGTTAAAGTAATGTCGTAAATTAGAACGTTTTTAATTTTATCTCAAACTTATTCGACAAATATTTGTGCTTAAGATGATTTAAAGCTGTAGAAAGGTCTTTAAGAACTGTAGAAGGAAATTAGTAGAGAAAGTCTGAAAACTAATAAAGCATATTAAAAAAAATCCACGAATTTGATTAAGTTTGTACAATCAATTTTAAACTTTCGCAAGGAAAATAGTTAGAATTTTTTTTTCAATTTTTGAAGAATTTTTCGTTAATATAATTGGCAATCAAGAAAATTTGATATAAGCTGAAATAATAATTAAAAATTGTGGGTTCAGTGGCGAAGAGTTACTGTGCCAATTTCAGAACTCCAAGATCACGGGTTCGAGTCCCAGTGAAATAGGCAGGTTTTTAGAATTGAACAATTGTAAGCTGCGGGTCATATAAGATAATGTTTTATACGTAAAGGATACACATAGAGTACCCATTCGGATTATACATCTTGACAAATTAAAAAAATATATATCAGAGCACATTTTAACATAAGGGAGAGCTCAGATTAATTGTAAATTTAGTATAAAAAGGTGTAGCGAGGGCAGCTTATATATATTACCATAAAAAGTTTTGATTTGCCGAGTCTGAAACTACTCGGTAAAAAATATAAAAATAATAAATAAAAAAATTTGTTTCTGATTTTAAAGTATATGCGATTTTCGTAACCCTCTGAGAGATACGCAATTTAATAAAAGTGTAAACTTGTTTTCACTGTATGAGATTTAAATTTAATTTTGCAGCTGTTTCGTTAAATTTTCAAAAAATATTATTACATTATCTAGCAATTGGTTTTAAAAGTTTCTCCAATGCTGCAAATGCTAAAATGCAATGAAATTATTACAAATAAACTCGGGTTGTTAATGATATCTCGGCAATATTCTACTTTCCCACGACCATTTTACAGATTTCCAAATCATTTCAAGCAAAAAGTTTTGGGAGAAAATTATTGAAGAAAAAATAGACACTTAAAAGCATGATTGCATGCAATTTTCTTATCATATCCAACCCTCAAGAGCTTCAGATTTCACCATTACGACTTGAAATAATTTTTATTTATTAAACGTTAAAAAATATTTTTGCACTTCTTATTAAGATATACTTAGTCATAAATTATTCTTTTGTGCTTTTAAAATTAAAGGGTCATTAAAAGATTTTTTATTTTATTTTAAAATTTTTGCAACGTTAAAGAATTTTCAGCAATATACGACTTTTCCCAGGACATTAAAAAAAATGTCAACTATGAGTTTTAAATTTATCTAAAGGATTAATTGAACAAAATTACGTTTTAAAAATGTAATTATGCATAAAAATTCGTTTCCCTCCAGGTTTCAAAAGATGTCTGGTCATTAAGAAAAATGACTTTTCCAGTAAATTTAACCAATTTCACGTCTATTACCAATTGGGAAACAAAACTAAAAGTTTCGCCGTCAAACTTTGCCAAAATATCGAAGAAAAAGATACAAAAGCTTAAATAACAAAATGCATACATTTTAACCGTATGATGGATGCCGCTTTCTTATTCTATCCAGTTCCCTCCCAGTGGGGTTCGATCCAGTACAAAACCCCACAGAGAAAACCCAATGAATTAACATCCCCTATCCACCAGCCCACAGGAGCCCCATATTTCACAGGGATCATCAAAAGATCCGCAAAAAAAAAAACGCGCCAAATATTTCTGTCGCCTGACGTCTCTTCCATAAATCAAATAGTTGCCTTTCTGCAGCCATTTAATTTTTGAAAAGTTATCACGTTATCGGGTCCCAGGAAAAAGCCCGAAGGTGCGAACAAATTGCAATAATTCTCCGGGGAGGATTGGTGGTGCGTCGGGTTTGGGTTCTTCGTGGATAGTTGTTAGTTTATATATACAGGGTGGTTATAAATTAACGCTCGCTATTCGGAGAGGTCTGTAGATTGAATGAATAATCCGAATGCAACAAATTTCGAGACACTTACTAATCAAGAAGGGGGAAAAAGAATGGAATCATAAAAAAAACCACCCTCGTCTCTTTACCAGGGTTCTAAATTACGAGGCGTAATTGGCTGTGTTAAAGCTCCTAAAGGAGGCTAGAAATAGGCAGCCGGAATCGATTACATTACATTAAAAAATAGTTACAATAATCACCGACAGATGGCGCTGTCAATGCAAAAACAATATTGTAAGCATTGGCAAAATCAAGAAGCGGTCATTCCTTGCATTAATGTAATGTAATCGATTCCGGCTGCCTATTTAGGAGCTTTAACACAACCAATTACGCCTCGTAATTTAGAACCCTGGTCAAGAGACGAGGGTGGGTTTTTTTTATGATTCTTTTTCCCCCTTCTTGATTAGCAAGTGTTTCAATGCTTGTTGCATTCGGATTATTCATTCAAGCTACAGACCACTCCGAATAGCGAGCGTTATTTTATGATGTATTTTGGTGTAAAGTCAGCAAGAGTTTTCACATTACACAATGTAAAAACCATACTCCTTCAATTGATATATACTCTTGTCCTCCTCTAGTCTTTGATTTCTTGAAGACTTTCGATCTCATGGACCTGCGGCTGGACCAAGAGGAATAAGTCAACAACAACAATTATACTACCTAATTTCCTACAAAGATCTTAGACCAGGTATGATTATTTAAAAAGTAATGGACAAATCGAACGAGGCAGAGCGTGAATAATTCGTGGGAAAGAAGACAATGCTTGACGTAATTGTAGCATCACTGTAAGCGTGACTGTTCCAGCTTGGACGAATTATAGCTGCCGTGTTTTTTTTTGTGTGGAGACAACTGTTGACGTGCCTGCAAGCGTGGCCGTTGCAGGGGCTCATTCATGCACACTGAACTTACAGTTTTGACAAGAATACCCAATGAGCTCAATACACCGTGGAGTGAGGACTTCCTATACTGTCTTGTAGTAAATTTCGTTCCCGCGGAAGAATACAAAATGTTGCGCAAGAGGTCAAAACTACACAGAATATACAATGCGCGTATTAAGTACCAATCTCTCATAGGCTGGTTTGACCTCTTCAGCAAAATGTGTGTAATGCGGTTTAGGAACAGATGAAACACGGAAGTCTGCGCTCCACTGTGTATTGAGCTCAGTGAGAATACCTCACAGCTAAGGTGTCGACCATGCGAATCATGTCCCTGCATTGCTTTTGTGATTGGTTGGATCGGACTACTTCAACCACGCCATTATTTGAGTGCAGATTCCTTCTCTAAAGGTGGTAGAAGGTGTCGTGCTAATGCGACGTTAATTCCACCAGAGCGTTAGGTTGAATTGTCGTCGCTCTAGAGCTACACGAGGACTAATGGCGACGGACGTCGTAATTTAGAAGACAGACAGACATGGAGGACTTAGACAGAAGACATGGAGGGCTTAGGTTTTGCCTTAAATAGCCGGACCAGAGGACATGATCAGAAATTGAATAAATCATGCTTTAGAAAGGAGGTAAGAAAACATTATTTTTTCAATAGAGTTGTCAATGAGTGGAATGCTTTACCAGATTATGTGGTGTATTCGAAGAGAATAGAAGATTATAAGAAGAATCTTGATAGTCATTGGAAACTGGTAAAGTATTAGATTTATTTTGGACCAACCTTGCTGGGCCTCTGGCCTGTTGTTGGTCGACAATTTTTGTATTTGTATAGTCGACATCTGATTTAGCGCCCAACGGAACTTTTAAGGGCAACATCGTAAGCGGCGTCGCAATTCAACCAGAACTAATAAAAATATTCTCTGCCATGAACAAGTACCGCACACCGAACCCCTACTTTCCGCCCATCTTCTAACATGGGCCTTCAGGGGACCCACGTTTTAAAAGTTTGTTATCTGAAAGAAATGGAGGCAGGTGGTGTGGCAAACATCGATCCCCTCTACGTCATTAATCATAAGACGAAATTCAAAGCGTCGCGAGATTATTAGTGTCACGAGGTAAATAGCCCTAACGAGGGGCTAAAATATGCGCGCCAATTTTAGAGATAGGACACGCGCCAAGAGTAGGACGATTGATGTGTTTATAAAAACGAATTTCAATGTGTTGGCGAGATTTTTTCGGTGCTGAGAAAATGGTTTATGTTGCTTTAATTGGATTTGTTTAGTGTTGAGTTGGATTAGTTTTGGAGGGAAGATTGATGGAAAAGTTTTGTTGTTTTAAGTTAGATATTTTGGGTTAAGGAAATGTATGGTTTTAATTTTGAATAGATAAACAAATGATTTATTTATTTTTAAACTATGTCGTAGTGAAAGAGATTAAACTTTTCAAAAAAGGCATCAGGAAATTTTAGTATCGCATTAATTTTGGACGGAATTTCAAAAGTTTAGAAATGGCACTCAATTAGTTTAAAAAAAATCCACATGAATTTAATTGATTTTCTTTACTATTTACTCAAAAGCTTAATTTTTGTGTTAGGAGGACATTGAAAAAAAATTATAAGCATTTGGAAAAGTTCAGATGTACATAATTTTTTTTTCTAACAGTTTTTTAAAAATGATAAAAAACTTATTAAAAAACAAAATAAAGTCAAAATCATCCTCATTCAACATTTCTTCAAATTTAACACCTCAAACTGTAAAACAAGTTTTTCATTGATAATGGTCAATGCACAGATAAAACAACTAAAACTCTCCCTTCCGAAAATCTGTACATCTAGTTTTTCGACGATAGTAGTTTATGTACAGGAAAGCAAACTACAGGGGAACTATTTTATTTCAAACTCTTCACTCCTGAAACAAAATACCCATTTATTCCTTATATAAACATATTTTTCAAACAATTATATAAATTTAAAAGTATGTTTTTGCAAGAAATGTTTAAAAAATTTACGTTTGCACATTTTCTCAGGGGCGCGTCAATTTAATGGAATTTGAGGTTTAGAATTAAAAACTCATTTCTTATGTGCTATGAATAAACAAGAGTCCCTGGACAAATTATTAGATGCAGTGTAATTTTTTTTAGTAATTTTATGTTTCTTAAGAGTTTTTTATGCAATAATGGTATATTTAAACTACAATATTATTGAATTTTATTTAAAAGAATTGTTGTAGACTACATATTTGTATTTATTTTAAGATAATTAAGATTAATTTATATTAATTATTTATTATAAGATTATTAATGTGTGGAATCATCATCCTCAAATGCAGGGGAAAGTACAGTCTTGCACTGATAGCACGCCGCGCAGAATTAAAGCTTTGATAGCGGCTAAAGGTAGCTCAACTAAATATTGACTTTTACTATACCTTGTCTATCCAGAATGCGAGCCTCGAAAGCATTTTCCTCCCCCATCCCCGCATGTGGTTTTCTTCGAAACGGGGTGAGCATGTTTTTCCCCCACCCTACTTAGGTTTGAACTGTTGGGATTGTTAACCTCACAACAGAACCACAAATGCGTTAGGTTTAGAAAAGCGATGCTCCCCCCGTTTCCTAGAAAACCAAACGAAGGTATGGGGGAAGAAAATGCTTTCGAGGCTCGCATTCTGGATAGACAAAGTATAACATTAATTTCACTTTTCTTTCAAACTTAATAAACTTATGCTTTTGTAAATTAATGCTGTTTTTATTTATGTCAGTCCAGGGACTGTATGTCAGTTTTTTTTAATTAATGGTTCATTTGATTCTTGTTTAAATGCAAAAAGTCTCATAAATTTACAGCCCAAAATACTTTTTGAAATACCTCCGAAATCTGCTCTTGCTACGTCATTTTTTTAAATACAATTAACAAATCGGTATCTTCGGAAAGCTTGAGCACTTTCTAATTTATGATAGAAAAGTTAGTACAGCTGGGGGAAAAAAAAACCGATCCACCCTTCATATTTCGGCTGCTATTGGTCAAGGAATTTTGTGCAAGGTGTCATTTTTCAGGAAATAGCGTAAGGAATTAAGAACTGGCAACCAAAATTATATAAGGGGTCGTCTACATATTAAAATGAGTACCAACTTTGAAAATTCCAATAGCAACACCCATTTTTTTTTACATAAAAATGTTCAGCAACTTCAAAATACCCCAGGTATAAAAAAGAATTATTCATTTTGCATTATTTGCTGAGATATTAAAGCATTAATTTTCAATTCGTTTGGGAGGAAATCTCCAAATTGATAAAGGTAATATTAGGGTGTTTTTTCGAAACGACAAGCTAGCGAAAGGGTTACCATAATCTCGCCAAAGGATGCTAGAATTAAACCTCTTCACTAATATTGTGATTTTTTTTTATGTTTTTACCTTTTTTTTAAATTTTGGATTTTAAAAGTCAGAAATAAAATAAAGGGTAGACGAGAAAAAGTTTTAATTTTAAATTAAGTCACATATACGATTATTTATAACGAACAAATTTTCAAATGCGATTAGTTACAATCAGACAAACATGATTATTACATTTATGTTTTACATTTTATGCAAATTTTTGTTTCATTCATATTGCTACAAAAGGTTGGTTTAAAATTCGGCACACTGGGTCTGGGACATATCCCGACAGCCGAAATCCCGAAAAACCAAAATTCCGACAAGCCAAAATCCCTAATGAGTCAAAATCCCGAATGGGTCTAAATCCCGAAAATAGATTTTTGTCCATTTCTCGATTTTTTTTTAATATTAGAGATTATTTATTTATTTAGTTATTTAGTCAGTTATTTAATCAGTTAGTTAGTCCGTTAGTTAGTCAGTCAGTTAGTTAGCCAGTCAGTTAGTTAGTTAGTCAGTCAGTCAGTAAGTTAGTCAGTCAGTAAGTTAGTCAGTTAATCAGTCAGTTAGTTAATCAGTCAGTTAATTAGTCAATTAGTTAATCCAGTCAGTTAGTTAGTCAGTCAATCAGTCCGTTAGTTAGTCCGTTAGTCAGTCGGTTAGTTATTCAGTTAGTCAGTCCGTTAGTTAGTAAGTCACTCAGTCAGTTAGTCAGTCCGTTAGTTAGTAAGTCAGTCAGTTAGTTAGTCAGTCAGTCAATTAATCACTCTGTTAGTTAGTCACTCCTTTAGTTAGTCCAGACTGACTACCTTAGTCTAACTGACTACCTTAGTCTAACTGACTGTCAATTAGTTAGTCAGTGAACTGACTGACTCACTGACTAACTAATTGACTGACTGGCTAACTAACGGACTAACTGACTGACTCACCGACTAACTAATTGATTGACTGGCTAACTAATGGACTAACTGACTGACTAACTTACTGACTGACTAACTAACGGACTGACTAATTAACTGACTAACTAACTAACCGACTGACTGACTAACGGACTGACTAACTGACTAAATAACTAACTGACTAAATAACTAAATAAATAAGTAATCTCTAATAATTAAAAAAAATCGAGGAAATAACATATTATTGGAAATTTTATAATAAAATAATTATAAATAATATTGGAAATAACATACATTCAAAAACTTAGTAATCGATATAATTTAATGTTAATTATACAAACAAAATACATTGTATGCACTTGAAATAAGAAAAGATTTTTAGACATTTGACAGACATCAATAATTTGAATAAACATTTACCAAAAACGCTTTTCAACCACCAAACGATAATGCAAATTAGGATCCAATTTGCTAAGTAATTTTTTACACGGTCCCTAAAATTCGTTTTTTTCAGTTTTTTTACAATAACTCGGCAAATAATTGTTGTTGAATTACAAAATTCGGGATTTCGGTTCTACTTGATCTACTTTATCGATTTATGTAACAAAAATTTGGGGTTGCTATTCATGTTTTATTTTTTCTTATTTAAATTTAAATAAAAAAATAATAAAAATTAAAAATTGATGAAAAAACTTGTGTGATTTGTTTTTGGAAGATTAAGAAGTATATAATGAAAAAAAAATGTTGGTTTAATTCATTTTATTTGTGGAGGTATGAATAAAAGTTTGTGAAACTTTTTTAACATTATGGGCTTTCAACTTCGAATGCTTATATCTCAACAAATAATGCAAATTAATAAATTTTTTTTTGGATCTGGGGTATTTTGAAGATGATAAACATTTTTATATAAAAAAAGTTGGGTGTTGCCATTGGAATTTTCAAAGTTGGTACTCATTTTAATATGTAGACGACCCCTTATACAATTTTGGTTGCCAGTTCTGAATTCCTTACGCTATTTCCTGAAAAATGACACCTTAAACAAAATTTCCTGATCAATAGCAGCCGAAAAACGAAGGGTGGATCGTTTTTTTTCCCCCAGCTGTACAAAGAAAAATGGGCTTGTTTCACGTGGGATCTGGCAACCGCGGTCTTATCTTCATTTTTCTCGAATTACTTTTGCTTTGGTATTCCAAATTGAGTTTTCTAAGAATATTTTAGTTGCAATTTTTTTTAAAATTCCAATTCAATGCAAGTTTCCCTTGATAAATGATTAAAACAACCAACAGCACAGCAAAGAGTTGTAATTTTTAAAAATAACAACTAAAATAACTTATATTCTTAGAAAACTCAATTTCGAATATCAACAAAAGTAATTCGAGAAAAATGAAAACAAGACCGCAGAGCTGTTGCCAGATCCCACGTGAAACAAGCCCAGTGTAAAATGAAGTTGTGAAGTGAATTCTACAAAGGTCTACGTATGTGTAGTACCTCTGGAGAGAAGAGGTAGTATTATGTAATAGGGGTAGTCGGCCCCAACGTTTAATTTCAGAAATTAAAGTATTATTCGGAATTGGTATAGATAACGAGAATGCTTGAGCCACATTTATGTAAAAAAAAATGTGGTGATAATTTCCTTTATAAATACAAAACAAAGTTTGCAAACAATTATTTTTTTTCAATGAACTTTTATCTTTGAATTATACACATACTACGAACTAAGTAAAGACGGCAAGATTAGGAAAAACAGTATTTTTTTCCTATAGGGTCTGCTTATTTGACGAATCAAGCCTTTTGCAGACTCGGCATATTCCCCCAGAACTGATAGCCATTTTTTGTGGCGCCATCTAGGTCGCTCTTGCTAACGGATTTTGACGCTCAGATAATAATGAATCTAAGCACTCTTAGATGTTAAAAGTATGCCTAGATTTAATTTGTCAAGAGAACCCTAATCAAATGTAAGGGATGTTTTACATGCCACATAATCATATGATATGCGTGCCGACGAAAAACAGTAATTTTATTCAAAACTTGTATGGCAAAAAACAAAATATTTAAACTTTTCCGTGTATGTAGTCGCTCATATACACAAAATGTAAAACAGAATTACTACTAAAATTTAAATTGCAAACAAACAATAGGCGGTGATTGCTTAAAGGTATTCAAGTCAGTACTTAAATATAACGTAAAGAAGATAGAGATGCTTGGCGCGAGGATAAGTGAAGCCGCCAGAAAGTCGCAAAACAACCCTAAACAAACCTCTTAATAAACGTTACTTCATTCTGAAAAGAACCATTTTATTCTTTAAAAAGCGTCAATTAAAACCCCAAAAAATGGACTGTTTGCGTAGTTGTAGACTGTAGCCGCAAAAAGCCTAAATTTACACAAGGTGGTATTAATTCTCTTCGCAGTTTCGAAAAATAGTTTTAGATTTGAATTATTGTCGCACTAGAGCTACACGAGGGCTATTGGAGACGGGCGTCGTTATTTGGTAAGAAAAATACGTTGTAATTATAGATTTTATTTGAGAGTCAAAAATCGCCAAGTCGATGTAGTGAGCCAATACAAACTCCACTGTAAAAAATTGCGCCAAATACTTCGCCGAAAGCGTTTGTTTGGGCTTACTATAAAGCGATCGATGGCTTCACCTCGCAACCTGGTTTTTGTATTGGTTTTTGGCAGGTAGCCATCTCCATCTTCCTCTTAACACCAATGTACTTAATATATGGCATTGCAATCATGATACGAACTTTATACTGCGTTTTTGTGACCTTATATTCGAAAACTCCGCACTATACTCGATTACACCGAATGCAACGTTCTTAAACGTGAAAAGAAACACCTAGTGTCAAAAAAAGAGTAAAAAAAGGCGCAGTAATCCTTGCAACTAAAAAGTTAGTACGCTCACGCGAGTTCGCTTGCACATTGCTTAAAGAAATGCATTTCGAATGACCGGGCCCGTTTTTTATTTGACTATAAATCAGAGTTAAAAAGCGCTTTGTAGCTGGGCATAAAAAGCTAGAGTTGTTACTCGAATTGGCACAGGAATATATATTTTTTTTCTCGAAGAAGCTTGTTGGGAAGAATTTTCCCTAAGAAGAAAGCCGTTTTAAATTCGAATTATTCTTTCATGGGCTGCGCATTCGCGATTTTATTGTAATGGCGACTGAAAAAGAATCCGGAATCAATTGAAATTCAAAGAATGGAATGCGCATTGAATTTCATTCTGGAAAGAACTGAATAGTCATAGACATAAAAGTTTTTTTTCATTTGCAAATTTTGTTTGCTGTATTTTGCAAATATTTAAAGGTGTAAAGGTTTTTGTTGTCAGTTTCCAAAAAAAAAAAAAGATTTTAAGAGTGTGTCATATTTGTTGAGGTAATTAAAAAACAATAAAAACATATAATATTTATATAATTTTAACAATCGAGTAAACCCTTTAGTCAGACTGAAAATATATTTAGACGATTAGGTAAGTTCCATTTTTTAAATCAACTACATCGTGAAACTTTTGGGTTATCTCAGCAAAATTAAATATCGGCATACTTTAACATTCACAGAGAGCTCAAATTTATTCTGATCTGAGCGTCAAAATTGGCAGCTAGAGTAGCTTAGATGGTGCCACAAAGAATGGCTCTTAGTTCTGGGCAATGTCGAGTCTGCAAAGGCTTAACAACCAATAAAGTAGCCCCGTTGGAAAAAAAACAACAACTAACTTTTAAACATTATTCAAGCTAACTTGGCTAATAGAACTTTAAAATTTCATCGTTTATTGATAAGTTCGCGCACATATTATTGCATTTTAAGTAAAAAAAAAAATACTATATCCAAGTCACTACGACCCCAAATTTAATTATACTTCGTCTATTTCACTTAGACGAATTGGAGTTTAATTTCACAACAATAACATTTATGGAAAGGGTTTTTATTTCCGCAATAAAGCGAACGACTTCATTGCACATTATCAAAACTCGACTGTCGCGGAAGAAAGTAGTGCGCCGCTGGATATTGTACCAGGGCCTCATCACACCTCGTTTAGAAAACAAAATGGCCGTTTAGGTGACTTACGACTGGATGGCGAAACCTGAATCGTTACCAGGAAACGAGATTTCTCACCATTTGGCGAGAGGGGACCGTAAATGGGATAAAGGCGTTGAGAAGTAAGTATAGTTGTTTCTTTGTTACCCGTTTCTTTTAATGAGCAGAAGTGGTATGTTCTTGAAATTAAGATGTTCTTTCTTGGATTAGCTATAAGCTTGTGCTTCAAGCCAACATTACATAGGTTTATCATAGACATTATATAAATTTTAAACTAGTACAGTATTATTTCTGAGCTTTTGAAATTCCCAGCGTTTCCGAAGGTAAATAATATTTAAATATCAAATGCATCTATGAAAAATAGGGTTTTGGAAATTGAAGCAGCAAATAAACAATTTCATGATTTAAATAGGAAAAGAAGGGCACCCGGGGTCGCGTTTCCAATGCGCTCGCGCTCAGGATGTGACTTTCGTCGATAGGCTTGAGATTAAATTCTACCTATTCTATGATCAGATTTGGTTACTTTTCCATTTCGTAGGCGATAATGTCGCCAAAAGTGTACATACGCCGCCAAACGGAATGTATCCAATCGTAACCTTTAACTGTGTATACTGTGTTTTGTCGCCAAAAAATTATATTTGTCGCCGAAGATTTCATTTCCCGCGAAATGGAAAAGTATCCAAATTTGTGATGGTAATAAAAACACATCTGAAGGGGTCGGCCACTGCCAACTTCAATAACAAGGCCAGAGATTAGAAGCTCTCCTATACATGAGAGTAGACGGAAATTTTGACGTCACTGTTCCCAGTGCCGAAGATCGAGAAACTAGTTCGGACGCATTCGGAACCCTAAAAATGTGGTTAGCCGTGAGCGAGTGGTTCCGAACAGGTTGCTTCATCTTCGGAACAACGTCACTCGGAACTATGACGCCAAATTTCGTCCCGAGTTGTTGGAAGCTTCTTCGGCCTTAGTAGTTGAGTAGGCCGTGGGTCGGCGAGTACGAGAACATGCGTGTTCGTTACATCTGTGGAGTCCAAAGTTCTTTAGCGTTAGCGTACGACGTTGTTCGGAGTTCTGTTAGGTGCCAATTTGAGTATCGACTTCGTCACTTGATCGCGATTCAAAATAACAAGGCGTTCACTAAGAAAAGAGGAGGCTCACTCACTTAAAAACAGTACACATTAGATGACCAGACGTACTGCATTTCGTAGCATAGTTTGGGGGGCATTGCATTTGGACCGTTACGCTAGCAGTCTGCGCGCTGTAACGGGTGCGGGTTCGATTCTCGCCTTCGCCCTGGGTGTACTTTCCTTTCTCTGTGACAATAATAATTCTTTCTGTGTGTGTTTTACTTGACGAAGGCTTCATAAGCGGGTCTCTGATCAAGCACACAAGCCGGAATATATATGTAATAGTAGTAGTAGTAGTAGTAGTAGTATAGTTTGGTTTGTTATTCAGCTCAGCAGCTAATAAAAACTGTGCAAATTGTCACCGCTTTTTTTTTCAAACAAAAACAATGCAAATAAAATATGATTTCCGAAAATATAATGTTGATTTCATAGTCGAAAAGTTAATCACTGAAACAAATCTGGTCGGGTAGCGCATACACTCTTAGAACAAAAGAGTGAAATCCACTCCGATAGGGGAAGTGCATTTTCGGCACCAGAAAGGAGTGGAAATTAACTCAGACTGAGTTAAAACCGCTCGTTTTAAGAGTGTAGGACGTAGATTGTTTTCTTTTATTTCTTTTACCCACTCCGCAAAAAGAGTGAAATCCACTTCTATAGGGGAAGTGCATTTTCGGCACGGAAAGGAGTGGAAATTAACTCAGACTGAGTTAAAACCGCTCGTTTGTTTAAAGAGTTTACTGTTGCTTCTTTCTATTGGCATGGCAACTGTCAGTCTGATAATGAGTGTCAACAACATAAAGAAATATAATAACTGAATAAAGGGGGCAACATTTCCGTAAAAATAACGCAACTGTTGGCCCTTCCAAAATGGGGCCGTTAGCAAGGCAGTGGTGGTGAAATCTGTTTTACGGCGTCAAAGCTATTTTTCACCACATTTAAGGGAATTTTCGGAGGGGCGAAAACTTCCAAATTATGAAATGGAAGCGGGCTTAATGGCGTCAAAAAAGGGCGACGGGCAAGGGTGTGAGTAATTGGGTTTGATCAGTTTTTTCAGGAGGCAAAGAAGTATGAAATGTGATGGAGTTAGAACATCAAGGAATTATAATTTAGGCAATTATAAAGTTAAGTTTTGTGGGTCTATTACCGTCGAAATGAAGAAGCACACGTGACAGTGTTAAAGACCTTAAATGGAGTTAGGACACCAAGGAGTAATAATTTAGAAAATTGTGTTAAAGATATTAAATCGGCTGAGAATCGGTACCCAGAAGAGTTTCAAACACCTGTAGGGTAACCTGTAGAATGAAGAGAGGAAACGATCAGGGTCTATTTTTGTATGAAATACGTTTACACTGTTACCATGTTACATTATGGAACTGGTTTAATTTTGACCCAGGGATATGTAAAAAAAAAACACTGTTACCATCAGAGCTATTAGAAGTACATTCATAAGAATATTTTATAGTTTTTAGAAAAGTAAATAGACAGGAAATGTTCCGGTAAATGAGATTTTAATTTTGGAATGTTAATGTTACATAACTGTAACGAGAAGAAAAAATCGGGGTCTATCTTTGTTTTAATAAGTTATTACACTGTTACCATCTCGGAGCTATAAGTACATTCATACGAATATTTTATATTTTTTTTTAGTAAACAAGACGTAAATAAAATTTTTAGTAAGAACTGTACCTCATTCACAGGGCCGGATTTAGATTTTATGCGCCCCTAGGCCCGTGGTTTTTTGTCGCCCCCCGCTTCACACCGTTCATCGTAAAGGAGGGAGAAATTTGGCCTCAGAAAGGTCTTTGTGAAGATAATTTGTATTTTATTCTAATTCATCGTGAAGTAAAATTAATAAAATAAAATAAATAACAAATTAAATTAAATAACGCGCTGTAGACACACACTGACAGCCAAGCTAAAGATTCGCCCGTCCAGCGTCACCTATACGAGGAAGGCGAATGGGACTTTTATTCGTGGAGAGCATGCAGATGTAGACATGTATTGCAGTCTATAACATTTTATGGAAATTTTCTGACAAAAAAAAATGCGGAATAATTTTGCGTCCTTCATCATGGTGCGCCCCTAGGCCCGGCCTATTGGTAAATCCAGCCCTGCTCATTCAGGTACTAGTGTGAAAATATTAGAATGAAAACTTTAAAAACTATACTTCTGCAGAGGTTCGTTGCACCAGTCAACCTCAAATAACATCAACGCAAGATGGCACTGATTTACTATTGCGTTACTACCACTCATCTACACTGCTCAAAACAATTAGGGGAACGCGTGGTTTAAACCCTTTTACCCACAATGATTCCATTTGGTATCATCAGCTTCCGATTTTTTTCTCACTAAGTTGAGCTCGCACTTATTTATCGTTTTAAATGATCGTTTATGAAATAAATGGACCCTAAATTCTTCACGCTTGAATTCTTAGATGCTTATAAATTGATTTTACCTTTTTTTTTTACAAATAAAGTTTAGAAAAATTATTGTAATAATTTATTCAAAAGTTATGATTCCAATATTTCCGACCTTAAATTTTAGTTAAAAAATTAAGATTTTTCAACCTGGTTTTTACAATTTCATTCTGGATGCATAGTGAATATATTTCACAAATTTTAGATTTCTATAATAAAAAAAAGAAGTTGGAACTGAAAGGGTAACCAAAAGTACGCAAAGTGCTCCCCTAATCCTTTTGAGCAGTGTAGATTATAACAAACTTTTTTAAAAAAGAAAAAATATTATTTCATACTTTCAGTTGTTCTCATTTAGCAACCAAACTACTAGTTATAGCTCGTTCTGCAAGAGTTTATGTAAAGTAACGATCCAGCCTTCTCTTTATGTAAATTAAAATTTATCATAGTTATACAGGGTGAAACAAATAAAAGTGGTCCAACGTGGAGATAAGAATGCGACAGAAATGTTGCCAAGTCAAAAACCAATACAAAAGCAGGTTTGCTAACAAGAAGCCATTGATCGCTTCAATATTAAGCCCAAACAAACACTTGGCGACTTATTTGCCGGCAACTACGCTATGATTTGAAAATCTAGTTGGAATGAAATATAAACAAGGTTTGTAGGGCTCTGATCAAAAAAAAATCCCACTAGTGATTATTTCGGTTGTTATTTATCGTAGAGAATCGGACCTTTTTGTTTTTGTTAATACAAAACATTTTAAATTGATTGCAAGACCCAGAATGAACTTGTTGATAGCAGATCCTGGCTGACGCCATTTCGTAACTATTTGTTGCATAGCACTATTTTTAGGCCCTTTTACACATTTAAATTCTTTAACAAACAACTGGTCATATTTTTTTCTCCCACGGATTCGTTTTAATAAAATTTTCTACAATGAACACTCTCTGCTATACTGTGAGTTTCATCTTCACCTGTGAATTGATCAACTTACAATCACACTGACGCACTGCGATCTGAACTAGCCAATAGTCCATGAGTAGCTCTAATGTGATGCTAATCCAATCCAACCAATGCAGAAACAGGTTTGTCAAGTGAAACCATTGCACCGCTTGAATAATCTTTTATTTCCACTTGGAAAGCTTTCAGGCGGCTTCAAGAGTTTTTCTCGCCAAGCATTTCAACGTATTCCTATCCCTAGACCGGGGCCACTTTTCTTTGCCTCACCCTGTATATAATACCTACTAAATTACTTAAAGGTTAGTTGCAACCAAATTGGAGGCCATCCTACCCCTACCTTTTTCTTCTATTCCTACCACTGATTGCACTGAAATTCTACATAGTTAGTGCATGCAATTATGCTGCTAACTCGAAAATGACAAAAAGTGGACTTGATTCACTTGTATTCTGAACCCTCCACTTATTATTTCTTTTGATTAAGTATTTGTTGTTTCGTTCTCTCAGCCTTGCCCCAAAACGTGACATCCAGACACTTTCGCTGCTTGTGTAGCATAATCCGATTTCACGAATTTAAATTATCGATTTGAAAGACGTCGAAAAATGACACTCACCATTCAAGGGAGGGTTGTTCCGCCAATCTTTGTTTTTCCTTGGGGGAAAGGCTGGAGAGAGTTAAGTTATTCCGCTGAACTTTTCTGAAAAAGAAAATTTAATGTCAGTTTTACACGCACACGAATTAGATACAAAGGTAAGATAGAATAGGAATGTACAGTTGGTAAGATAAACTTTAAGAGTTTTAAAAAGTATACAACCGTTTAGGAACTTAAACCAATCAAGAAAAATAAATAGACTGGTCCAGACACTAGAAAAACTAGGGGTGTTAAACCCTAGTGTACTAGGGGTGTTAAACCCCTAGTTTTCCCCTAAATTTCAATAACTTGAAGCCTACAAAGTAATTATGGTAACTACCTTCTGAGCAAGTGCGATTTTCTTAAAAACCTCATTATGACTACCGACAGGTACACTGGGAATTTGTGTACCAAATTAGCAGCTCTTTTAGTTTGATCTGTACAGTGGCTTCAGACAGACACACATAGAAATATGTTCAAACACCACTTTTCAGAATGCGCACACTCCAAAACGAGTAGAAAACATAAAAACTTCCTTTCGGATTTTCGATCTCATCGCAATGCTTCCATTACCTTATATTTCATGTTCTAAGTTATTTTACTGTACATTTAAGTATTCTATAAGTCTTTTAATTACTCCCAGTGCTATATTACAGAATAAAATTACACGAAGGAGCTCTCTCTTTTTTAAAGAAAAATCAAGGATAGACTGGAGTAGTTTTAGCATTAAAAGGTTTCCGCAATTAAGCATATAAAGCTGTTTTACTTCCAAGTTGAATTATATTTCATTAGTCTCAGATTTCAATTGAAAGGTATCACCCATTATTTAAAGTACCGTATTATAAAATATTATTTATTTTCAAGTATTTATATAAATACAACACTATTAAAAAATAATAACTACGTGGTTCTTTGTGGGAAAATAAGTAGCTTTCAATTCTTCTATTTAAAGTCCCATTAACATTAAAAAAAAATAAAAGGATATTTAAAAACCTATTCAAAATAGAACCCCTTTCCCCAATCAAATGCCATTAGGCAATAAAAGACGAGACTCGATCCAGATGATGCCGAATCATCATTTTCTATTTAAAAGCAATCCTTTTCATTAAAAGGAATCAAAGGAATAGAAAAACCGCCATTTTTCTTGCTGCTGGAAATTTAAAATACTTAAAGTATGGAGGGAATGAAATGGCGATGCTTGGCGAGGAAAAAAGTGAAGGGGTTCTTGAAAGTCGCCAAAACGATGTAATACGCACCCTCATTTGATTTCTAAGTGAAAAGTCCAATTAATTCCTTAAGAATAATTGAAATACAAAAAAGTATTTGGTGGATATCGCTATATAAAGCAAGTTCTGGCGTTGGAATCGTCACTTGTCCGCGGTTCTAAATCACGGGGACTCACGAAATGTTGTGTAACTAATACAATAAGTTAGATTTTTAAAGTACAGTATCTGAATTAATGCAACACATGGTTCTAACATTTCCCTTCAAGCAAAAGATATAAATTGCAACTTATTAATTTTAATGTATTCATTGTATGCAACGTAGCGCCAAATATTTAGCCAAGTGTGATGTTGTTAGTAACACCCAGACTGGCAGTTGACGAAGAGGGCGGTTTACATGCGAATGAGCCCCATAAAAGAAAGACTTTTGCTCTACGCACGCCTCGTAAATTTGAACAGCGATCAAGTGAAGAGGTCGACACCTGAGTTGGCACCAGGGTTTGCGACCCGCCCTCAAACAAAAAACAAACCAACCCGGGCGGGTTTTATTAAAAAAAAACCCACTTAAAACCCCCCATTAAAACCCAGGCTCAAGTGTTTTTTTTTTAATAATTTGCAACTTTTTTTGTGATGTTTTTGAAGAAAAAATATTTTTATTAATTTGAAAGGTAAACACAGAATAAAAAAATTTCTAAGTTTACATATTTCTCTTAATACAATAGCACAAATCAAGGTTGAAAATTGATTTTTTTTCATTAAAATTCATTTTAACTACATTTAATATTAAAAAAAAATTATTAATTTAGAATAAGTTTTTCTCGACTGAAAAGGTTCTCTTTTAAAATAATACTTAAAATTTAAACCAAACAGTGACATTATAAGGTTGAATTTAAAAAAAACCCCATTAGAACCCAAAAAAGCCCACCCGGGCTGAGCTTTTTTTTAAAATAAAAAAACCCGGGTTTTATCAAATCCTGGTTGGCACCCAACGGACTTTTGAGTGACATAGCAGGCTAATGACGTCAGGACTTTGGACTCCATAAACTTAAAGGTGAATGTCAACGGATGTCGAGTCTTCAAACCGAAGTTTTCTATCTCTGTTAATTCAATTGAAAAAAATAATTTCCTAAGCCAAATTACATCAAGCCAGCTACATTTATCATAGATAACGTCTGTAAAAATATTCAATATAGCCGGAGTAATTTGGATTAGAAAATTATTTTTGATGGCATAGTACCCGGAACCTTCTTGATAAGAGGTAGACTTTCTGACGACTCGGCCATGGAGGACCCAACAAACTGTGTGTTTGGGCCTATCACCGTAGCGATCATTGCCTCACTTGGTAAACCGCATTTTGCTTCAGTTTCGAAAACACGACATCTCCACCTTATTCAAACCTCTACGACCCTCTTCTGAAGTCAGCAACATTCGTCGTTGCCATTCCGCAACGAGAAATACTTTTGAGGGAATTATTTCGATTTGGGGCACTGCATTCAAAAGAGATATTGCCGCATAAAAATTCATTTAAGAAATTGGCATTGAGTAGATATTTAATTAAACAGCTATGAGGGAAAATTGAATTGGCGTTCGGTTAATGGTATTTATAGCGGTCGATCATAATGCAGAATAGGGAATAATACACAGTTTGAATGAAAGTAAAATATTACATTTCGGTTTTTCAAATCGTGGTTTCAGTATGATAAGGATTTATGTAGTTGAATGTTGATTTAAGAAGTCAATAAATATATTATTACTAATGACACAAATACAGTTAAATGATTTAATTATAAAATAGATATGATATTACATGGCGTTCCATCGCAATCGTGTTTCTGTAAAATAGCGTAATCTTTTTTTTGCGATAATTCTTATTGTCGGCTCATTTTAAGTAAAAAACAGATAATTTAAATTATTAAAAATATGTATTAATTAATTTTTCAGCAATTTCTATTGTCGATAGTTATGAGTGTTAGTATACAAGCTTAAATGTCTTCAAACTGCAAATTAAATGACTATACAATGTAATACATTATTGTAAACGATATTATACTCAACGATTCATAAGTTCAAAATTGAATTAGCTCAGTAAAAAGAGTCAAGATAAATCTTTTAATAAGGGGTTTTAAGGAGAAGAAAAATGCCAAATATCATGACTTAATAATATTTTTATTGACATTGGATACGTCCTATAATGTTCTTGATAGATGCACGTGGGCAAAAATATCATGCATATAAGGACCTAAATGATAGTAATAAGCTGTTTCAAGATTCTTAAAATCCATTTCAAATTTTAAAATAAGACAATTTTAAGAACCATATAAACCCTTATCCGTCCTCTTCAAATCTCTCTTAAGAGAGAAAATCTTTATACCAATTTTCGCGTTTCGTTTGACAGAGTAGCAACTGACATTTTAAGCAAAAATTTTGTGGATAAAATAAGTTTCATATTTGTAAAGTCATTGTTAGAATTTTTCTAAATGCATTGACGGAGCAGAAATTTTTACGTGGGTACTAAAAAAATTCCTAAAGCACTGCTTATGTCTCCAATATCTATAGGATTTGTATGCTTTTTAAAATTAAATTTATAAAATAAGTAGTTTTTTTAAGAATCTTTAAAACAAACAAAAAAAAAAACAAAAAAAAAACGGACCCACATTCGAAGTCAAACCGCGAGAATTGAAGACATTGCTGAACAATAATAATAACGTAATATTATTTTTATAACGTGCAAAAAAGTTCACTTTTTTTATATCATATTCATTCATAAATCGTTGCGAAAATGACATTTTACGTACATACGTGACAGACAGTGCCGAAAGTAGTACTTTCGGCACTAGTGCGATAAAGTAAATAAGAGTATATGATTGGTAGAAAAACAAAATGATGTCATGAATATCGCAATGGAAACTAAATGATGTCATGAAACTCACTTATTTCTATGGCTCATTACTTTTCATTTTCTAATATCTCCATGGAAACTACAAAATAAACTACAAAAAAATTATTAAATACTATTTTGATTCCATGCAAAATTAGAAAATTATTTTACAACGCTTTTTTCCTTTATACTACTTTGTATTTTCGAATATCGCCATGGAAACTAAATGATGTCATGAAAATCACTCATGGGTAGAAATACTTTTTTGCACGTTATTATAAAAAATATTGTAAGTAAGCACGTGCCAAATAATACTTTATTAAGATCTTGTCATTATTAATAAAAGCCACTCGCTTAATAAAGTATTATTTTCGGCACTAGTAGCTTAAATAACTATTTTACAATAGAGTTATCAATGTGTGAAATGCTTTATCAGATTATGTTGTATATTCGAAGAGAGTAGAAGAATTCAAGAAGTATTGGTGACACAGTGCAAAGTGAGCATCAATGGAAACATAGGGCTTGTGTTTATTTTGTAAACAAGTAGGTTTGTAACAGAATTCGTTACTTAGACGCTTCCACACAAAATTTGTGTTCAACAGGGGGAAAAAAACGCGAAACACAGTATTAATTAAGTATTAAACTTTTACAGCTAAATTTGGCTAGTTTCATATATTTTCTTTCGAAAATTCCATAATTATTTATTATCATTTGCTAAATTTATTAATATTTCGAAGAATAAACATTTAATATTCCTAGCTCTTAAATAGAAGCAAAACATTTCATATCAACATACAACAACATTGAACAAAATATCACCTACAAAACCTAATAATTTTGACTTCATTTCAAAATGTGTTATCTCTGGGGTGGAAAGTGGGTGAGGGACGGAGAGACAGACGGATTGGACGATTATAATACCTTCCACTCTTTACGTTATAAACGTAGTGTGAAAGCTAAAAGAGGATACATGTAGATGGATAAGACATTACATACATACAACTACAACAGTGCGTCGATCACCCCCACACACAGATTTGAATCTTTGTTAAACTAACGCTGCCAATTCCCTAACCGTCTATATCTAAAGAATCTATTCCAGCAGATCCTATTCATAAAAAGTCCCCAATACTAAAAGCTTGCTTTAGAAAAAAAAAGAGTCCCTTATTTAACCAAGCCGGTCGACCAAGAAATATCCTTTGAAAATGCACTGGTCCCATTCACAGTAATGGAGTCGGAGCCACGACAAAGTGGCATAGGCGTCTTCCATGATAAACGAGGACGGCTACACAAAAAGAATTTGGGCAAAAGAAAATGATTATTTATAAGGTTCAGGCCAAAGAAAATATTCTAAGGTGATATAAATGAATTGGGGCCAAGGAAGCCATGACTTCTTTTTTAGTTTATAAAAAGATAATGCAGTGATGAGGTTTTAAAGATTCATCAGAAGCCGTTTTGTTCTATTTTTTTTTATAAAAATTATTTTATTATTTAGATCAAAGACGTGAATGAAGTAGACTGACCCTTCAATGGTATTAAGGCCGGATGCGTAGGGGCAAGGATGAAAGGTGGTAAAATTTTGGCGACGTATAGTTGTTTTTGGCGCAAACACCATAAAATTGAACAGAAATTTAACATTTTTGGAAGATAATATTATAAGAAATATACACTCAGAAAAAACTTGTGTTGAAAAACAATACAAACTTGTATTGCAACCAAATAATAATGCATTGTTAGTACAAAAATTGCGTTAAAGGCTCAGCACATATGTATTCTTCAGAAATTTAGTTCAGATTCTGCTCTTTCATGTTTCATAAATAGCTATACTAAAGTCTAAAAAATATATATTACGGCACTTTCAAATGAATGTTTTCATTTTGTTATATATATTTCAGAAAACAACATAGTTTACAGTTTTTTGTGAATCGCACATGGATATGATTATCGTCTATTCTAGCGATCGTCAGTTGTGTTGGAACAACACAAATTTCTGTTACACTTGGACTTTCGAATACAATTGAAGAGTACAGGGGAAGAACCGCTTGATTTGTTAGGAGTCGTCCCGTAATTGTTTCTGCTTGGCGGACATTGGCGGCAGGAAACCGGTTTCTCTCTTTCTTCTTCGCTTGGTCCAAGCGTCGGAATTGTGCATCGCGTGAATCTCGGTAGGTAGAAAAGTCGTGGTTTAAGACTTTTCAATTAATTTGCGAACCTTAAAATTTCTCTTAATTGTTTTAGAAAAATTCGTGATTTTCAATCAATCGTACTTTATTTTTAAAGCTTAACATGATGATGAACACAGTATTTTGAATAAAACGCGGAACTGAACTTCAGGGTTGCAGTGAGAGAAGATGCACAAGAAAGTGAGAAACTGGTTTCCTCACACCAGTTTAGACGATTACTCGCTATCATCGCCAAAGATGCCTGATGAGGAAGTTTTCTACGAAATCAAGCGGTTTTTCCCCTGTACTCTTCAATTTTTTAAAGTGTACAAAAACTAATGCCAAATAACGATAGATAATTACACAAAATACATATTAATACTTTAAATGATAATAATAAGAAATAATAATAAAACTATTATATTACCTACATTCAAGTGTCTGGTTTGGCATACCAGCCAATTCTTAGCGCCAAACGCACACGTGACTTTGGATAGTCTATCCGTAACTGAAGTCTTTGAATAAGATGCATACATTAAGCAACCTATCTTGAGATTGATTTTTAATGATCAAACGCGTGGTTTTTAGCGAAGAATTAAACTGATGAAGGCTGAATTTGATAAAAAAAATACTTAACGATTTTCAGTCATTGTTTTATTGCATACTAATGAAAAGTGACTGAGGTTGACTTGACGGTTAATTAAGAGTTTGATGATGTTGAATTTCATTAACTTTGATAAAATAAGAATAAGTGACGTAAGAGGTTACGGCGTTTTTAAGTTTTTGTTCCGCGTGAATAGAATTTTGATAAAAATGTTCTACGTGCATAAAGTACGTAAGGAGAAGAATAGGAAGGAATAAAATTACCAAGAAAATCTGAAAATCTAAATTTTTTTTTCTTCATTGGATTCACCTTTGTCATATTAAACTTGATTGTATAGTTGAATATTTTCTTTAAACTGGCTATGAAAGAGGGACTTAAGAGGGACGTTCAGTCCCATACACTCTTAAAACAAACGAGCGGTTTTAACTCAGTCTGAGTTAATTTTGCGTGCCGAAAATGCACTTCCCCTATAGGAGTGGATTTCACTCTTTTTGCGGAGTGGGTAAAAGAAATAAAAGAAAACAATCTACGTCCTACACTCTTAAAACGAGCGGTTTTAACTCAGTCTGAGTTAATTTCCACTCCTTTCCGTTGCGAAAATGCACTTCCCCTATAGGAGTGGATTTCACTCTTTTGTTTTAAGAGTGTAGAGATAATGCATTTAGTTTTGAAATGGCAACCTTGACGAAAATATTGCTTGGCCCGTGTAAGAATGTTTCACCAGGTATGAGAATCGTCATTACAGCAAAATAAAATGAATTTGGAAGGAAAATAGCACCCGGTTACTCAATTGATAAAATTTTAAAATGGTATAGCTTTCTTCGGAACATTTTGGGATAGTTCAAACTATAAAATAAATAATTAAGTAACCAGAAACTATTTTGCTATCAGATTTGTTTTATTTTGCTGTTATGACTATTCTCATACCTGGTGGAAAAAAATGCTTACATGGCAAAGCATTAATTTCGCAAAGGTTACGATTTCTTCACTGAAATTATCGGAAAACTAGTAGGCTTGTAACAATAAATATCATCAACAAACGTTTCTTCACAAGATTTATACACATTAGAAACAGAAGGCACCAAACACATCATCCAGCTAAATTTAAACTTCTAAAAGCCAAACTGAACTATTTTTAAAGTATGAAAGTCGGGTCTCTGCTGTCATACCTTTCTTACAAAAAAAAATATTAAGATCCGATGGATAGAATAGACTTAGAAAGGGGGAAAGGGAGGTACGGACGGACATCGTCAGCATACCAATACTTATTTTTTCATTTTTTTAATGCTCTCAGTTAAAAAAAAACCCAAGTAGGTTTGTAACAGAATCTGTCACTTAAACCGCTTCCACACAACAGTTGTATTTAACAGGTAAAAAAGCGCCAAACACAGCATTAATTCTATATTAAACATTTACATGCTAAATTTGGCTAGATTCTTTTATTTTATTTCGAAAATTCAATAATTATTACTTATCGTTTGCAAAAATTAATTTATATTTCAAAGAATAAATATGTAATATTCCTCGCTTTTAAATAGAATGAAAACATTTCATATCAACATACAAATAATCTCGTAGTGAAATATATTTGACGTCATTTCAAACTGATCGATGTCGCAAAAATAAATTTATTTTAATTTATTGTCTAAAAGAGTTAAAGTTTCTCGAGCGATAGTTGCGAATGACAATGGTGATTTAATTCTTCTAATAAAAATGGCTTTTTATTCTTCTTAAATGAGCATTAAATGTTGCAGTTTTTTAAATAATTGAAGTACTTCGAATTCTTCTCTGAAATTTTTAATGTATTCTAATTTCGAATCACACTTGTCCGTAGCATTTGTAGTTTGGGCCAAGAAAGTGGGTGACGGACATACAGACGGACTGAAAGATTATAATACCTTCCACTTTTTATGTTATAAACGTAGTGTGGAAGCTAAAAAGAGAAAAGTAGGCTTAAGAGATAATCAATTACAATCCGAAATCTCAACCCCCTCAATTAAAAGCAACTCAAACAACTCCAAGCTAATAGACGCGACAGCATTCCCTAGCCTAATTGCACGCAAATTGAAAGCTTCCCTTACAAATTAAACAGTCAAACAAGGAAGCTAATAAGCCCCTAAATGCTTAACACAATTAAGTGGACACTTAGTCAGCGGAATGTAGCTGCATTCCTCTTCAAGAAAGATGATTGTAGCTGCTTCAAAGATGTTTCCATTAAGATTTTAAGCATGCGTTTAGGTTAGTCAAGTTGTGGAATACTAGTAATTAAGTACTATGCCCGTTTTACACGGTGGTGTACTTACGTTGCCGGATGATAGCAGTGCCAATGTTAAGTCAATTGGACCTTTCATATACGAAGGAAGCGAAAACCGTATTTAAGGTTTTATCTTTTGTTTTCAATCATATAATGACACTGTTAAACGTCGTTGAAGTAGCAATGAGACAGCTAGAAAAATGTCGCACTTTAACCCTTTATGGACCGAATTAAGATTTAATTTTAATTATTTGCCGTAACATATTTTAAAGCTATCTGTGCAATTAAACATAATATTGTTACGAATATTGTAAACATTGTAAATATCTTCTGTAAATATTGTAAACAACTTAAACTTATATTCTTTTATCTGTATTAATGGCATCAGCCGTAGTACATGGCGAGAGCGTGTTGAAAAACACCATTACGTCATTGGAGTTCTGGCTCCTGCTGTAGTGAAGAGAGCTTGGTCATAGCTCTGTTGTGTTTTTGTTGTCTTGTTTGGAAATCGTCGAATTTCCTGTTTAGACAGAGTTGCTAACTGTGAATATTGTTAGCGAAAGTGTTTTTTTGTGTGAAGAAATATAAAGAATTGTTCTTGTGAACTGTATCGTCCTTTAAAGTAAGCTGAATAAAGTAAATTGACTTTGCGAACTGTGTTGTGCTTCAAAAGAACCGAGAAATTTCGTAAAAATATATTACGGAAAACAAATAGTTGTAACATAAAAGGTACATGTGTGTGTGTGACGAATTTATTTTGCTGAATGACTATGACTTATTATTTTAGTCTTTAATGTTTTGAGACTGAATATACTTCATAAATAAAATTTCCTCTACCATCTACTTTCCTTTAAACGAACAATGGTAGGTAAAACAACAGTCTTTTAATTGGGACTGATCAGTACCATCAGGGCATAACGATTTGGCGCAGGTAACTAAAGTTTAACTTTTCTGAAGAATTTACTTTACCTTTGTAGATTTTAATGTTCTAAAACCGTATACAATTCATTCAAAAAGTGTCACCTTGCCCCCATTTGCTCCAAACTGAACTAAGAAAAGTAAGACAGCGGCCTTATAAGTGATACTTATAAGTACAGTCAGCAGGTAAAGGGTTAAATTCGTTCAAGTTTGTCACTACTTGATTGTAAACAGCAGGTAAAACCGTAAGTACGATTTCATAAGTACAGTCAGCAGGTAAAGGGTTAAATTCGCTTAAGTTTGTCACTACTTGATTGTAAACAGCAGGTAAAAACCGTAAGTACGATTTTATAAGTACAGTCAGCAGGTAAAGGGTTAAATTCGTTTAAGTTTGTCACTACTTGATTGTAAACAGCAGGTAAAACCGTAAGTTCGCTTCCCCTGAATGTAAAATATCCCAATGACTTTACTTTGCCACAGTGATCATCCGCAAATACGGTGAAATTTCCGGAATCGTTGTGTGTGAAACGAGCCGTAGAGTTCGTTTCACACCACGACTCAACTAACAAGGCCAGAGAAGCTCACTGTGACGTCACACTATCCGTCCGGTTCGGGATGTCGGCTGTCCCGAATAAAGAGGAACGAATCCTGTTTGGAACCTGAAAAGTATTAGTCAGCTGTGCGCGAATAGGTTTCGTACTCTTTCTTCGGAGAAGCCGACGATCCGAACCGGACGGATAGCGTGACGTCACAAAGATCTTCCGTGGCATTGAAGTTGAGTAGGCTATGGTGGAGAGGTGTTTCATTGCGGATTGTTGCCAAGGTTAAATGTACTTTTACAGGAATTTAAGACGTTTTAATATTTTATAAATATTAAAGTTAAGCTTTAAATAAAAATATAAATACCTACGAAATACCTACAAAACTTTTTAATTTTTTTTTAACTCGTAGAATATTTTGCTGGAACAAATTGTATGGATTGGCACTGTTTTATAATTATTTTTACTAGCCTAAATAAAATTGAAAAACAAAAATAATGCTAGCTATAATCTACAAATTCTTCGTATATTTTACCTAACTAACTTTTATTTAACTACCCCAACTAATTTTATTTTCCTTGTTTCGAAGCTAGCGAAAAACAATATTAAATAGTATCTGTCTGAAAAGAATAAAAAAACAAAGTCTTTTTTTTTTTTTAAAGAAAACTAAAACAAGCTTCTCTCCCCCCCCCCCCCCCCTATAAATCCCTAAGAAAAACAAAAGCACAGCGGTCAGGATTTGCTCATTTGAATCTGTCCCATCAGATTGGATAACCGGATTTTTTTTTTAAAAAAATCTTCTGAGGAAAAACTATGTGGGTTTTTTGTTCCCTATCTAAAAACACAAATTGCCCATTAATTAGGGAGCTGGCAATTAAAAACGTGTAGGAACGGAAGTGAAAGGGGGTGAAGGGGGGGGGGGGGATTTTAATGAGTTTTCTCGACTCATCTGCGGAGTAATAGAGCGCGATCGCTGCCTTCGATAAAGCATGCCCGATTACGCATGGGCTGGGATTATTTTGGGAGGGACCGGGTGGAAAGTACAGCATATTTTATAAACTATGGTATTTTTTAAATAACTGGATTTTGGGTTTATATTTTTGTAGCATACGTTTAATTTAGCCACTTCAGACCTGGTGGGCGGTATACCGGGCATCAACTTTTATTTTTGCCATTTTCACTCTTAAATAAGGTTTTGAACTAAAAATTTTGCTTTAAAATTATTTAATATGTCTTTAAGATTAAATTTCAATTTTTTTTGATAACCTGAAAGTAGAATCGGTTATATAAGCTTTTATATATAACTATTTCTAGTTATTTATGTCTTAGAACAGTGGCGACACCAAGCGGTAAAATATATAGATGAATTTGTGATAAAATTAACAAATTGTTTAATTTTTACGTTTTGTATTTTCAGACAATGTTATACAGTATCTAAAATTTCAAAAATGCAATAGTTTCAAAAAATAAAAAAAAATGTGATTTATTCAATCAATTTTTTTTCTTCTAAAAACTCAAAAAATTATCAAGATGTTAAGGGGTTATGTTACGCTGAATTATCGTCGCACTAGAGCTACACCTACACGAGGGCCAAGGTCACACTGCATAGCCTCCTGATGATATTTCATCTATCTGACTATGAAACTGAGGACGACTTCACAGGTTCTGTCCTCGTCTTGTCAGCATTAGTCAAAGTTAATGCAACTATATTAAAAATTACAGGTAAAAATAAATGTCTGCATTGTTTTTTTTTTCTATGGGGAGCAATTGAAGCGTGTAGTTGCAGAACTCACATTCTCCAAAGCATAACTAAGATACAGAGTCCGGCGCGTTCATTGGCGGCTTTTGATAACAGTTAATTCAATTGGACGAAGTTACTAATGAACGGGCCGGAGACCCTATTTTAGTTATGCTTTGGAAAATTTAATTTTTTAACTACATCCTTCAACTATAAGATTTCGGTGCGTTTAAATAAATATATGTACTATTTTAAAATAAAAACAAGAAGTTCTTAAAGAACTAAAATTGCCTACTTTCTTGTTACTTAAATAACTGAAATTCTAATCGGGCAACAACTAGGTTCTTAACAGTAAAGATCATCATTAGAAAAAAAAATCGCTAAACACAGCATCCAGCTATAACATAAACTTCTAAAAGCCAAAATCAACTATTTTCCTTGATATTCTTTCGCAAATTAACTTAATATTATTTGTCGCCTGCTCGATTTATTTGTAGTTCGAAAAATAATTAAATATTTATTAATAACAAAAGTAATGAAATGTAAATTAAAACTAAGCATAATTGTATGCAAAAAAATATGCCTTGCCGCTTTCTTGGTAAACAATTAATGAACAATCAAAGAATCACATTGTGCTACATTTTATAACGTCATTTCAAACTGATTCATAAAAAAATATTTTGCTTTAAATATTTTTAAATAAAGTTTCTCATGCCATTGTTGATTTGGCAACAGTGATTTAAATGACTCAAAATTGAGTTCCAATGCTAATTCAATGGGAAATTCGCCGACAGATAGTAAATTTATGTCCGTCCGGACGTACAGACAGGCGGACCAAAAGTATGAAAGTATGGGAAAAGTATGGGTTTCTGAGGTCTTAGCTTTCTAACAAAAAAATAATTTATAAGATCAGATGTATAGAACCGATTTTGGAAGGGGGTACGGACAGACAGACGGACATCAACCGCATGTCAATACCTACTTTTTCATTTTTTTAAAATTCTTTTGAATTCAAAAAAGAAAAGTAGGCTAATAACTGTTTATGACTGGAAATGAAACAAAGGAATTGCAAATAAGTTCAAAAGTCAATAACTCTGGATTCTTATTTGTAATTTAAATACCTTTTCAGATGAGGTAATGTTAATTATACCAGTTAAAAAAAATCATGCACACGCGAAATAAGAATTTAATATTTTTGCAAGCAATTTGAAAACAAAAGTATGTGCTGGGAATTTATTGTTTAAAAAAAATCTTCAACTTTCATGAGAAAATACATTATTCCTATAGGAGTGGATTTCACTCTTTTGTTTTAAGAGTGTAGAATATACATAAAGCGCTTATAAAATTCTCAGTATTAACGTGGAATTATTCAACAAAATAAAATAAATCAGAGAAAAACTCAAATTATTCAGATTTACAACTGCTGAATAATTTATTCATGAATAGCTTGTCTTATGTTCAATCACTCTTAATGAGAATATAAAACCATTGAATAAAATATAAGTTATTTTAGGAAGTAATAATTAGTGGGATCCGCAAATATTTTAAACTATTACACTAAATAAAAAAAAAATATTCTAAACAGAGATGAACCAGGTTTAAACAAAAAGTTTTTTTTACTCAAATTATTTTCTGTTTCACAACATGAAAAATAGAGTTATTTAGTAAATTAACGTGCTTTGTTTATTTCATTTATGAAATTAACACAATTTACCCGAAACTGACTCCTGAGTTTGGTACAGTTAAAATTAGTTGCTTGTCACAGATAACAATGCTTAAAGATAAAAATTACGCTAAAATCTGCAAACAGCGTATTAAAAATCGAATTAAAGTACAAAAACGTATATTTAAATCAACACCGCCCAACTAAGCATAATACACAGGCTTCTTCCTCCAGAAAGCTGATAAGAAGTGTTAACATTAATTTCCTAACTATCTCCCATTATGTAATTTTTTAGCAACTAATTTCCCCTTATCTGAGCTATCACGAAAGTCCCCACCGCATTTAGATAGTCTCTCTTTTATTTCTCGCTAAATAAACTGGCTCCGAAATATTGCGGGCAAGTGGTGCATGTCATATTGAGTTAATACGGATTGCTATAATAACATGGATAGAGAAACTGGAACCTATGATCCAAAGACAACCCCTTATGTAAAAAAAAAATACTAGTACAGAAACTTGAAACCTCAAAAGGTCTGAATGACCCGAGTACTGTGTGTCCCTTAGACCTAAAATTAAACTAAATTCCTCGCCGCAACAGCCAAGGCCTGCCGTGCCCATTTCAGCTTTCGTGACCTACGGGTGCTAGGTATATGTCCCGGTAAGGTGGTCAGCCTCACGCGGTACCCCCAGTGTTTAGTTCCCAAGCATACTTGGTACCCATTTTATCGACCCACTTATGAGCTGATTAGACCTAACCTGCAAGTGAGAAATGGACGGAGAAGAGCCACTTTTCCACGTAAGGTTTGATATTTACAAAGGAAATGTACACCGAGTATTACAAACAATGCTCTTCCATCTTCTTACGGCGCCCTTGCCAAAGACGAAATGGAGGACGCACATTGCAGAAGGATATTTCTTTCAAGGTCGAATTCGTCATCATCCGTCAAATTATCTCGACTTCATTCATTCGCTTCGGATCAAAACTAGTGATTTCACAATCCACTTTAAGGGGATACGGTACCCAAAAATTGGTCAAAATATCGATTTTTCAGTTTTTACTTCTTATGATTTGCAATATTTTTCTGAACATTTACTGAAAGTTTCATAATGATATCATTTGTAGAAAAAAAGTTATGAAATATTTTCTGGAGTCATTCCTTTAAGTTTGAATACGTATTTCGTCTGCTTCCAACCTTTTTTCTCGGTTTCGCGTTTTTCAATCCTTGTGTTTAATAAATCCCTAAGGCTCTTTTGCTAATTAAGTTCTACTATGAATATTGAATAGTTGTTTATTAAAAAAATGTTGAATTCAATAATTTGTAATTTTTTTTTTGTGATTTTCAGTATAAATGCATGTTACTTTTTAACTGTAGCTCACGTTTTAAAATCCATGCACAGTTCTTGAACAAATAGTACTAAAAACAAACGATAAAAGTTTGGTGGAGTTATTCTCAAAATTGAATGAGGAGTAGCGTTTTAAAAAAGTTCTAAATTGTGAGTTTTTTTTAAATAAATGAAAAACTACTTGTAAATATTTGTTTTTATTGCTAGAAAATGTTTATTTAGAGTGAACATTATATAAAACCACTATAATTTACAAGTTTATGTTATTATTTCTAGAAATAATGTTTTGGGTACCGTATCCCCTTAAAAAAAAACTTTATTTGAATAGCTAAATTCAACCACACCATATCTTTTGGGTATTTCCCCTGTCTTTTCCCCAAGTTTTATTGCAGGAGGACGAAACCGTCTTACGGCCTTATTGAATCCCAGTACAGGATTCTCATAACAACGATCGGAGACTAATCCGCACTCATGCACTTCCAACTTAGTCAAAATTTTGCTTTTTGATCGATCTTAAATATTAATTTTAAAACAAAATTGAAAACACAAAAGTTGTAAAACATAAAGAAAGAGTACAACTTTTGAAACTTGAAGATTTGTTCTTTTTATTGAGATATTATGAATTTAGAGCAATTTGACGAACAATTCTTCAGGACCAAGCCTAACATAACCCTCCATAAATTTTGTTTACAAAGAGTTCTTATGGTAAAAGCTGGTCAGTTCACGTTGTTGGAACAGCTCTCTATACCAACTCTCAAATGAGTCTAGTACACGATCTCTAGGTTGAAACATCCTTTCCCTCCGTAACTTTTCGTTCAAGAGGATTTAGAGCAATTTTACGTACGAGTCTACGGGGCTTAGCCTAACATAGCCCCACCCCCAATTTTTTTTATAAAGAGTTGCAATGGAAACACCTGGTCAGATAAACTTGACAATGAAATAATTTTTACAAAATTAATATTTTTGATTTGAAGAAGACATTTAAAAATTTTAATAATTACACAAATATAACGAACAGATGGATATGTTAGAACTAAAATTTGTTCTAGGCTTGTCACCCAAAAATGAAAATTTCCCTGACTTTTCCAGGTATTCCAGATTGGTAGACAACCTGTTCCAGTTGAGGCCCAGTGGCTTAGTGGCAGTGCTTCGCATCGCCATGGCACAGGTCCGGGGATCGAATCCCGGATTGGGCGAGGTTGACCACGGCCTACTCAACTACTAAGGCCGAAGAAGCTCTCCCAGACAAGCTCGGGGACGGAAATTTTGACGTCATAGTTCCGAGTGACGTTGTTCCGAAGATAAAGACAACCTGTCTCGAAACCTGTTCGGAACCACTCGGTCACGGCTGAAAACAATTTTAGGGTTCCGAATGCTTCCGAACTAGTTTCTCGATCTTCGGCACTGGGAACAGTGACGTCCAAATTTCCGTCTACGCTCATGTTTGAGAGAGCTTCTTTGGCCTTGTTATTGAAGTTGGCCGTGGTTTGACTCAATCTTTCATACCTTAAGTGGGTTGATAAAATAAATACTAAGCATGCTAGGGGACTATGCCGGGACATATACCTAGCACCCCAGGCCTTGGCCCACAAACGGGCTGTTGCGCCGAGTAGTTTTTAGACAACCCGTCCGATTTTGAAATGAGTCTAGGCAGTCTAGGTCCCAGGTTCGGGTCGGGGCATCGACAAAATAACTGCCGACCTATAAACGGCCCGTGCAGCCGAAAATGTCCGACGAATAATACCCCGTATAGAGGGAGAGCACGTTAAATATCCTCCAAAGTCCCAACACTGCGTACGATGTCGCCCTTAACGGTTGCGTTGGGTGCCTACTCAGGTGTCGGCTCGTCACTTGACAGTGGTTCTAAAATACGACGCCCGTCGCCAATAGCCCTCGTGTAGCTCTAGTGCGACGATAATTCAAACTAAACTAAACTTGAAATGAGTCTAGTACACAGTCCCTCAGCCGAAACATCCTCCCCAACTTTTCGTTCCGGAGGAAAGAGATAACCGCAACGGGCTGGTAGATAAAAGGGCGTTAATTGCAAGTCCGTCCAAATATTGAAACTGGCGACCGCGGCAGTTCCGAAAGAGATAGAAGCCCGCGAAAATAAAAAGAGGAATAATAAACGGAGACGAGAAGTTTTCGGGCAACACATAGCTTCCATTTCCTGCATTCGGGTTGTGAATGCGAAATTTTCGGGATCGGATTTCGGTGATGATCTTTTATTTCCGGGATTTCTGGAATGTTTTGGGAAAAGTTTTGTGTGGGAGTTTTTCCGGTGGTGGTTTATTATCTCTGTTCGAAATATTCGTTTCCTGTGGCGTGGAGGTTGAAATTATATGTGTTGATGCTTGGCGACCAAAAAACTGAAGTCGCCAAATCGATGGCATAAGCCCGAACAAACCGAAATCCGCCACAGCATACTTAACTTATAATACTGAAACTCGCCGTGACGTCACGCTCTCCGTCCTATTCTGAGTATCGGATATTCCTAAAGAGAAGAAGACACCTGCTCGCGCTCGTATTCGACTATACTTTTCAGGTTCCGAACAGGTTTCTTCTTCGTATAATTTGATTAGGTCATGACTTTTTTTCGATTCGAACAGTCTTAACCTAGGGGGGCGCAAAACTACACAACTTTCAATTACCGCTTAATAAATTAATACACACATTTAAAGGTAATTATATACCTTATAAGGAAATTTCAATAATTTTAAAACATACACTCTTAAAACAAAAGAGTGAAATCCACTCCTATAGGGGAAGTGCATTTTCGGCACCGGAAATGAGTGGAAATTAACTCAGACTGAGTTAAAACCGCTCGTTTTAAGAGTTTAAGACGTAGATTGTTTTCTTTTATTTCTTTTACCCACTCCGCAAAAAGATTGAAATCCACTCCTATAGGGGAAGTGCATTTTCGGCACGGAAAGGAGTGGAAATTAACTCAAATCGAGTTAAAACCGATCGTTTGTTTTAAGAGTGTACCCCTTGCAATAGTATGACGTCCGAAACGTATTAGGAATTCGTGTGCCAAATTTGAAGTCCATCTCTTTTAGTTCGAACTGTAGAGTGGTTTCAGACAGACAGACGGACCAATGTACGAAAACCACTTTTTTAGATTCCGCACTCCCCCCCCCCACCTCTTTCAAAAAAAAAAAAAAAAAAAAAACGCGTAGAAAAAAAATACCTTCTTTTGGGATTTTGGACCCCATCCCAATACTTTCCTTACCATGGTAATTGAAAGTAAAAAGAGCGATTTATTCTTGTAAATTGCAGTACAAGATCTAAACAAATAACCTAAATCTAAACAACACCTTCTAATATTTCTCATTCTACAAAATATTTAAATTGTTATTTATTAATTTTGGTGCATAATAAACGTAGATCTAAATAATTAGCCAAGCTAGCATTTGGGCGTATAATAATAAGCTATTAACGCTTCACCCTCTATTGCATAGTTTTTTCTCACTAGATTCTAACTTCCATTGGACCTCGTCATAGAATCTTTTTGGGTTCATACTTCATTATTTTATTGACATTTTACTGTCATAAATACAGAGTTAAAGTTGAAGTATATATTGAGAGTAGAGGAAGGATTCTTTTAATGATTGTGCTAGAAGTTACATAGGCATTTGATTAACGATCTGACAAATATGGTATTACTTTTCCGATTACCTGTAACTGTTGAAAACCTTAACATAAATATTTTTTATTGATAATCGCATTTCATGTTAATGATTACTTAAATATAATTTTTTTTTAGTCATAGCAGAAGATTTCATTATTCATGGTGATCATCAATTTTGCAACAGATTAAAAAAAATTATCATAGTAAAATATGAAGCGTAAAACACCGTACTTTTTGTCATTTCGTTCAATAATTTATTAAAAAAAATCTGAAATATTACAAATTGCAAAATAATAGATAAAAAAATAACACGAACTAAAACTAGGGATGTGTAACACTAGATGACTTTAATTATCACTCAATAAATCAATACATTTAGAGGTAATAATATAAACCATATGGTAATCTCAATAACTTTAAAACCTTAAAAGTTCTTTAGCAGCAATCATTTGCGCATGGGAAATCAATTTTCTCAAAAACCTTTTTCTAGGCAGTAGTGAGCCTAGTGGTCAGCGCAGGGTTGTTAAAAACCCGGGTTTTTTCATGAAAAACCCAACCCACTTGGGTTTTTGGGGTTTTTTCAGGGTTTTTTCGGGTTCTATGGGTTTTTTCAGGGTTTTATGGTTTTTTCAGTATTTTGGATGTGTTTTTCGGGATTTTATGATTTATTTAGGGAAGTTTTAATTATTTATCTATACATTACAATTTTTAAAACTAACAGAACATCTTGAGAGAGATAATCAGGAATGATGTAATTTAAATTAGAACAATTAAAAAATAATTGCATATAGTTGTTAGATAAATGTATATTTAAATTTATAAATGTATTGTCTAGAACCAAGTATTGTTTGTTTGTGTATGTGTAAAATTATATAATCCGCAATATTGTAACGATAGAAATTCAAATTAGAATTTTAAAAAATGTATTTGTTATATTTAATTGTTTAATAATTAGTATAAATTTAAATTTCTAAATGCATTTTAAATATTGAAGGAACAAAAACGTAAAAATATATTAAGAATACTAAAATATTAATTAAAAATGATATGAAATGTATATTTTTTGGATGTATAAAAAGTTTTTATTTTTTTAATTTTCAGTGAAGGCAATTTTAAGTTCAAATTGCCCACTTGGGTTTTTTGATGGGTTTTTTCAAGTGGGTTTTTTTGAAAAACCCACCCGGGTTTTTTCGGGTCGGGTAAAATCATAACAACCCTGGGTCAGCGTCTTGGTCTCGGGATCGGAAGGTCCTGCGATCGAGTCCCGGTACCACTGAAGACCTACCGAGTATATGCGGAGTACGTGCTCGTTAAATCTGTTGGGTCCGAAAGTCCTCTAAGTTCCCATACCAAATCAATACCTCTGGGGGTGACAAGCCAATTCTGGGGATCCTCTAGTTGGCCTCTGCCTCTAAAAATTAGATGGATCCACGTATGTGTGTGTGTGTTGTCTGTTGTGTCTGTCTTACTTGACGAAGGTTTATAAGTGGGTCACTGACCAAGCACACAAACCTGAATATATATCAACCAACCAACCAACCAACCTTTTTCTAGCATCCGACAGGCACTGGGAACAATTGAACCAAATTTGAAGTCTACCTCTTTTCATTTTTTAGCATTACCTACCTCCTCGCAATATTTTTACTAACTTATATTTCTGATTAAAAGGTCAAAAAAGGTTTAAAAAAATCATTAACTCTTTACCTAGTTTTTATACTACCATAGTACTTTAGCCTTCTTTACTATTACAGTAAGATAGTACCATAAATGCATCAAAGATGTAATCAAATACTTTAATTATTTTGAATTTGAAAGGTAAGTTTGATTTTTAATTTTTAAAAAAAATTAAACTGGGCTGTGTTATTTTAGATAAAACCTTAAAAATCCAAAATAAAACCCATCCGTTTCCTTTTAACTTTGCAACAATTGCAATCCTTTTTCTTATACTAATAAAAGTCGATTGTATTAAGAGAAATATGTAAACTAAAGACATTTTTTATTCTGTGTTTACCTTTCAAATTAATAAAAATATTTTTTTTCTTAAAAATCACAAAAAAGTTGTAAATTATTAATACTCTAAAAAAACCCACTTGAGCCTCGGTTATATTAAGTTTTTAAGTGGGTTTTTTAATAAAACCCGCCCTGGTTTTTTTGGGGGGTTTGTGGGTGGGTCGCAAACCCTGGTTCATACTCTACCTATAATAGTGAAATTTAGGAGTTTCTCAGGAGTGCAGCAATGTAAATTCAGGAGGAAACGGGGAATAAAATTGAACATGTTTGTTTATAATCGTATTAATCTAGTGACTTCACTGCACCTCAAATGATGAAACAGAACAAAAAAATCTTTTAAAAAATGGTGCGGTCCATTCTGGGATATTAACTATTATCACGATGTCGAAACTCTATTTTTCCACTGCGCATGTGCAGTAGACTCATTCCGAATAAAGTAGGGGAAAAAACAACAAAGAAAGGAGAAAAACGATTCGTGCTGTAAAAAAAAACTTCAGGAGTGGTAAAAAAAATATCAGGAGTTTAGATACAAATTTCAGGAGTTATAAGGGGCCTTAGAAAAAAAAATATGAAATTCAGGAGTGTTTCAGAAATTTCAGGAGGCGTACGAACCCTAAGAGAGAAAATCCAATTGATATGAAACTCCATATTGACTTCCAAACACACCAGACATCGAAACTCTCAATGCATTTCCACCTGGCACCCCAAACGCTTAAAATAAAATAATTGTATACCAAGCAGGGATATTACACTAAAGCACTTTTTGCCGACTTGTATTGGATTTTTATATGGGCAATAGGCATATCGCGTTTCACCTTGTAGCACATCCCATGTTACACAGGAGCGAAAATGGGGGAAAACGCTTCGCAAAGAATTTAGAATTCGAGAAAAAAAGTATTTGCATTTTTGCTTAAGAGGAGAAATCCCGGTCGAAATATACAATATCGGATATTCGCAGGTCGAAACCTAGGAAACTTACGTTTGCGTTACATTTTGATAGCAGAGTTTTCAGGGTTGCCATACTTTTTGATTAAAAAAAAAAAATCAAGGACTATTTAAGGATATATTTCTCCATTTTCAAGGACTATATATATTTAAACATGCAACACCTAAATTTCACGAGAGTTTTTAAAAATTCATTTAGAAAACGAATAAGAGCTCGCTAACTTTCAAATGAACTTAAATATGTATTTTAAAATAACCATTTAGTTATTACATAATCCATCTAAAATCACTTGGTCTGCCTTCTTGGATTATACAGAAACAATAAATCAAAAAGTAAAATAGGAACGAATTCACATTGAAAAAGATTAATGAAGCCAACATTAAGCTTAATGAAAAAACGTTCACTTCAACATAAATTTGCCAGCCCCAAAAAATTAAGAACTTTTCAAGGACCGTGGCAGCCCTGAGTTTTTTTTATTGTTCAGTAAGTTGGTTTGAGCGAATTAACGTTGCACTCACGCTAGAAAAGCTTTTTCAATCGATCGTAATGTGTTCATAATTTTGAAGTTCAATTACCTAATATGAAAGTAAAAGTAAAGCAATGAAAAGAATAAAAAGTAAGGAAAGTATTATGTTGGAAAATCCTAAATCGAGATTTTGTGTGGTGGTCTGCCTGTGTTATTCTGTCTGTCTGAAAACACTCTATAGTTTGAAACAAAAAAGCTACGGACTTCACATTTGGTACACGAGTTCCTAGTACCTATCGGACGTCTTAAGAGGGACTGTCATTCGCATAAAGCTAATGCATTAGTTTTGAAATCACAACTCTTGCAAAAGAATTGCTTTGATATGTTATCCCATTTTCACCAGGTATGACAATCATCATAGCATCAATTTATAACAAAATTGAAAAGAAACTAACATCCGGTTGTTTAATTATTAATTGATAAAGTTTTAAAATAGTGTCGCCATCTGCTGTATATTTTTGGAATTTTAAAACTTCAAAAATATATAATTAAATAACTAGATAACATTTTCGTTTCAAAATGTGTTTTCATTTCGATGTGATATTGATTTCCATACCTGGGGAAAAGGGCTAACATGGCAAAGCATAAATCTGCGGAAGTTGTGATTCCAAAACTAATGCATTAGCTCTATGGGACTGACAAAACCCCCTTTTTTAATAATTTTCCCCGGGGAAAAAAAGGGAAAGCATGGGGCAAGGGGGAGTACCAAAGAAATTTTTGGGTTTTTTAAAATTTTAATTGAAATTTCCATAGGGTATAAAAATTACTTTTAAATGAAATTGATTTTTTGATTGAAAACGGAAGTCGTGTGGATTCTGCCCCCCCCTTGTTTTTAGCTAAATTTTCAACCCACAATCCCCAAATTTTAAATATTTAAACAAAAATCCCATTTACAGTAAGAACTAAAAAATAAAAAAAAAAACCAAAACCCCCTTTTTTTTTAAAAACATCAAAATTTAAAAGTTTTAAAATTGGGTTTTTTTCCCCCCCCCCCCCCCGAAAATAAAATGGGGTTCCCTTTTTTGGGGCAGGGTTAAAAACCCAAACTTTTTGGGGAATTTCTTTTTCAGAAAAAAAATCCCAAAATATCTTTGGGTTCTGCTTTTCCTAAAAAAATTGCAAAAAAAATAAAAACCCAAAAATCTTTTTTGGGTTTTTCCCCTAAGGTTAAAACAAAAGGGAAAGCCTTTTCTTTTTAAACTTTTGAAACTTTATTAGGTTATTATTTAAATTATTTTTACTTTTGTTTTAAAAAATAAATTTTTCCTTTTTTTCTTTTAAATTTTTAATTTTTTTTTTGGGTTTTTAAAAAATTTTAAAAAAAATTGGGAATTTTTAAAACAACCCACAAGGAAGGGGAGAAAAAACGGGGTGGGGACCAGAAAAATAATTTTGAAAAAGGGGGTATTTTCCCCTTTAGAAAAGGCGAAAAAAACCCCCATAAACCCCAAAGATTTAACTTTTGGCAAAAGGTTAATTTTTAATTTTAAACCAAATTTTAAAAAAATTTAACCCAGGGTTGGTTTAAAAAGGGGAAAGAAAACCCTGGTTGGCATTTCTTTTTGGCCCGGGCTGGAAACCCGGCCCCCCTTTTTTGAAACCGGCCGTTTCCCCCTTTCCTTAAAAAATCCCTTTTGGGGACAACCGGGAAAAAAAAATGGGTTAAGAATTTGGGAAACAAAATTTGAAAATATTTTTTATTGAAAAAAATTGAAATGGGAAAAAGGGGTCGGGGTCCCCCCCCCAAAATTTTTTTAATTTAAAACTTTTTAAAGTTCTTCCATCCCCCCTTTTAAAAAAAATTTTTTTACTTTTTTTCCCGGGCGGGGGTAAACGCGCTTACAGGGCAAATTTTGCGGAGGTTACTTGAAAGCTATGAATTTGCGAAAGGGATTGGGGCATTTTTTTGCTTTGTGTTTCTATGGGAAAAAGTAAGAATTTTCGATGGAAATAGATTGGGGTTTCTTCGTAAATATGAACAGAGGAAAATGGATTTGAACGAATATGGATTTATAATATGGGTCTTAAAAATATTATATTTGGTGTAAAGAAAAATGATTCATGACAATAATTTATAAACTTGAATATTTTTCGAATTAAGTCTCTTCTTTGATTTTAAAAACTGCGGGGACTACTAAAGACGCAAAAAAAAAAGAGGGTTTTTGGGCATTTACAGTCCCCCGGAAAAATTATTTGACGCACTGGATTTTTTTTTGAATGATGAAAAAAATAACCCAAAAAATGCTTATCATTAAAAAAAATGGCGATATATGTAGAAGTATAGCGGGTAGTTTTTTCTATTCAATAGCTTAAGTTTAGGAAAAACAAAAGTCCTTTCCCAAAAAGGTATTTGCATAAATTTAATTTAACATGAAATCTTGCAGTGCGTCGAAAAAAATTTTTTCCCGGGGGTGTATATTTTGATTATTTTTTTTGGAAAATATTAATTTTGGGCAGAAAGTGAAATGATTTTTTTTTATACGTATAAATTTTTTTTCCCCATCTTATTTTGCCCCCTTTCCTTTTTTCTACCTTTCTATTTCAATAATGTGTTTGTAATAAATTATGTTATGTGCTTTTAATCAAAAATTTTTTATTTTAAAAAAAATAAAAAACGGTTTCAGCCAAAAAGGTCCCCCGGTTTCCGGGATTAAAAAAAAAAAGCCCCCTTAAAGGGTTAAAAAGACAAAAATTTTAAAAAAATTTAAATCCTTAAAAAAATTCCCCCCCAAAGTCTAATTAAAATTGTTAAATTTTTGGGGATTTTTTCCCCCACTTTGGTTGGGTTTTAAGCCTTCCCAAACCCCCCGGGGTTTATAACCCAAAATTAAAGGGAATTAATAAAATAATTAAAAATCCCTTTTGGGCCCCCAAAAGTTGTCCTCAAAAATTTTAGCCAAAAACCCCAAACAAATTGCTAAGGCAATGTTTTACGTCAAAAAATTTAATAAATTTTAAAAAATTTTTTTAAAATTTTCGGGAAAAAAATGACTCAATTTCTTAAAAAAAATTTTTAAAAATTTAAAAGTTCAATTTTTTTTTAAAAACCATAAAAGGGGGTTTTTTATTAGAATTAAAAAAAAAACCAAAAGGGAAAAGAACAATTCGACCAAAAAAATACCCTTTTTCCCAAATTAAATTTAAAAAAAAATTTTTAAAATTTTTCACCCCTCGCCAAAAACCCGGGGGTTTGGGGAAATGAAAAAGTAAAAAAATTTTCAAAATTTTGGGGAAATTTTTTGTATAAAAAAGTTAAATTTAAGAAAGTTTGCACTTATTTAAAAGGCCCGAGGGGGAAAAAAAATTACCCAAAAATTTTTTCCAAAAAAAAAAAAATTTAAAAAAAAAAATTTTAAAATTATTGAAATTTTCCCGTAAAAAAAATAAAGAAAACCCTTTGGGCCCAATTTTTTAAAAAATTTTAAAAAAAATTTTTAAAACTAATTTTTTTTTTTTTTTTTTTTTTTTTAAACCTGGAAATTAATTAAAAAAACGGTTAAATTTAATTAACGGAATTTTGGGAAGAAAGTTTGTAAATGGGAAAGTGGAATCAAATATATTTATTTAAAAAAAAAAATTAAATTTAAACCATTTTTTTTTGGGGAAAAAAAAACATTTTTAAAACAAACGGATTTAAAAATTAAATTTTTAAATTTTTAAAAAAATTTTTTTTTAATTAAAATTTAATTTAAAAGTTTTTTTAAAAATGTGGAATTAAACAGAAAAAGCCCCTTGCGAATTTCTTTTTGGGCGGTGTAAAAAATTTTTTGTCTTTTTGGTTGGAAAAACCAATTTTTGTGGGAAGCGGTTTAGTTGGAAACCTTAAAGATTCCTTTTTAACCAAAACCTTTCTTGTTTTTAAAAATTTTTGGAAAAAGGTTTCATATTCTTTTTTTAAATTTTTTAAAAAATTTTATTTAAAAACCTACGAAGCGTCTTATGAAAAAATTTATAAAAGAACTAAAAAATTTAGAAAAATGGAACCCCAAGGGCAAGCTTTTATTTAAAGCTTCTCTGCGACAAGGGGGCATTGCGTTGGGAAAAAAAGTTTTACAAACCCCCTTCGGTTTTTCCCCACAAAGACTATATGCACCAAAAATAAAAGAAAATTTTTTTTTTTTTTTTTTTTTTTTTTTTTTTTTTTTTTTTTTTTTTCTAGGTTAAAGAGGAAACCAAGATGGTGGGGTTGAATTGTCGTCGCAATAGAGTTACACGAGGACTATTGGCGACAAGCGTCATAATTTAGAATCACAGTCAAGTGACGGGGAAGCCAATGTGAATAGTTGAATTGGGGTACAAGGTTGCTACTGGTGGTAGTAACTTATCGTGTGCAAAGATTGGGTATTCTTTAGCTAATAAATATTTGTAATAAATTTCGGGATTTAAATATATTTAAAACATTTAATTTGAAAATTATTGTTGAATAGTTTAACTTATAAAATATTCCTTAAATAACACTTCGTTTTCAAAACTTTTTATTTTTATGAATTTTTTTTATTCTTTGATTCACATAAAAATTAAGCATTTTTTTATTTTTATAATAAATGAAATAAAAAGCAGCGTTTGGAGCCAATTTGATAATAATTTGGCGTATTAAAAAAACGTTACTTTCCGTATAAAACTTAATTCTTTTTATTTATTTTATTTTTTTTACACAGAAACTAATAACTCATTATAACCTTTTGACGCAATATATATTTCCAAGACACTAATGCACAAACAACAAGAAGTTCATAAAGAACTAAAATAGCCTACTTTCCTGTTACTTAAATACTTACTGAAGTTCTAATCGGGAAAAAACTATGTTCCTAAAGTAAATATCATCAACAGCCGTTTCTACACTAGATTTATACACATTAGAAAAAAAAATCGAAACACAGCACCCAGCTATAATTTAAACTTCTAAAAGCCAAAATCAACTATTTTCCTTAATATTCGTTCGCAAATTAATTAAATATTATTTATCATCTGCTCGTGATTTATTTGTAGTTCGAAGAATAAATATTTATTAATAACAAAAGTAATGAAACTACTCCGAACTGCATTAAAAAACAAGAAATGTAAATTAAAACTAAGCATAATTGCATGCAAAAGTATGCCTTGCCGCTTTCTTGGTAGATAATTAATGAATAATCAAAGAATCAAATTGTTCTACATTTTATGACGTCATTCCAAACTGATTCATGAAAATATTATTTTGCTTCAAATATGTTTAAATAAAGTTTCTCATGCCATTGTTGATTTGGCAACAGTGATTTAAATGACTCAAAATTGAATTTCAATGCTAATTCAATGGGAAATTCGCCGACAGATAGTAGATTTATGTCCGTCCGGACGTACAGACAGACGGACAAAAAGTATGAAAGTTGGGTATCTGAGGTCATAGCTTTCTAACAAAAAAAGAATTTTTAAGATCCGATGATTACAACCGATTTTGGAAGGGGGTACAGACAGACAGACAAACGGACAGACAGGCGGACAGACAGGCGGACAGACAGGCGGACAGACATACGAACAGACAGATATACGAACACACAGACAGATGGACATCGACCGCATTTCAATACCTACAGTGATTTAAATGACTCAAAATTGAATTTCAATGCTAATTCAATGGGAAATTCGCCGACAGATAGTAGATTTATGTCCGTCCGGACGTACAGACAGACGGACAAAAAGTATGAAAGTTGGGTATCTGAGGTTATAGCTTTCTAACAAAAAAAGAATTTTTAAGATCCGATGATTAGAACCGATTTTGGAAGGGGGGTACGGACGGACAGACAGACAGACGGACATCGACCGCATGTCAATACCTACTTTTTCATTTTTTTAATTCTTTCGAATTAAAAAAAGAAAAGTAGGCTAAAAATATTTAGCGAAACACCGTATTTAAAAGTTCCTCACGTGAATTATTTTTTTTGATCGCCAATTCCCAACTAATCCCTTGAGTTATAACAAATCAACTGACAGATCCTATTTCTTAGGGGGACTAAGATATTATTTCACATGATTAGAAACCAATCCCACGGAAACCCAAAACTATCATAAACAACATCAAAACAAATAATAGGGATGACAAAGGTATAACATGCTGGTACTTATACCGGTTTAGTTTAAAGTAAAATACATGAGAAACGTATTTAAAAAAGCCTCGATTGGTGAATCACTGTTACGTGGGAACAGAGCTCCAATTGGAGTACCAATCGAAAAAAACAAGGAATGAAAACTGGAAGAAATAATACGTCACCAAAAACAAGCCGATTTTATTGAGTGTGCCAATTTTATTTCTAAGGTAGCTTTCGTAAAACTCATGGCAGTTTTTAGAAACCAACGTTAACATTTCCCTCTTGTAACAAATATATATATAATGCAGCTTTTAAGAAAATAACATGAAAATAGAAAACTAATGTCTAAAAAGAGCAGTAGTTTCACAAAAAGTTGTTTTTCTTATAAATATTTACAGAATTCCGAACCAAAAAAAATTAGGACAAAAATACAAACATTGTTTGTGACAGGTACATAATTGGAGACACTAGAAAGTATCGCGCCCAAGTTATCGCACTCATAAATCTCAATTACGTTTATTTAATCCTCTAAGAGCGCCATCTAGTGGAAACCCCTCACTTTATACAAAGTTTCTTGGGTTCATTTTTTTGTTGTCATTACCATTATTATTTTTTCTAACCCATGCAATGTCCATTAACAAAGGAGTAAGACCAGCAAAAACATAAGAGAAACTGATGTCAGTAGTTATGGACCTTTGAACCAGACAGATGTAAGTCACAATCGACTTGTTTCACTTGACGCATTTCCTTTCGTTCCCGCATTTCTTCTGATCGGTGATAAGATTGGTGCTTTGTTCTCACGTGACATTGATTCACCAATCGAAGCTCGAAAAATTTAACTAACTAATTTATTCAGGATTTCTGTTGACACTCATAACCTGAAACATGCCCATTGTGAAAATTTTAAAGAGATACACAAGACATTAAAGCCAGATTCTCACCTAACGTTACAGGAAATTCTTACGCACTACACACGATGACGCATGATCACAGTTTTTAATCTTAAATTAATTGGAGATTTCACGTACGACCGACGGTAAAAAATATAGCACTTGTGGTTTTACCTTCGATATTCATTCAAATAGTGCCAATTTCAAAACTAGCTGTAATGTCAATGGACGATTCGAACGAGTCCGAGCGTGATATGTTTGTGGGGTAGAAGGCAATGTTTGACGTAGCTGTGACGTCACCAAAGGCGTGGCCGTACCAGTTGTCTAATGCAGTGCAACACATTTTACCGTCGACATCAAAATTCATATCATTTACTGCTTGAGCGCTAACACTTTCGCTGCGTCGAGTTTCGTTGCTACGTAATACGTAACTTTTTAGTGTATAATTATAACACAGGAATAGCATTATTGAATCCTTAGTTCATGTCTTGAGGCATCATCCTCAGCGAATATGTTAAAATTTGTTGCAATTACATTTTCATTACGAACAGTATTTAAACAAAAAAAAAGTGGGTTTTGAAAATCTCAAATTGACGTAACATTGTTGCTGTGGATCATTAGTAGCTGGTATGTACAAATCCAGGGCTTGAACTGTTTAAAATTTATCATTAACAAAAAAAAAACATTGTTTTATAGATATTTACTGAATAAAACATCGAATTGGCTTGTTTCATATGACGTAATTCCTTCCAGCTTTCCTTCCTTTGATTGATACTCTGTTCTCAAGTGGTATTGATTCACCAATCGAGGCTCGAGAAAGAATTTATTTTAATTCAGCATTTCTGTTGCCACTTAAGATCTGAAACATGCCCATTCAAATCCACGATAAACCAGAAATCACCAATTACGAACTTACTTCACTTCAATTCCGACGCGAAAAAGAAATGGAAAGAGATGATGATAAAAAATGGAAAATTTTCAAATCGATCTTTTCGGGGTAATCACGTTCTATATATACTAAAAAAAAACCTGGCAACATGAAGCGACATTAAAGAGTAAGACGTAAGTCGCATGTCGGGTAATCTGGCGATTTATTATTTTTTATGGGGTAAAAGTAAAGTGGGAAAGTCGCCTCATTTCTCTTTTTACCCTGCAGCCGCGATTTGCCCGATTTTTACCCGAAGAAAAAAAAACTTTTATTTTGTCTGGGGTTAAGATAGATGGAGGAATATGCAAATGGTTTCGCTGCAGAGAATAGTTAAGAAGGTGTTTTTTGTAGATTACTTATTGTAAGAGTTGTTTTGGTATGGGTTAAGGATGATTTTTTATGCAGAATTTAAAGTGGTGTGTTTTGAAAGTGGGATAGACAAAAGATATATTATGTATATTGTTTAATGTTTCAAAAAAAGTTTCATTGCAGTTGAAATTGTTTTATATTTTGGTAATTGAAAAAGACGGATTAAAAGAATTGTTTAGTTAAGAAATAAAATTTTGCTTTTCCACTAAGTAGCACATCGTCACTTAAGTCCCACATGTGCTATCTCACTTTTTGCGAAATAGAGATAGCACATGTGGGAACTTAAGTGACTACATTTACGTATAGGAAATGATAAACAACGTTTAAAATGAAACGAATAGTTATTCGTTTGTAAAAACAAAAGCCATTATATATATAATACATATAAAATCTCACTTCAAAGATCCTCAAATCGGAAAAAATCTGATTGCAAAAAAAAAGTTTCTCAGATCAGTAAACTTCGGCAATTAAAAAATCTCCGGCGATTCTGAAATAAGTAAATTCTGTCGATTCTTTAGGAATATTTATCAAAAAGTTCAATGCGTAATTCCGGTAACCCTAAAAGTGTTCGCGAAACGATAATCTTTTAAAATCGGGGGACTCCCAGTGATATGTACTAAACCCCAGAATAAGCACTTTTTTAAGAACTCCGGGAGGAGAATTAAAAAGATAAAACGGAATTTAAACAAGACACGTACACCCACTCAAAATAATAAAAAAATATTAAAATTGAATTGTCTTCAAAGAACGTTTGTTAAAAATTTGGTCGAAACTCGACTAAAAACATCGAATAAAATTTACGATTATGTCCCGACTTCAATAGTGAAATTAGTAACAGAATTATTTTAAACTAACGCATATTCTGCAGAAAGATTTTGTGATTACAAACGTTTCAGAAAGACAATGCTAAAAAGCACTTGAGCAACTGTTTCAAATAATAATCACCTATAAAAAACTTTTTTTATTATAAAATTAAAAAAGTTACTCTTTTTCAAAATGAATGAAAACATTTTCTTGATTAAAAGTGGATAGTTGCTTTTTTCAAAGTTATCTTTATTTACTAAGTCTTTGTTATAAGGACTTGAGAAAGTTAATTTCCTTTTAGAGTTTGTAGCGATGTTGAAGTAAATGAAGAAATTTTTTATAGTACCTATTCAAAATAATGTAATAAAAATATGAAAAAAATTACTACAACTGAACAATACAACTACTTTATAAAAAAAGCATAAAAAAAGGAAATAAATCAAAAATTTACTGAGGAAAATATTTAACAAATACAGGAAAAATAATAGTTTTACCAATTTGATGTTTTATTTGTAAAAATTTAACATAACTAAAACTTTCCGGTAAAAAGTATTTTGACAGCAATTACCACTCTGATTTATGATTTCATAAAAAATAAGAAAAAAATTATTTCATTATCTTTAAAAAAACAACAACAAGTAGGTTTGTAACAGAATCTGTCACTCAGCCCGCTTCCACACAACATAATTATGTGTTCAACAGGAAAAAAGTCGCCAAACACAATATTAATTCTATTATAAACATTCACACGCTAAATTTGGCTAGTTCCTTTCATTTTATTTCGAAAATTCAATAATTATTTCTTCAATTAATATTATCGTTTGCAAAAATTAATTTATATTTCAAAGAATAAATATGTAATATTCCTATCTATTAAATATAACCAAAACATTTCATATCAACATACAAACGAAGAATCTCTTAGTGAAATATATTTATTTTTAATTTATTATTTAAAAGAATTAAAGTTTCTCGAGTGATTGTTGCGAATGGCAATGATTTAATTCTAATAAAAATGGCTTATCATGCTTTTTACATGAGCATTAAATTTTGCAGTTTTTTTTAATAATTAATGTACTTTGAATTCGAATTTTTTTCTGAGATTTTCAATATGTCTTCTAATTTCGATACGCTGAATTTTTTGACGCATCATACTTGCTTGTAGCATTTGTATTTTGGGCTACGAAAGTGGGTGACGGACGGCATACTGAACGATTATAATACCTTCCACTTTTTACGTTATAAACGTAGTGTGGAAGCTAAAAGAAAGGTGCAGTTGCCAATCTCTCATACTACAAAGCCGAACTAAGGTATAGGGTCCGGTCCGTACATTGGCGACTTTCGAATCGCGATCATTGGCGTAATTTAGAATCGCGGTCAACTAACGAGGTCGTCATCTGAGCTAGCCACCCAACGGAATTTCGACTGACATTGTACGCTAAAACCGAAATGAATTGGAACCCAAGATCGAACCACATTTTAAAATATTCAGTCAAACTAACTAAATTTCAGCACACAGTGCAACTAGGAGTTAAAAAGCTTGTTTGATTGCAGTCTAGTACTCCCGCTGTTAAAAAGAGAATAAAAATGTTTCAACAGCATATTTTTAGCCTACTTTTCTTTTTTTAATTCGAAAGAATTAAAAAAATGAAAAAGTAGGTATTGACATGCGGTCGATGTCCGTCTGTCTGTCCGAACCCCCTTCCAAAATCGGTTCTATCCATCGGATCTTAAAAATTCTTTTTTTGTTAGAAAGCTATGACCTCAGATACCCAACTTTCATACTTTTTGTGTGTCTGTCTGTACGTCCGCGGACGGACATAAATCTACTATCTTTCGGCGAATTTCCCATTGAATTAGCATTGAAATTCAATTTTGAGTCATTTAAATCACTGTTGCCAAATCAACAATGGCATGAGAAACTTTATTTATTTAAACATATTTGAAGCAAAATAATATTTTCATGAATCAGTTTGGAATGACGTCATAAAATGTAGCACAATTTGATTCTTTGATTATTCATTATTTATCTACCAAGAAAGCGGCAAGGCATACTTTTGCATGCAATTATGCTTAGTTTTAATTTACATTTCTTATTTTTTTAAAGCAGTTCGGAGTAGTTTCATTACTTTCGTTTTTAATAAATATTTAATTATTCTTCAAACTACAAATAAATCACGAGCAGATGATAAATAATATTTAATTAATTTGCGAAAGAATATTAAGGAAATAGTTGATTTGGCTTTAGAAGTTTAAATTATAGATGGGTGCTGTGTTTCGATTTTTTTTCTAATGTGTATAAATCTAGTGTAGAAACGGCTGTTGATGATATTTACTTTAGGAACCTAGTTTTTTCCCCCGATTAGAACTTCAGTAAGTATTAAAGTAACAGGAAAGTAGGCTATTTTAGTTCTTTATGAACTTCTTGTTACCAAAGAAAACTGTTTAAAGAATAATAACAATATTTTTATGTAAATACATGTAGCTTTTCTGTAAAATTAACAGGTTTTTTTACAATATAGGCTCTCTTGTTATCAAGGCACAATTACCTTATATAGCAAGATTTTTCTGTAAATACATGGAGCTTTTCTGTAAAATTAACAGGGTTTTTTTACTACTGTAAAAGCTACAGTATGGGTTCTCATGTTATCAAGGCACAATTATCTTATATAACAAGATTTTTCTTTAAATACATCGAGCTTTTCTGTAAAATTAACAGGTTTTTTTTACAGTATGGGCTCTCGTTTTCAAGGCACAATTATCTTATATAATAAGATATTTTTTCTGTTTTAACTTCTTAAATAAGGCTTCGGCATGCGCTAGGGAAACCATATAAATAACGGTCAACCATAAAATAAAAGTCACACTTGTGCTTGAAAAAAGCTCAGGGGGGAAAGAAAACGAATTAAAAACAAAAAAGACAGATAGCTCCCCATCTCTCTTACTTCCCAACATTAATGAAAAGAAAAACTTTGCCCCTCTGCAGTTGACAAAGAGAAGAAACCAGTTGACCAAAAACAACAACAACAAAAATTTCAACCGTTAGGAAACTTTTTTCCAATCAAGATCTCAACAACAACCAACACCAAAATAAAGACCTCTAAACAATAGAAATAAAAAACAGTTTTATTTATACGGGGAAAAGGGGTCATTTACGGGGTAAAAAAAGGGGCAAGTGGTCTCCTAAATCAAGGTGGCGAAAGTGGTCGGTGTCGGGCAGCGTTGGGACGACGTTTACGACGCTCTCGAGTAGCGAGTGTCGGACCTTCATCAATTAGTGCAGCGAGTCTATAGAGTCAAGAAGAAGATGGAGACGCTGCCGGACAAAAACCATTATGAAAATAGGTTTGCCAAGTGAAGTCATCGATCGCTTTGTAGTAAGCCCAAACAAACGCTCTCGGCGAACTATTTGCCCCTATTCTACAGTGGAGTGGAAATTGCTACACCGAGACTTGGCGTTTTCTGACTATCTTTTAAAAACTGCAGTTATAACGCATTTTTCTTACCGGTGAAGGGGCTGGGGAGCCCAGTCGGTTAAGGCGTTCGCCTTGTATTCGAAAGGTACCAGGTTCGGGTACGGGCATTGCCAAAATAACAGCCGACCTCTAAACGGTGTCTGCCGGTATAAACATTTGGAGTTGTAACATTTGCGCAAATGGGGTGGAATCCTATAAACGGCCCGTGCCAGCCAATTTGTCCGACGAAAATACCCCGTGAAGAGGGAGTGCACGTTAAATATGCTCCCAAGTCCCACCTCAGCGTACGATGTCGTTCTTAACGGTTGCGTTGGGTGCCTACTCAGATGTCGCCTCGTCGCTTCACTGTGGTTTTAAATTATGACGCCCGTCGCTAATAGCCTCTTGTAGCTCTATTGTGACGATAATTCAAACAACCTTAACTTACCGGTAGAAGAAATTACTACCATCTAATATAAATTTAGATTTCGTACCAGCCTACAACTATGCAAACAGTCATTTTTTTATTTTTAATCAACACCTTTTAACCTTTAACTTCTAAAATGGCCCAGACGGCCGTACTAGTAAGGATTCGATAATGCTATTCCTATAACAAGTAACGCGGCAACAAAGTGCTTACTTAGCCCGAAAGTGTTAAAGAATGAAATGACGAGTTTTACATTGAGCTAACGTTGAGTAAGCGGTTTGTTGAAGCTTACTAGGGTTACTTGGCGACTTTCTGACGGCTTCACTTTTTTTCGCGCCAAGCATTTCCATCTTAACTCGAGTCAGACGTAGCGCCGTTGTTAAAAGAGTCTTAACTGCGGCGTCGCATTTGATGGGGCAAACAATGCAACGTGAAAAGGGTAAAGGACTTGGGAAAGGCTCGTGGAATGGCTGGGCCTAAATTGTTAATTATAGAAGCAATCATGTGTTGGGAAATAATTCTTTTCACGAGGATTGTTATGGGAAGGGCAATTAAAGTTGGATCTGAAAAGCTGTTTTTTTTACGTAACATGGATGTGTAAAAACAATATTAAGGGGGAATATGCGCGCTGAACCGGGGGTCTCCAAAGCAAAGTGCCTCAGTATTAATCCAATGGCGAAAAAAATATTTTCTCTGCCACATAATTTTACACAAAATATTCGAAGTAATTTCAAAAAATGGGACGATAGAGACATGTAAGTTATCTACATTTATTATTAAAAAAAAAAACGTTTGTAAAAATATCCAATACAGCCGGAGAAATGTGGCAGAGAAAATAGTTTTTTCGCCATTGGATTAACACTGAGGCACTTGAGTTTGGAGACCCGCGGTCCAGCGCGCCCATTCCTCCTTAACAAAGAATAAATGTAACTTAAACTTGATTTTAACGTTATAATATTTAACGAAGCAGGTTTTTAAAACAGTTTTTTTTTTGCCAAATTATATTCCTATCCATCCCAAAACAATTATCCGCTTCATGAAGTTCCTTGGATACAGTCAATTATTCGAAAAAATTACTGGTTTTTAGTAAATAGGTATATACCTTTAAAAATTAAAAAAAAAAAGGTTATAAAACTTACCAATAAAGGTAAAGATTTCGAAAGTCTTATAGCCGGTTGTCAATGACTAAGTATCTGTGTTTCGTGCTGAGCGATGCATCTGAAAGGAAAATACGAAGAATTAGTATTTTTTAAAATGTAAATTTATAATTTGCGAAGGAATGTTAGTGAAAATATGAAATTGCAACTAAACGTTAAAATTAGAACAAATTGCTGTGTTTGGCGATTTCGTTTCTAAGATTTATATATCTTGTATGGAAGCGGTCCTATGTTACAGTTACAAGTCTACTTGTAAAGTTTAGGAACTGGCACTTTTATGTATAAAGGAGTTCAAATTGTGTATTTGGTTCTTATGTAGATTTAGTTTTTGTGTCAGAAGATGCTCTTGTTTTTATTTTTCTCCGTACTGCGATTTCAATAGTTGCTTCGCACAGCAAAAATTTGGAATTAAAAAAAAAATTAATTAGTAAAATAGAAAGTCTTAGAAAACTCATTTTCGAATACCGTCAGTGCGGGTAACTTTGTTCCAAAATTAAAGTTTTTTTTTACAAAAGAAGAAAAATTAAACTACAAACACGATTTAAGCACATAAAAATCATTATGCATTCTAAGTATTGTACTTTTAGGAATAATTTCCAAGCATTTTTGTTAAATTTTATAAATTACAAAAAATTGGTGTTAGTTTAAAATATTAGGACACGATTCGGATCCGGTCGGGTAACTGTGGTCCAAGCATGAAATACATTTAAGAAACATACTTTTAAACATCCTGAAAGGCTGTGTTATCGAATTAAATAGTAATATTATAATGTTTAAACATAAAAATAACAAAGTTATAAGATACATAGTTAAAAAAATGGTATATAACTTAACATATTACATTGCAGTGCATCGTAGAATGACATTACACTATGAATACCCGTATTGATTGTCGCTTAAAAGAAAAGTAAACTTCAATTTTAATAAGGGAAAATAACTTAATTTTAGAAGCAAGATTTAATAACAAATATCTTTATAAAAACAAACGATTTTATTATATAAAAGGAAAAAAAATAATATATTCGTAATTAGGAATTTGAAAATGTTTCCGTTTCGACATTAGTGATTTTGAATGGTGTACGTTTCTTGCGCTTTATCTGCATCTTTTTAACGTTTAAAATCGTTTAATTAAAAAAAAAATCATCGCAAAAATAGGTAATCATCAGAATAATACTTTTTCAAAAATAGTTAAACAGAATACACCTTTACATACAGTTTTGAAAGGGCAAAGTTCAATAAAGAAATCATTACATCTTGGACCAAAGTTACCCGCATTCATCGGTAAAAGTTTCCCACAGTGACCAATAATTAAATAATAGCATAAAAAGTATTTAACTTATATTAAAACAAATGGTGTAATATTAATCCCCATCAATAAAATAATAGTACAGACTGTTTCATTTAGCTACTTTCATGATTTTTTTTATAGGTGTTCCAGACAAAAGTTGGAAGAAATAGATTTTTGTCATTAAATGCTCGTAAGAATACAAACGTCATTTGTAGTATTGCCAAAATTAGAATGAGATTTTTTTATACATGAAATGAAAGGCAATGTTTCCACCTTTCCAAAAATTCAAAGCAATTTAGATGGGATTATTTTATGACGAAAAATTAAGAAACAAATCTTTTTCCGCCGCGTGGACCAAAGTTACCCTCCATGGCCAAAGATACCCGCTTCGACGGTACCGAAACGAAAGTAATTCCAAACAAAAAATGAAAACGAGAACGCAGGAGTTGTTGCCATTCACGACGTAAAACAAACCTATTAGAAATTAAAAAGAAAATATGGTGAAAATTTCAAATTTTAAAGTGTTGATGTGATAGAATGAAAATAAAGTATATAGGCATTCTTCAGAATAAGTAATTTCAATGTATGAAAATGGAGAAATAATTAATCTGAGAATACTATACACTTATCCCTTGTCATTATCATTCATTCATTTTGCGATAACTGGAACTTTTATTTGAAGGATAATATAAAAATAATAATAAACATTTGGGTTATTTAAAATTTTAGCAATGGGCTTGTTTCAACACTTTGCCACAAGAAACAAAACAACCAATGAAATCGTAGTTCGGAGCGCGTGACGTTATAAAAAAACCAATGAGCTTGTTTCAACACTTTGTCAAAGAAAACAAAGCAATCAAGCATCGCAGTATGAAGGGCGTGACATCGTAAGAAATATTCCCATTGTACGCAATGGGAGGCAAATACGTAGTTTTAATTTAATTAAACAAAATTTAATATTTTTAATTCAATTATTACACTAACTCTAAGACGGCACTAGTCCAGAGTTGTTAGTGACTAATTTAATTAACTGAAATTTAGTAGAAAAAAGTCCATACGATCTATGTTTTAATCTATGTCAGCCCTTTTTCTAGTAAAGTACTATTCATATCACAACCGTTATTTTCATCTGGATATAATAAAAAGAAAACAGTTTCTAATTTAAAATGTGGTTAACATGCATGATTAAATGACACGAATACGAGTAATCTAAGAATTTTATTTCTTTTAAAAGAATAAAATCTACAAAAGCATTTAGACGTGCTTATCTTCAAGTTAATTACAAGAGCTGATAAAACTGTAAAAGCATCAGGGAACAATAATAGCATCCTACCTATAAAAAAGAAATGTAAAATGGGACAATAAAATTTCTATTAGCTTATCTTCGTTTTTAAAACATCTCGTTTTCATTACGTCAAGTAAGCACGTAAGCAAATGAAAGATTGTCGGCTGGAATACGAACGCAATTTATTTATAAAATGGAACTTCCATTTTTCTGAGATAATTACAAAAGCGCGCTCGTCCGTTGCCATTCCCGCACATTTAAAAATAATTTTCGTTTAAAAATTAAACACAACGAAAATTTGCAAGCGAACAAATGGCAACCGGGTATGACGGGCGGACGATAATGTGATATAGGCTTAATTGAGTCGTAGCTGTATGGTGGAACGTGGTAGAATGTACAATGAGCACGCTTTTATCGTTTAAAAAGAACGCAGAAATAAATATTTAATGGAACGAATGTAAAAGTACAGTTGTTTAATTGATTGGCTTGGAATATAAATGAGATGATAATTGTGGGATTCACGAATTCGATTTTAATTTAATTTTGTGGAAATGAATAGGCGGTATTTTACGCGAAATATTTCATTTTGTGACATTAATAAATAATTACCGGACAGCAGATCTCAGCCTAAGTTAGGCGTATTTTTAACCAAAGGCGATATTAATTAAAAAAATATTTTTTAAAGGATAAAAGCTATCTGGTTTGAATAAAAGCTTATAAGTTTCCCCAATAGTGCCCTCCTTTTTTTAATAGAACGCCATAGATCGCGACGTAGATGTGGTTAAGGTTTTGCTGTAATTCAATATCTCTAGAATAATAATAAAATAAAAATTCTTACATATGTATGACACCGTTATATTTCAATTGTATTATATTTTGGATGAGTATTTTGCTGTTGTGTTATTTCACATTTTCTATAAGATAAAAACATTTTTAAGTAAATAAAATCGAACATTTAAAGTCTGAATGTCCTTCGACGTGGCAATTATATTAATCATCGAAATGAAATCAATATTCGAAATCAAGGAAAACAACAACAAACTCGTTTGCAGAGTGGCGAATCAAGTAAAAATACTTCCAAAACGTGCTCCTGCATAATCATTTAAAGTGAATCGAAACCCAATACTTTTAAAAATGCCATGTTTTTTTTTCTTCTTCAAACCAAATTATCCAACTCCTTTTTTGTGTAATATAAAACCCTAACCTGTGGTTATTCATTGATCAAGTACCCGCATAAACCCTCCCCACAACGACAAACACGAAGCACCCTCCTCTTAAAAGGAGTAGTAAATCACGACAGAAGATCGACTAAAGTACACGAACGGTCGTTCTTGCACGACATTTTTTGATGAACATCGCACGCGATTCGAGCATTTCGTTCTCTGGGATACCCTTCTTCAAAGTAGGGATGTTCGGTTGTCATTAAAAAACCGGTTCTTCTAGTTACGGTTTTAGAAGGTACTGATTAAACCGTTACTGAAAATAGGTACCAGTGTTTTGAAACTTTTTTTAGAATGTTCTCATTGAGAACACACATGAGTAAGTTTTGGGATTTTCTAAAAATGTTCCAAATGACTTAAATCTCTTCGCTGCAGAGGTACACATGTGTGGAACCTTATAGAATTCATTTCACACACAACTTCCAACTTCCTTTTACAATTTTCTTAATACCGATATAAAAATACCGATAACGAAACAAGAGGGACAAGCAGATGCAAATCTTTTTTCAGCAGTTAATTTAGATATTTTGAAAAAATATTTTAATAGTTTCCGAGTTTCACGTCAATGTAGTGGAATGTGAGGTTTTTAGTGAATATGTTTGTTTAAAGGTACAGATAAACCGCTTGAGCTGAGCTGGCTGAATATGAGCTGGATTTTTCGGGAGTGAAGAGGTTAAATATAAACAAGTAGGTTTGTTATAGAATCTGTCACTTAAGCCGCTTCCACACAGTATTTGTGCTCAACAAAAAAACGCACTATTTATACACCTCAAAAAGAAATTCGCCAAACAGGGCCTTTAGCTCGTTGTAATTCAAACTTTTAAACGTCAAAATTAACTATTTTCATTAATCTTCTTTCTCAGATTTAATAATTAGACTTTATCGTTTGCTAAATTTGTTTGAAGTTCGAAGAATAATGATGTAATCTTGTTTAATAAATATCTTTGTGTGTCGCCACAATTTCCCATTTACATTTCTTTCGAAAATTCAGTTATTTATCGTTTGTTAAGTTAATTTACAGTTCGAAAAATATATAATTAATACAATTGATGCTTTAAAAATAAAAGCGAAACTTTGCATATTTTTTATGCCAAGTTAGAATTCTCTATGCATCTTTCTTCATACATATATAATGAACCATCAAAAGAAATCTATTGTGATATTACAACAATCCAAACTAAATTATATCACATAAATAAATATAAGAAAATTAAGAAAACGATACAAATTCTCGATTAAACAACCGTTTCTCTAGTTTTAACCAGCTCACCTAAACAACCGGATTTTAACGATTTAACTGAATCTATGAACAGCCCTTCGGGTTAAACCTTTCCAGTTTTCCATCCCTAATTCAAAAGGCGCCGACACCATAGAATGTTAAAAGACCATTACAAATGCTCGGTCTTTGACAACAAGGGAACACAAGGATTTGGATGACAACATTGAAAAAACCGCGTGTCATCAAATCTCATTGTCCAACTAAGTAGGGGAGGATAATAGATTTTTCTTTAAAGGAATTGTAGATGGTTTTTAATAAGTTTTTCTTAGTAATTGGTTAGTATTTTATTCAGAATTTTGTCTGTTAGTAGTGTTATAAGTTACTTATTTTGCAGTTAGTCGGGTTTTTTAGTACAAAGGCTGTGGTTTACAATCTCGCTTCTATGGTTGTTCAAACCATTCATAATCGACTAATACAAGAACATCCCGGTTAAATAAGCCTAAGTATATATAGGAAGTTCCTCTAATGCAGTGAAACCTCCTTAGATGAGAAAAAATAAATTATTGCAATTCGATCATGTAAAACTGTAGGCACAACATTTAGCATTTGGGTTGAATTTTGGGAAATAATGGGGTTTTTTATAATAGAAAGATGTAGTTGCATAACTCCCATTCTTCTAAGTATAACTAAGATAAAGATTACGGCCCGTTTGTTGACGACTTTTAACAATTGCTAATTCAATTGGACGGAGTCGTTAAAGAATGGAGCGGACCTTATATCTTATAAAATTTGGAGAGTGCGTTTTGCAACGTTGAACAAGCGTTAAAAATGTCATATCAATCCCTTCCTAATTTTTTTATCACAATCTTATTAGAAATTCAAAAAAAGATATATACTTTAAATAAACAAATAGTACATAATAGAATAGAAAAAAATTTATATTCACACAGACCATTAAATGAAAAATACCATTACAATGGAATTTAAACGACTAAATTATGGAAAAGAGTTGGCGTGCAAATAAAGTTTTGTTTTTCCGATAAAAGTAAACGGCCTTTTTTTTCAAAGCTCGATGGACTTTATTTTGTATAAGTTAAACCCATGTTTCTTTTTTTTTTAAATGTATACACCTTTTATAGATACACCAGAAATGTAGAGCGTTTTCGTTGACGGGACCCCATTGATCTGGGACGGGCTAAAAACTTTAGGTGACATCCTGGCAAATCCTACATGGGGTGGGGAGTTTGCAACCAATCGCTGGTTTAAAAAAAATTTCAAAGTTACCTACAAAAGGTTTTTCACGTTAAATGCCCTTTTTACAGGTCCTAATGGTTGAAACAACAGTAATTTATGACAAGTGTTATGCCTAATAGAGAAGAACTTAAAACAAGCAATACTGCTGATAAGAAAAGTGAATTAGGATCTTGGATATCCGTAACTTCCAATATATATCATAACTTGCCACAAAAACCTACTCTTCAAAAAAAGAAGTACTGTAAATACATACGAAGATAAACAAGGCTTCCGAAATTTTTTTTCGCTTAACAGAAAGTGTCGCTTTGACATCGGACATTTGTAACATGTATATCAACCAATCGCGGAAACACTCTTACAAATAAGCGCAAAGCTGCAAATTCAAAAAGACAAAGGAAAAATACCATTAAAATTAAATTTAACATTTACATTTTAATTGTATTTAGTCCTAAGTTGCCAAGCATGACATTCTCCATTTCCATGGGGTTTTTTTTGTACTTAAGAGGTTTGATAGAAGTTTCCGCTCATATTCTCACAACTCAGTTCCATATCCTAAACAAAATACAAGAGGTACTGCTTCGACACCGTAATTTCTATCAAGCATCCCAACAGCCAAAAACACACTCTACTCTTCATCAAACTAAACTACAAACTCAAGATCCAAAGATATACTGACAAAAAAAAACTTTTTAATGTTTGTGCTCGAAAGACAAATGTCCATTAGCTTGAAAGTATTGACCCTTTAAAGGGCGATTCTCGACACTCGAATACGGGCTGCAGTTGACAGCAGGATGAATGGTTTCCTGAAAACTCACATCGCTATCTACTTTGGGACTTGACGGATGACCACAAGGAAAACAAGGTGAGACTTGCCGGATTTGGACTGAGTTTTTTTTCCCTTTGAGTACTTTTTTTTAAGAGGACACGAATTCGAAAATGAAACTCACTCCCCCAATGTTAAACTATATACTGAGAAATTGTTCTATACATTGAAATTTTTTTCATGACTAGCATTTTATGATAGCAGATTAAGATCTTTAAACATGTATTCCTTGGAAAACAGGAGAGCTAGGGGTGATTTAATACAGTTATTCAAGCTCATAAAACAGGGAGACATGGAGGGCTTAGGTTTTACCTTAAATAGCCGGACCAGAGGACATGATCAGAAATTGAATAAATCGTTCTTCAGAAGGGAGGTAAGAAAACATTATTTTTACAATAGAGGTGTCAATGAGTGGAATACTTTACCAGATTATGTTGTGCATTCGAAGAGAGTAGAAGATTTTAAGAAGAAACTTGACGGTCATTGGAAACTGGTAATGTATTAGATTTATTTTGGACCAACCTTGCTGGGCTTCTGGCCTGTTGTTGGGTTGGTCGACAATATTTGTATTTGTATTAAAATTTTTTTAACTATTGATTCCAAATTTTTGTTGGTATACATAGGTATTGTTGAGTCCCACGATTATGTCTTATTTTCCCTAAGTTGTATCTAAGTTAATCCGATTATTTTTTATATGTAGTCAAGCAAAGCAATGCTTTAAAGTGGATTTATGTTTCAAAGTACAATATCAAGGATTTTGCTACGGACAAACGCATATGGCTTATCAATACCTAAGCATACATTACCAACAAGTTCGGATAGAATTTGTAAAAAATTTACATAAATTTGAATAATTTTTATTAAAAAAATCAATGAATGAAAAACATCTTTAAAAAATATTACACACGATAAAATAAAAGAAATGAGTACCATTTACTTATTTACCGAAGCAAAAATATTAAATTAAAATGCGATAACACAAATTTCACTGCTCAACAATTCTACAGACACATTTCAATATCTTCCAGTAATAATCACATAAGAAGATACCATTAAACGTAGAGTAGCCTCGAAAACACACATTATAAACAAGCCTCTCTACTGAATACAAAAACATTTTCCCCAGGGTTTGAACATTAAATAAATGAAGGCGGACTCCCCCTTTTCTGATAAACATCACAAGGTAGAAAAGAACATTAAAAATTGAAATAGGAGACATGTTGGGGGAAGAGAAAAGATCTCTTATTTGAAAGCAAAAACTGAATGGATAAAGAGAGTAAGGGTGCATCTACAAATTGGCTTGTTTCAGATGACGTAACGCTTTCCAGTTTTCATTCTTGAATTTCCGCGATTTTATTGGTTATTTCGGTTTCACTTTAAATGTGCGTGGTTATTTTTGGCCGATTTTTTACATTTTACAGTTCTTTAGGTGAAACTTGTTTTTATTCCAGCTATTTATAGAACTTTATCGGTGTTAATCCGATTAAATTTCAACTATGCAATGTACAGTAGAACCTCGATTATCCGTTCCTCTTTTATCCGGAACTCTCTGTTAACCGACCGTCAATAAGTCAACATAAAAAAATGCTTCACCTTCTTAGTCATTTTCGGTTATTCACAAAAGAAAGTATAAGAAATATACGGCTACTCTAGTTTAGTTTAGTTTGAATTATCGTCGCACAAGAGCTACACGAGGGCTATTGGCGACGTGCGTCGTATTTTAGAACCACAGTCAAGTGACGAGCCGACACCTGAATAGGCACCCAACGCAACCGTTAAGGGCGACATCTTACGCAGCGTTAGGACTTTGAAGGCTATTTAACGTGCACTCCCGCCACACGGGGTATTATTCGTCGGACATTTTGGCTGCACGGGCCGTTTATAGGTCGGCAGTAATTTTGGCGATGCCAGGACCCGAACCTGGGACCTTCCGCATGCTAGGCGAATGCCTAACCGACTGGGCTCCCCAGCCCATACGGCTACTCTAGAGTAAGGCATCTCCGGCGATACTGAAACCGGAATTTTCCCGTGATTCTGAAACCGGAGTTCTGTACCCATTCTCAAATCAGGAAATTATCGGGGCTTATGAACTCTGGGAACTGGAGTGATTTTAACATGCGAAATCTTCAGCAACTAAAAAAGTAAAAGCAAATTTCTGGCAACCTTAAATTTTCGTCTAACTCCGGGAATCTTTCAAAATCCGTGGCACTCCACATCTCTACTATAAAATAAAATAATAAGACTTTTTCGCAGAACTCCAGAAGGACCAAAAATGAAAACAATGCCGCCGGTACTGTTACCACTCAAGAAGTAAAACATGCCCATTGCTGTAACGGTTCACGATGAAATCTAGGTGTTGGACAAAGGAAATTAGGAATTGATAAAAATTTACTCGAATAACAAAGGAAGGACTTTTCTTTACCACATTCCGAGCTTAGCAAAGGACCAGAAGCTTTGTGTTCATTTTCGTGAGTAGTTAACACATTGAAGCCGGACATAAAATTCGACTATTTTTATTCGATTGCAAGCTTGGTAATAAGTAGGGGGAACCAGGGATATATGACCCCACTCGAAGTTTTTTGCTTGTAACTTTTAAAAAACACTATTTATGAATGTGTAAATGCAGATAATTTATACTTCATAAAGTAGTACACAATATATATTAGTATTTTTCTGTAGTATTAACTGCAATAGTAGTAAAATATAAATTATTTAAAACTTAGTTTTGGGTCAGGATCCAATGCATAGGGATACATGACCCACCTATTAGGGATACGTGACCCAACCCCAAAATGTGATAGTATAATTAAAATAATCAAAAAACTTTTACCTAGTAACAAAACTAATATCATATTATAAAGTTTATATAGATTTATAGTATTTTGCAGACAAAATTATTATTTTTATTTTTATCTCTTAATTATGCTTATATTAACGAAATAATCAAATTTAAAAGTAAATTCTGTTCGAAATACAAAACTGGGGCTTCTTTATTTTGCAGAGAAAACACATGTGGTTGAAGAATCGCTACTATTTTATCAATATCATTTTGGGATGTATTATCCATTTTAGGACATTTAAAACACTTTCCATCGATTTTTCTGCATATTGAATTGTAAGTTTGTTAAAAAAAATTCCCTTGTACCTTCCAAACAAACCTTATACTTCGTTAAGGACCCAGTCAATTACTTTTGGGCTCCCGTGATTTTTAAAAAAATTTACTTGGTCTACTTCTGTCTACTTTTGTGTTGTTTACTTGGGTCACATAACCCTAATTGGTTTGGGTCACATAACCCTAATGGTTGGGTCACTTATCCCTAGTCTTTTTGTTTAATCCCAAAACAAAGTCATTTGCGAATAATTACATTAGCACTATTATGCATGTAACTGTAGCTAATAGCATGAACTAAACAAATAACTAATTGAAAAAATATTTCTTTTAAACCAAAAAATGTAGAACAAAAAACCTTACGGCCTCAAAAATTTACTTTCAGTGCATGAAAACGTATTTCTTCGCATAACTTAACAAATACGCAATGATTCAGCTCGTTTTTTTCACCATGTGATCAACTGTCTGAAAGGAAAAAAAGTGATGCCACTTTCAACTCACAAAACTTTTCCATTGCTGAGAAAAAGGCATTGGGTCATGTATCCTAAGGGGTCAAATGTCCCTAGTTCCCCCTACCAAAACCAAAATGTTTCTATAAATCAGTTTTATAGAAATTAAGAACTTTTAGTTCCTAGTCCTCCGTTCTTCCACTCGAACTTGGGTTATAAGTCTTGCATAGCACCAGGGAACTGTGCTTCGTAATTACTAAAGCTTTCTGAGGATTTGCAGTGTTTAGTTTGGATCATAACTGACATGTATTAAAATTTGGCCATTTAATGGCATCTACAGATTACCTTTTAAGTTATTCATTTCCTAATTTTTTTTATTAAGTTCTGTCACTTATTAACACGTTGACTGCAACGATAGCGATGGAAAATTTTCATCGATAGAGGCTGATGTGAAGTAGAAGAATACCCTGTTCTTTAAACCAGTTCGTTACAATGGAAGTGAACTAACTCTCTTCATTTTCGAAAAAGTAAAAATCTTAGTTCGAGGTCGTAAAATTACAAGGTTAGGTTGAATTAGCGTCGCTAACTAAAGCTACACGACAGCTAGTCGTAAAAATACGAGGAAATGTTACTGGCCTTTTCCGATCGAATAACTCATCATCTGTCACTAATTATTGAATTGAAAGCCAATAACCAGATTTGTTTCAGAGATTAACTTTTCGACTATGAAATCATTAAATTTTCATAATTCATATTTTTTTGGGGTTGTTTTTGTTTTAAAAAACTACAAAAAAAATAAAACAGACTATCTGCAATTTTTTTATAGCTAGACAGTTGAATAACAAACTGAACATACTCTTTCAAATCATCAAATATTATTTCAAGCACAGTGGGATCGGTTGCAAAAGGGTAAAAAGTCTTGCAAAAGTGTAAAATCTAATATTCTACGTTCTATATCCTCAAATTAATCACCAAATAACCTTAAATTTGCTTGCGGCGTTAACATAATTCAAATATAGTTGTTACCATAATTCAAATATATAGGTGTTATTATAATTAAAATATAGGTGTTAACATCCCTACATAATTATGGCTGTATTATTTTTGTCGTCAATAGGCGAAAGATACGCTTCGCAATAACACAAAAACTGCATAAGCTTTAAAATCTATGCATGGAAATTCATCAGTCACATCTAGGATTACTAGGTGTCAATTAAATATCATACAAAAGGGTAGATGAGAGAGCTAGATCGTGTAGTTTGTGTAACCACTAGACATCATGTTTATCAAGTTTTCAAACGAACTTGAACTCATAAGAACGGTTGGCGAAATGGTACTTTGAATTTCATCAGAATGTGCTGTTATCGGTGAATCGGAACCACAGGACGCGCTGGCGTGTAATTAGCATTCAAAGTGTTAAAGGACGCTTGCGATTAAACTTACAATGTCTGACAACAATAGCCCTCCTGTAGCACTAAACACAACGATCATTCAACCAAAACCAAACAAAAGCAATAACACTAAACCTTTTAAAGTTTCTGAATGACCCCTTAAAAGAAGAAGGAAAAAATCGACAGTAACTAACGGAAGATTCCGATGAAATTTCGTGTCATTACCGCGTATTGGTCACTGGGGACCTGAGGTATCGCTTCGAGGACATCGAAGCTAAGTCATCCCAGACCAGTAACATCAACGACTTGAAAGAAACGAATAGAGAGTCTAGTGGTGAAATGAAATAGTTGAGTGGTCTTACACAAACCGCTGAATTGGGGAGAAAGGCTTAGTTCATGTATTTGGCGAGATATCGCAGCTTTTGAAGATGAATAATGAAGACTGAAATCATAAACTTCAATTACATTTTTTTAAAGACATTATCAATATATGTTGCCACTCATTCAAATATTGTTCATTTCCGGTACTGTTACAATAGTGAATCGGGTAGCATTACAAAATAAATGGAATTCGGTTCTGATTTCGCTTCGAGTTGGTGTGTTCTTTTTTCTGAGTTAAGATTCGTTTACGATAGATATTTTAAGTACATTACTAGTTACTCTACGATTAAGTATTTTTTTTGTATAAGTTTTATTTATGAACAACAATATTAATTAAAAGTTATCAGCAATAGAAGTGCATAAACAAAAACGTTATTATATTCAGTCCCTGTGGCCAAGTTGGTTGCACGCCGCCTATAAAGTTTCAAGTTCTAAACACAGACATACAATAAACGTATTCATGATGGTTAAAAAAAATCACAAATATCATGGGAATCCTCGAACACACTGGGACAGACGTGCTCGATAAATCAGGAGAAGAGCCCAAAGTAATAACGTTTAAAGTTCCGTTGATTGTCAGCTCAGTCTTGACCTAGTCACTAGACCACGGTACTAAATCACGAGACGTACTTGGCAGCGTCAAAGCTCCTCTTGGAAGCTAGAAATAATTTACCAGAAATGTTCAAAACAAAGCCCGACAAGTCAATGTCGACCTCGTCACTTTGACCAGGGTTCTAATTTAGGAGGCATAATTGGCTGTGTTAAATTAAAGATCCATGGAGGCTGAAAATAGACAGCCGCAAAAAGTACGACTGTAGCCAACCACGCCAAGTAATTTCAATTTCGCCAAATCCCCGTGACTCGGGTATCTATCACCCCAATCATGTTCACCAAAACCCAGCCAATCATCCTTAAAAGTCTTTGGCGCAACACTTGTAAATACGATGCTTCGGTTAATCGAGCTCATCTGTGTAGAAGCTCGTCAGCTAATGCCACCGGTCCCAAGAGAAATTTAGGGTGTGAGTAAAGGATAGAAATCCGATTGCCAATTTGCGGTTTATTTCATTCAGCTCGAGTTAGTTTTTAATTGAGCTTAAGGGCAACGCTTAGAAAAAGAGATGCGTAGGTAATGACTTTTTAAAGGGATTTGGTTGAGTTTTAATGGGATTTAAGGATAGTTAGAAAGCATAATTGGATTAAAACGAAGTCATTTTTATTTGTTAAAAGCTTTTCGCACAAATGAAAATTAATGTGACATAAGAATTAAACCATTGAGTAAAAAAAAATATCAAGCTGTTTTAAAGCAAAATTACATATTAAAGTGTAGTTTTTTGGTAAGAAGATGTACTAAGTTTATAATTTTATTTTTTCTCATTTGGCCTATGAAAAAAATATATCATAAGTTGCAATTTTTAAAAAAGCTTTCTCCCACCTTTTCGGCGGAGTTTACTGTGTCACACCACCAATCACCGAAACCACAAATGAAATCCAGTAATGATGAAATCTATAGCGTGACTGATTTAAGTCACGTGAAACAAATTTATTAAATGAATTTTTCATAAAATTTAATTTGGAATACATTTTAAAGAGTATGATACATTTGTTATCAAGTTTATTTACACAATGAAGAATTTTAAATTAAAATAAAAAATACCTTTCTTAGCGTATACAGTTACTAATGAAACGTATAAATATATGGTCAGTTGAAGGGTCTAGTTGCCAAAATCACAATTTTATAAAGTAAGATATAGAATCCGGCGCCTTGATTGGCGACTTTTGACGATCGTAATTTCAATTGGACGTATTCGCTAATGAACGGACCGGACCCTATACCTTAGTTATGCTTTTCATAATGTGAGTTTGGCAACTAGACCCTTCATTTTATCCATTACATAAAAACCGATGAAGATGTGTTATGTGTTGTGTGTGTTTTATGACCTTATGTAGAAATACCTATTCGAGTACACATTTCATTGTGAAAACCTTATACCAAATTTAAATCTCACTTTCGGAAACTATTCCGGAATTGAACTGTGACAGAGTCATATCGACTATTATAACCAGACTTAGGACAAATCACTTAAAGGGGATAAAGGTTTCCGAGGACGGACTGCCTGTTACCCCAGCATTTGTCCTCATTGCCCATCCCACTTTCTCCCAAACACATCTTCAGTTTCCTAGCAATCCAGTCCAAACATCGGCATTAAAGACCCAATGGACCTACTTTGAACATATAGAGCTGCGGAGGTTGCAAAAGCTGTCTTCGACAACTTCGGAGCCATATAATTGCATATTATCGTAGACATGACACCATCAAATATCATTTCTTAAAAACTACTATACCCCTAAATCTATTTATTCCTGTAAGCTACTTTCAATCTCCAAAACAAAGGACAGGTTATTCAAATGAAAACAAAGGGAGTCACCATCCCCATTAACACCCACTTAATGCTGCCATCCACCGCTTAAAAGCGTCTTGGACGTCTAAATACGTTTTAACCAGTCTCCATCCATCTTAAACGGAGTGCCATTTTCACATAAAAGACAACAGGAAGCCGTAATTGAATTGATACAGCAATCTGCGTGGAAAAGGGGCGCATCAGTAATGTTAAATGTAGGGATGATAGGTCGCTTTTCCACACACGATGTGATGTGTAGGGAGGAGAAAGCTTCAGAGGGTGACGCCCTGTTGTGTTACTTATTTTATATGATGATTGAGACATGTGCCTTAAATGAGAGATATTGAAGGATTGCGTGATATATGTCTGGTAGATGAAGATTGTTTGGTATGAGACGGGCTGTATAGTGTCTGCGATAATTTTCATTGTCATCGGCATATTTAATCCATTTATTCGCAGCAGCTAAAATATAGGACGCTTGTTTTTATTTCAGCTTAGCTTAGGATAAACCTTTTGAGCTTTAAACTCGGTTATACCTTAATTTTTGCACCATGTGTCCAGATATAACAATAAATTTTAAAAATATAAATTTTTAAAAGATATTCTAATTTTCCCACTGTAAAGGAATTTAATATTATATTGAGGCGGTGGTGACCGGTGTTGTAGATGGTAAATGTTGAAATGATCAGAAGGTTTTTAAAGACATTTAATTAAACGAACCACAGCACAAACTACATATATCAATCAATAACAAGTAAATCATGGCTTAGAACATCACAGGTCCTTTTGGCTTGAAAGTAGGAGTAAAAGTGATGTCTTGCTCGGTTCGAATCTCACTGGGAAAGAATTTGTCCCGCCTTTACGATGCAGGGATTGGTTAAAAGAATATATAAGAATTTATACTATTGGGTGAGAAATTCGATTGACAGAACTTTAGTTTTAGTTCGTAATTTTGAAGGATTCGGGTGCAAAGAGAAGTACCGTGTGTTAAAGTTTTACTTCCCAAAATGGGGTGCCGAAACCTAGAAAATTAATAGAAATTAAATTAAATAAGATTCACCACAATATCTTGAAACATAAACCTAATTCTGAATTTTCAAACTAATGTTAGTTCTAAAAAATCAATTTTAAATTCTTATAGAGAAAACAACAATATAATTTTGCCCATTTCCAGGCCGCGCATATTGTTAAGTTTGTCTAAATATACAAAATATAAGACAAATAAAAACCAAAGTCATAAACAATTTATTAGAACAAATGTAAACACGAATTTAAAACTTTTAAAGTTTAAGGTTTAATTCGTTAGGAAGGTGTTAATGGCATTCACAAACGGGTCAAGGTTAAGAAAAAGAGGTAATTTCATGCCAATAAATGGAACTTTTATTAATTTTTCTGGCGAAAAAATTTATTTACCTAAACTACAAAAAAGAAAAAAAAGATAAGATTGATGAAAAGAAATAATTAAGGAACCCATTCAAACATTATTTACATTTAATTCCTTCACAAAATCCTCACAAAGCAAACATTACAATATCAAGCATTCATTTCGAAGCCAGCAATGTTTTCGCTTTTACAATATTTACCTTTGAACAAACCGACCCCGAAAAACAAATATTCCCAATACAAAACCACCCCATTCAGATCGAAAGAAGGTGCATGCCCCAATTTTAGGTATACCTACTTCCAACCATAGAGTTAAGATGAAGTAGAGATGCTGCCGAGCAAAAAAAAAATACAAAAGTCGGTTCGCCGAGTGAAGCCGTCGATCGCTTTGTAGTAAGCCCAAACAAACGCTTACGGCGAAATATTTGGCGCTATTCTCTACAGTGGAGTTTGTGTAGGCTTACTACATCGACTTGGCGATTCCTGACTCTTTAGTAATAAGCATAATTACAAAGCATTTTCTTACCTGGGAAGGAAACTACTACCATCTTGGTGTATATTCAAATCTCATGCTACATCTTACAACTAAGCAGTCACTTTTTGATTTTAATCAACGCTTTTTTTTAAAAAATAAAACGATGCGTTTTAACTAACGTTCAATGAACGGTTTGTTTGGGCTTACTTTGCGACTTTCTGACGGCTTCACCTCATTTCGCGCCAAACATCTCCATCTTCTTCTTAGCTCTATACCTCCAACGACGCGACACCGCAGATCAGACAAAAACGCATCTATAAAAAAAAAAGTTGGCGATGCTTTGGCGCGAAAATAAGTGAAGCCTTCTCTATAAGGTGTGATACGCCAAAGCAAAAAGCATTGTTCAATAAGATTTGTAGGGATTTTCTATAGAGTCGCTATATATTCGTCAACTCGCAAAAGTACGACTTGTCGTATTTTCTTCTATGTACATTAGTACAAGTCGGCATAGAGTGAATATTTGGTGCTTTTAAACAAGACTGGAAAGTTGTCGAAATTAAATTTTTTTGTAGAAAAGAAAAAATTACCTCCATACTTCACATTTTAAAATTTAGTAAAATTATAAATTTAAGAAAAATTATATGTGTTGCTGGAAAACATCACAGCACGGTGAAGTGTTCATATGTCTGTATCCTTCAGTGGGATAAATGTTTTAAAAAAATGACAATTAATGCAGTTGTAGATTGAATAATAAACAGAAGGTTTTATTTTTTTCCTTTAAACAAAATATTTAATTTGTATTTATTGATTTCGTTTTTAAGGAATGCATCGCCAATTAACTAGCCAACCATTTACTTGGGCCCATCACAATAAGCGATTATAGCTTCACTTGGCAACCCGGAACTTGCATACATCTTTAACCAGGCACCATCGGCATTTCATTCTAACTTCCACAATACATACGCGATCCGAATGTAAACAATTCAATCAAAGCGACCCAAAAGGGCGGAAAAAACCCGGGCAATGCAAAAATATTCGGGCGGCAAGACAAGGACATTTAAATTGAAATTTCTTGTAACCGACAACGTGGAAGGGAGCGTTCTTTATTCTTCGGGAAGAACCGTTTTTGGAATCTTTTTCCAAGTTCTGGGCACGTAGTATGGGGAGAATGTATATATGGAAACTGGCAGTCATGGGTCTACTTTTAAAAAACAGTTTTGAAGAATTGCTTTTATGGAACGCTAGTTTTCAAATTAAACTTTGAAATTTCAAACATAAACACTGTAAACACGATAAATTTACCAAATCATAATAGCAAATAAATAATAATAACCATATATATTATTACCATACGATATATTAGGTTTGGAGAAAATTGTTGACGGGATAATTCCAAAGTACCGTTTTTGTTTAAGTTCTTGTGAAAGCAACTCTATAATTGATGTTGATTTTAGGCAATTAATAAATAACAATGATTCATTGAAGCAAATGGGTCATCGAGAAAGTTGTGAAATTCCATACAAAAATGTATACCCTGTAAGTAGATATATTTACATATCAACTGAAATTGTTTAACATTAGTAATGTGTATATTTTCTTACACTGTTATATCACCCCTGAAGCTTCCGACAGGTCACGTTTGCTTAAGTACTAAATCGGATCAGTATCGTATTTGAGGGCATGTGACAAACCAACACCTTCTTTAAAAGAAGGCCTCCACACTCAAACAAAGTCTCTCGATCTAACCAATTACAAAAGCGAAAAGCAAAGCCAAGAACATAATTCGCTAACTATTTTTAGGTAAGTGATTGGCCAGAGTGGACTATTGTCATACGTAAAATGGTAAACTGCGCGGACGCCTTGTTAATGGGAGGTGTTGGACAAACTCTACGAAATTTACATTCATTTTTTTTAATGCTTACAGAATTTTTCGAATATAAACCGTTGTACAATCTTGTACTAAACACAGAATATCGAAGGTATAATTGGTAAAAAAATTTACTAGAACAAGACAGAATAGCAGGTTCTGGTTTCTTTAACATTGCAACTTTTTTTTTGGCGTAAAGCAAAGCAGATAACGGCTGTCAGATGTCAAGGAAAAGGATGCAAGGATATAAACGCTTTACAATGCACCCGGACAATGGAATGAATGTTTTGCGCCGCATAAAAATATTCATGTACGGGGATTAGCAAGATGAGGGAGATAACATTCAGGGTTGGTTAGGTTGTAAGAATTGTCGTACTAGAGCAGACCTGCCAGCTCTACGGATTGTGGAACCAGATATTTCCAATATAGATACAAATCGATTAAAATTGTTTCAAAGAGTAACTAAAATTGTCCAACTTATTTAGAAACGTTGGCATCTTACATATTTGAGTCATTTGCAAAATAGAACAAAATGGCAAATTACTAAGAATAATATTAAAATTGGTGATTTAGTATTAATAAAAGCAGATAATGCATCAAGTTATAAATGGACTGTTGGTCGTGTTGTAACCCTTTACCATGGTAATGATGGTAAAATTAGAGTTTGTGAGGTGAAAACCAATTTGGGTACCCTTTAAAGAGGAATCTCAAAATTGTGTAAATTACCAATTGAGTTTAATTTTGTGTATTATTATTTGTGTATTGTGAATTATAATTATTTGAAATGTAATATTTCAAGAGAGGCGGTATGTTGCGACGCCCACGCCACCTGTCAAGATTTTTGTGTATTACAAGAGTTATGCAATTGTATGCTATCAATGGAAAAATAAATCAGAATACTAACAACGGATTTTCGTAGGGGGAACCATTAACTTCTTACAAGAGCCACAGTTTGCAGGTCTGTACTACAGAAACAGGTGGGGCATTAGCAACCAGTGTTAGAAATTGGATAGAGAAATTTAGGGGCAATTTGTGATGCAAACTTGTGGAAATTTATTTATTATTACCCGCCACTTATTGACACGTAAAAAAATATATAAATTTTATTGTCCGAAAGCCTACAACTACAACAAACAAAAGTATATTTTTATATTAGTAAGGAATCACTTGATATAAAAAATATATTAAAGTTTTATCTCATAAAAATTAAACTAAACGAATCTTAAAAAATCATCAGTTCAAACTTGAATAATGATGATCATAATTTTAAAGAATACAACGATCAAAATTCTAATATGTATAAAGCCAATATAATAGTTTTCCTTATAGGCAAATTTGTATGACATCAAAGATATACGCAACTATGAGTTAAAATCACTTTATTAACAAAAGGGAACGTGAAAAAGTAAATGTTAAAAAAGCTTTCCTTGATTAACCAGGATTAAAGAGAAACACACACAAATGTGCTTCCTAAAAAAATATTTAATTACACTAAGTACTGCTTGTTTACTTTGTGAATGCCCAGACCATAAGATACACATTCTGCCGTGGGCAGGTAAACTGCAGTAACTTCCATAATGACTTGGACCATTGTTGAAAGCACTCAATTACTCTAACAATTAAGAAAACATACTGGAAAAAAAAATATTTCAGCTCAAAAGTGGCACAACTCATTGTTGCGATTACTGCAGTTTACCTGCCCACGGCATCATTCATCGACTAAGTAGAAATTAGTAGTCAGAAACTGTTCTGTATCCTGTTCTATATGTGCTAAGTGTGTTTTAACATAGAAAAAGAGTAACGTAAATGTGTTTTTTTCCTTCGTAGGAGAAAAGAGAATTAGAGATGTCAGGCTGTCGAAACTGCTTTAAGAGAAATTTTGTAAATTATTTGTGAGCAATGGATAAGGATCTTAAGTTAGAAGATACAGTTGAAAGAGTAAGTATTTTCTTATCTGAACTGTTGAGAGAAATAAGTTTGTATAAACTAAAAATATATAGAGCAAAGTTATTAGTAGTGTCATATGCTATGCAGTAAATCTGAATTGTTTCAATGGAAATATCACAGCTTACTAGTAACTATACAATATTATTACGTTGCTTTAAGAAGTAATTTGGCATGGTACGAGATTTAACATGATTGCTCACAGATTGTTTAACAGATTCATTGTAATTTGAGCGTCAAAACTGGCAGCTAGTTTAGTTTAGTTTTGAATTATCGTCGCACTAGAGCTACACGAGGGCTATTGACGACGGGCGTCGTATTTAAGAACCACAGTCAAGTGACGAGCCGACACCTGAGTTGGCACCCAACGCAACCGTCAAGGGCGACATCGTACGCAGCGTTGGGACTTTGGAGCGTATTTTAACGTGCACTCCCTCTACACGGGGTATTATTCGACGGACATTTTTGGCTGCACGGGCCGCTTATAGGTCGGCAGTTATTTTGGCGGGAACCTGGGGCCTTTCGCATGCTAGGCGAGCGCCTAACCGACTGGGCTCCCCAGCTCCCCACTGGCAGCTAGAGTAGCCTAGATGGTGCCACAAAAAATGGCTCTCAGTAATGGAGAATATACCAAGGCCAAAGGAGCAGCCCCATGGGAAAAGTTACAATCGAATAATAAAAAAGGATGCGTACAAACTATCGATTTAACTTTATAACGTGTTTAAACGCCATTATAGCCTGTTTTTTATAGAATAATATTTACCCATCCAGAATGGTAAAAAAATAGCAAAAACAGCTTTCCGCAAAATCGCGCGAACAATAGCCTGCAAATTCTACTCGGTACTAAAACCACGCCACAAACACACAAAAAGCAATTTTACCACCATATACCACGCTAGACTGCAGTTTATAGATGGTAAATCCTTATAGACACTGAACCCCCAAAAGGAAATACGATGGTCCCAACAAGTGCTTTGGTGTATTTCGGTGAATTGGCCAAGGTGAAAGCGTAGCGAAAAGATATGGATTTTTTTTTATGTAAGAACTCCGGAAGAAAAAGAGATAATCTTCGGAAGATGGCTTAGTTTTGGGGGCGCACCGCAAAAACACACCACAGTTTATGTGGTCAATTGGGTTGTTTCACGTGACGTAGGATCATTCCAGGATTTCATTGTTGCCGAATGCTGACGTTGACTGTAACATACACAAGCAAGGTTACTTGAGACATACTGTAAGCAGAATTTTTATTAAATGGAAAAATTGACCATAAATTATTGTTTTTAAATGCCTCAAACTGCTTCGAAATGTTTTATACTTGAAAATCTTTCATTTTTTTTTACATACAACAGAATTTTAAATTTTACCCCATAATACTATTTATTGAATAATAATGTACCGTACAATTTAAAATGTTTTTTTAGAGAAAGAACAAAATTGAAAACAATGTTTAAGAAATGAAGAAAAAAATTGGTGATAGAAATTAGCTATTTCCGAACAAATTGTTTAGCTATATTATAAAAACATATTTCAACCTGCACAAATAATATCAAATTTTACAATCATTTCACTTTCACAAATATTAGAGCAAGACACATCTTATACGTCACTTTCCCAACTAAACACATCAGCATTGCAATAGAAACAAGATACAGGGCCCATCACGAAAAATATCTTCTACCATTTATCTAACCAATGGAATAATTTTACAAAGGGTTAACATCAAGCAACGCTAGTCAACGAATTCCCTATACATCATCTTCCTTACGCAACACATCAGCATTGCAACAGAAAGAATATACAGGACATAAAGAAAAATGTCTTTCACCATTGACCAAAGCTATGGAATAATTTTATAAAGGGTTAACATCCAGCAACGCTAGTCAACGAATTCCCTATACATCATCTTCCTTACACAACACATCAGCATTGCAACAGAAACAATATACAGGACATAAAGAAAAATGTCTTTCACCATTGACCAAAGCTATGGAATAATTTTATAAAGAGATCATGTAACATCAAGCAACGCTAGTCAACGAATTCCCTATACATCATCTTCCTTACAAACACATCAGCATTGCAACAGAACAATATACAGGACATAAAGAAAAATGTCTTTCACCATTGACAAGCTATGGAATAATTTATAAAGGGTTACTCAAGCAACGCTAGTTAACGAATTCCTATACATCACTTTCTACCAACACATCAGCCATGCAACAGAAACAAGATACAGGACCCGTCACGAAAAATATCTTCTACTAATTTCCTAAGCTATATAGAAAGAATTATTTTACAAAGGGTTAACATAAAGCAACGCTAGTGAACGAATTCTAATATAATACATAATCTAACATACACAACAAGCACATCAGTAATGCTATAGAAACAAGATACGCTATGGAATAATTTTACTAACAGTTAACATCAAGCAACTCTATGCAATAGGAACAAGATACAGGGCCCGTCACGAAAAATATCTTCTACCATTTATCTTACCAATGGATAATAATTCTACAAAGGGTTAACATCAAGCAACGCTAGTTAACGAATTCCCTATACATCATCTTCCTTACACAACACATCAGCAATGCAACAGAAACAAGTTAAAGGACCCATCAAGAAAAACATCTTCCACAATTTACCTAATAAGTATATAAAAAAATTTAGCAAAGCGTAAGCATCAAACAATGCTATTTTTATAGTCAACTATACATCCCCTTCCTTACACAACACATCAGTAATGCAACAGAAACAAGGTAAAGGACCCACCAAGGAATATATCTTCTACCATTTACCCTAAACTATGTAATAAATTCACAAATTGTTAACCTCAAGCAACGCTAGTCTACGTATTAACCCTATACATATTCTTCCTTACACATCAGCGATGCAACAGAAACAAGATACAGGACCCATCACGAACAATATCTTTCACCGTATACCTAAGCTATGGAATAATTTTACAAAGAGATCATGTAACATCAAGCAACGCTAGTCAACCGAATTCCCCTATACATCATCTTCCTTACACAACGCATCAACAATGCAACAGATCCCCCCCCCCCATAAAGAAAATTATCCTTTTCATATCCAACATTATAGAATAATTTTACAAATCGTTAACATCAAGTAACGCTAGTCAACGAATTCCCTTATACATTATCTTACATACACAACACATCAGCAATGCAATAGAAACAAGATACAGGATCCGTCACGAAAAATATCGTCCACCATTTACCTTAGCTATGGAATGATTTAAGAAAGAGTTAACATCAAGCAAAAGCTAGTCAACGAAAACTATCAAGTAAATATCTTCCACCATTTACCTAAGCTACGAGATAATTTTACAAAGAGATACAGGCATCAAACAACGCTAGTCAACGTATTCCCCTATACATCATCTTCCTTACACAACACATCAGCAATGCAACAGAAACAAGATACAGGACCCATCAGGAAAAATATCTTCTGCCATTTACCACCCTAACGATGTAACGGCGGCAAATATCCGAGTAATATCCGGCATATTGACCAGGCGTCTCTCTTCCGGACTGGTTGGCCGGATTCCGGACCGTGCCGGATACCCCGAAACTGGACCCAGAGAGGGGTGGAATTAATTTTGGGGTTTGTGGGTTGGCACCTGGTGTGTTAATTGGATCTCGGTTATGGGGATAGGAATGTTATTTGGTATATTGTTTCGGTTTATTTGCCTTAGGTTAGGGAATGGTGAGGGTTATGGTTGTTTTAAGATACTATAGTTAAACTCATAGTTTCCTTGCACAGAAGCCACGACCTAGGGCGGAGCTATAAAACGCGCGGAGCAATCAGATGAAGAGAAAATTTCATCCGTTTTATTTTGCCTTTATCTGATTGCTTCGAGCGTTTTATAGCTCCGCCCATGGTCGTGGCTTCTGTGCAAGGAAACTATGGGTTTAACTATATAGTAATGGCGGATGTTTATTAAAAGTTAAATGTTTTAATAGAAGGAGTAATATAAGACTATGTCCGTTTAGTTGTTTGGGGGTTGATGGATATATAAATAGGCCGAATTGTTACCTTGTTGTCACTGCTTTATTATAAAATTAAAATTTTTAATTTCTTTAAATTTTTTAAACTATATTTATGTAGCATATCATTATAAATGACTTCCAAATACTTCAAACTTAAAAATTTAGTAATATTATAAAATTTATAAATTAAAAAAAAAATGTGTGTTGCTGGAAAACCTGGGTTAAGCATAAAAGTATACTCTAAAAGTTTGTGACACGGATCAGTGACTATTTTAATATTAAAACTCAGTATCTACATGAAAATCTACGGTTGTTATATTTAGTATTCAGAATATTAATATTTCGAAGTTGTATTTTAAAATAGAGGATATGTATGTTTGGATGGAAATATCCGGAGAGTTTAAAAAGTTTCTTCGGTGGGATTGAAATGTAAATAAGGCTTTGCAGCTCCAAAATGCTCAAGAATTTTAGATTAAATTTGGTCCAGGTTTAGTTGGAATGATTGACATCACACTAGAGGTACACGAGAGCTATTGGCGACGGGCCTCATAATTTGGAACTGCAATTGTAGAAATTCAATTTATTTTTAAAAATAATCTAAATGTTTTAAAGCTAGAATAGAGGGTAAAGAGGAAAACGTACAAAAAAAAACGTTGTCGTGAAAAACATTACTATTGAAATTATTTAGGTCAAACAGGTATTACCTACGATATTTCACACCTTTCAATGTGGAATAACGGTAACATAAACGGTTGTTTTAGGCAGCCGCATAGGAAGGGAGAAGTTGCAAAACTCACATTCTACAAAGCATAACTAAGATATAGGGTCCGGCACCTTCATTGGCGATTTCGTCGAATCGAATTTACGTTGATCAAAAGTCGCCAATGAACTAACCGGACCCTATACCTTAGTTATACAGTGTATCCGTAAAAGAATGTCCGAGTTTTAATGGTATATTACAGGAGTTTATTTTATAATTTATACTAAATATAACAAATCATACATAACACTGAAGGAAAACTAACCTAGTTTTTCCTATAAGTGCTCAATGTGTGCGCCTTTAGTGATACGGCACACATCCAAACGAAAATTAAATTATTCCCATACTGTCTGCAGCAAGTCCGGAGTAATGACGGAATAGATGACACTGCAACTGTGAAAACGATGTAGCGGTACAAGCGCTTATGAAACTGTTGGAGTTATTCTTTATTCGTCACCTTCAACCACATTACAATTACACTTCAACCACAATACTATTACAATTTGAAACTCGGACATTCTTTTACGGACACCCTGTACTTTGAAGAATATTTGTGTTGAAACTTCAAATAAATTGGTTTAGGAAAATTCTCGGCAACACAAACTAGCCGCTCATAAATCCACGGATATTAAAAAATAGACATTAATTATATTTCAAGATAAATACCCAACAAAAAAAATCAAAGGCCCATTTCTTTTTGGCATAACAAATCCAAAAATAATGGACAAATAAAAGTCGAAAGAAAGTAAACTCGTTAATGGCCGTAATACGAAGAAAGAAATAACACACTATAATAACAGCAACGGGGAATGGGACGTTTTTCTGCAGCACATGACACTGGCGAATTGTTTCAACAAAAATTCCGCTTTATTACCTTCATTTGCTTCAAATGAGTTTTCAAGGAAACAGTTTTTCTTCCTCCTTTTATTGGGTTACGAGGAAAAGCCCGGCTGTGTTGGGTGTCATTAAATTGTATCGAAGTTTTTTTTTTTTAGGAAATTTTTATAGAGTGTTTTTCTTAAGGACGTTGATTCTTTGGTGATAATTCTCAGAAAACAATGAAGGCCAGGGTCTATTTTCGTCTATTTGGCTGATAAGAATAGTTTTCATCGTCGAACCAGCCTCTCGGAATGGACAATCGTTGGTATAAGTACCTCCAGCACAAAGGCTATAGACGAGATGGGCACAGAAATCATGGGCCAGTAGGCTTAAACTTTAACCGTGTAATTACTTAAAAATGCAAAATACAAACATGATTTAATTCGACTAGGTGGGGCCCGGATGGCCTAGTGGGTTTGATGGCAGCCTATTACGCTACAGTCTACGCGCTGCACCGAGTGCGGGTTCGATTCCCGCCTTCGCCCTGGGTGTACTTTATCTGTGTAGTAAAAATTCTGTCTGTCTTACTTGACGAAGGGATATACGCGAGTCTCTGATCAAGCACACAAACCGGAAAATACATGTACCAATATCTCCAAATAGGGTATTTGACTAAAAAATTATTTACTGGCTTAAAATATTATTATGCCAAAAATATTAGACCCGTATTTTTTCTTTTTTTCAAATACCCAATAAAAGGGAAAAATAAATTTTAAAATTAGGACAAAAAACTAAGCCCGAAAACGCTTTGTGGCTGTCACGTGGTATCTATGACGTTACTAGTAACTATAAACAAACTTTGAAACACCATTTTGGGCCGTAGTGAGCCTAGTGGTCAGCGTCTCGGTCTCGGGATTGGAAGGTCCTGCGATCGAGTCCCGGTACCACTGAAGACCTACCGAGTATATGCGGAGTACGTGCTCGTTAAATCTGTTGGGTCCGAAAGTCCTCTAAGTTCCCATACCAAATCAATACCTCTGGGAGACAAGCCAATTCTGGGGATCCTCTAGTTGGCCTCTGTCTCTAAAATGAGATGGATCCACTTACGTGTGTGTGTTGTCTGTTGTGTCTGTCTTACTTGACGAAGGTTATAAGCGGGTCTCTGACCAAGCACACAAACCTGAATATATATGTCTACCAACCACACACACATTTTGGAATCTAATTTAAGCAAATTTGAACTATCCACTTCTGTAAAACCTCCTTCCTTTATCTAAATAATTCTTATTTTAATAGTAAATTAGATTAAATCCAGTTTAATTGCAAGCAAAAAAACACCACACCGGTTTGTTTATATATACTAGTGACGTCAGCCAAATCGACGTGTTTGTGATCACGTGATGTACCGATGAAAAATAAGCCAGTTTAAAATAATTTTTATGAATTATTTAAAGATTTATTTTTAAAAAAATATATACGTTTGTTATTTTGTTATTTTTGGTTTAAAACTATAATTAATTTTATATTGGAAGGTATTTTAACGATACAGTCAAGTACCCTATATTGTACCTACCTAATTCGACTAGCGAAGTTTATATGCTTTTGGGAAAAAAGAGGTTAGGTTGAGTATCGTCGCACTAGAGCTACACGAGGGCTATTAACCACGGGCATCGTAGAACCCCAATTAAGTGATGAGTCGACACCTGCGTAGTACACTCTTAAAACAAAAGAGTGAAATTCACTCCTATAGGAGAAGTGCATTTTCGGCACCGGAAAGGAGTGGAAATTAGCTCAGACTGAGTTAAAACCGCTCGTTTTAAGAGTGTAGGACGCAGATTGTTTCCTTTTATTTCTTTTACCCACTCCGAAAAGAGTGAAATTTACTCCTATAGGAGAAGTGCATTTTCGGCACGGAAAGGAGTGGAAATTAACTCAGACTGAGTTAAAACCGCTCGTTTGTTTAAGAGTGTACCCGATGAAACTTTTTTGAAGGGCGCCATCGCAAGAGGTGTTGGGACTAAGGAGCAAATTTAACGAGCACTCCCTTTGCATGGGGTATTTTTCGTCGAAAAAATAACAATGTCATTGATCTAAACAAAACATTATTTGTCAAAACGAAGGGTATTTTAGCGTAAAAAAAGACCAGTTTTTCTAAAAGTGTACAGTAGATGCTTGTCAAGCCAGCTAAGATCGTTCTATGCATTCTGTTTCTACATAATCAGGGTATCCATTAATCCACGCTTTCATTCAACAAAAGTCGAAAAGAAATTTGCATGAATAATGAACAGAATTCTTCTCGGAATGATAAGGAAAAACAATTTCTGTCAGTGAAGAAGAAAACCCCGAAAAATACGGGAAGTGTTTTTCCAGAACTGTTAATCTTTATTTGACAAGTGTACATGGAATTTGTTTCAAAGGTCGGGGGTAAAGATAATAAATTACCTACAAGAAACGGGGTATTGAGTGAAAAAAAAAAGAATATGTTCATGATATTGCATAGGTAAATAAATACACTGAGCACTATTTCCCTACCCGCTTTTTTTCATATATTTTACAATGAAGAATTGAAATTTTGTTACGGCATGATGAAAAACGTGTGTTGATATTTGCTCATTATTCAAATGCCCCTTATGTTAGATACATTTGTATCTTTCTTTAACCATTTTGCAACAATCACATCTTTTCCAGCAGTTTTAAAGGCATTTGCAAACAAATTAGAATAGACTATTAACAACAAAAAAGAACAAAGCTTGTCTATTTGTCACCAATTTTTTTTAGGGTTTAAGGATTCAAAGTAAATATTAAAATTATAGTAATTATTTTTTTAAAGAAATTCTTTGCAAAACATGCTTTTTAAAAAAAATATATAATTGCTTGCAAACCATGTTTTTAAAAACAATATATGTGTAGGACTTTGCTAGAGTTTCAGGAGGATATGTAATATCTTAATTATAAGTTGATTTTTTTTTGCCGACAAATATCCGTCTATAGGATGTAGCGGGTTTAGAATGCTGGACCCTCTGTATGAGAGGCCGTTGTTCTGACGACTGGTATACGCGGCCCCCTTAACTAAGGATTTTGCTGGGGTCTTGGAAGAAATTAAAAAAAAAAGAACAAGTAGGTTTGTAACAGAATCTGTCACTTAACCCGCTTCCACACAACAGTTGTGTTTAACAGGTAAAAAGGCGCCAAACACAGCAATAATTCTATATTAAACATTTACATGCTAAATTGGGCTAGTTTCATTTATTTTATTTCGAAAATTCAATAATTATTACTTATCGTTTGCAAAAATTAATTTATATTTCAAAGAATAAATATGTACCTAATATTCCTCACTTTTAAATAGAATTAAAACATTTCATATCAACGTACAAAGAATCTCGTAGTGAAATATATTTGACGTCATTTCAAACTGATCGATGCCTCAAAAATAAATTTATTTTAATTTTTGTCGAATGAATTAAAGTTTCTCGAATGCCAATGCGAATTTAATTTAATTAATTTTTCTCTTGCGAATGGCAATGGTGATTTAATTCTAATAAAAATGGCTTCCTATGCTTTTTAAATGAGCATTAAATTTTGCAGTTTCTTAAATAATTGAAGTACTTCGAATTCGAATTTTTATCCGAGATTTCCAATGTCTTCTAATTTTGTTGCGCTGAATTTTTTGACGTATCACACTTGTCCGTAGCATTTGTAGTTTGGGATATGAAAGTGGGTGACGGACAGAACGATTATAATACCTTCCACTTTTTACGTTATAAACGTAGTGGGGAAGCTAAAACCCGTTTCAACTATTTAAATATCATTTTATTAGCCAAATAATGCGAAAAATAGCAAAATTTGAAATTTCTTTCCCGTGTAAAAAATTATTGACCGGAAAAAGAGAAATTAAACTACTAGTACTAATTATCACGTAGGGTAAAAATTTATTCAATATATGTCTTTTTATAACTCTAATTAATAATAGGAGTACGTTATATGTATTTAACATTCACTACTTTTAATATTCAACCTTGTGTATAACGTCATAAACATCGCGGTTCCTTGAATGACGTTATAACAGGTTTATACTGTATAATTGTTTGAAATTTATGTTTATAAAAATCATATACATGTAGGATTTCGCTAGGGATCTCGAAAGACACGCAGGCTTTTGTCGAAGCATCCATCCAACTACCATTCCCCCAACACATACTGCATTGTGGGGTCGGTCCCCGGGAGCTGGCGGAGAAATATTATCGCAGGGCCGGACAGTCCGGCGTCTCCGGAGAAAAGAGGCGGAAGCAATACCGTCACAACAACACCCGCCATCGATCCGGGAGTCAGCTTCGGCCGGACGCACCACATACGGAGGCTCCGGAGAGGATTTTTGGTTGATGGTAAAAGTGGCGTCGCGCAAGAGCTGTAGGGTTGGGGGTATATGGGCTGTTGGGTATGGCAATGTTTGTAATTTAATATTTTCCGGGTGTCTATTTCTATCCTCCTAAAAAAACTAAACTCCTCGGCACAACAGCCCATTACTGGGCCAAGGCCTGCCGTGCCCATTTCAGCTTTCGTGACCTAGGGCTCCGTGATTCTAGCCTCCACGGCCATGTTATTTTGAACTATGGTGAAGTGACGTGTCCACCTAAGCATGAAACTTTTGTTTGTTTTGTCTGGGAGTGCAGAGGTTCGGAGAAGCTTTGGGTTGGGGAGAAATGGCCCCGCGCAAGATATACACCTATTGGGTTGGTTGTTGGTTGGTAGACATATATATTCAGGTTTGTGTGCTTGGTCAGCGACCCGCTTATAAACCTTCGTCAAGTAAGACAGATACAACACACACACATAAGTGGATCCATCTAATTTTTAGAGACAGAGGCCAACTAGAGGATCCCCAGAATTGGCTTGTCACCCCCAGAGGTATTGATTTGGTATGGGAACTTAGAGGACTTTCGGACCCAACAGATTTAACGAGCACGTACTCCGCATATACTCGGTAGGTCTTCAGTGGTACCGGGACTCGATCGCAGGACCTTCCGATCCCGAGACCGAGACGCTGACCACTAGGCTCACTACGGCCCCTATTGGGTATGGCTTGTGATTTTGAAAAGTGATGAAGAGTAAAGTGGCCACCTAAGCAGACACTACTCTTCGTTTCGGCCAGATATATTATAGGGTTAGTTTGAATTAACATCGCACTAGAGCTACGCAAGGGCTATTAGCGACGTAATAGGGTACTTGACAGTATCGCTGAAATACCTTTCAATATTACTTCAATTAGAGTTTGAACCCAAAAATAACAAACGTATATATTAAAACGTATAAACGTATCCAAAATTTTTGGCAGAAGAATATTTTAAGCAAAAAAATTTTTTTTAGTCAAATACCCTATTTAGAAGGGGCCGTAGTGAGCCTAGTGGTCAGCGTCTCGGTAGGTCCTGCGATCGAGTCCCGGTACCACTGAAGACCTACCGAGTATATGCGGAGTACGTGCTCGTTAAATCTGTTGGGTCCGAAAGTCCTCTAAGTTCCCATACCAAATCAATACCTCTGGGGGTGACAAGCCAATTCTGGGGATCCTCTAGTTGGCCTCTGTCTCTAAAAATTAGATGGATCCACTTATGTGTGTGTGTTGTCTGTTGTGTCTGTCTTACTTGACGAAGGTTTATAAGCGGGTCACTGACCAAGCACACAAACCTGAATATATATGTCTACCAACCAACCAACCTTTTTCTAGCATCCGACAGGCACTGGGAACAATTGAACCAAATTTGAAGTCTACCTCTTTTCATTTTTTAGCATTACCTACCTCCTCGCAATATTTTTACTAACTTATATTTCTGATTAAAAGGTCAAAAAAGGTTTAAAAAAATCATTAACTCTTTACCTAGACTACATAGTACTTTAGCCTTCTTTACTAATACAGTAAGATAGTACCATAAATGCATCAAAGATGTAATCAAATATTTTAATTATTTTGAATTTGAAAGGTATGTTTGATTTTTAATTTTTAAAAAAAAATTAAACTGGGCTGTGTTATTTTAGATAAAACCTTAAAAATCCAAAATAAAACCCATCCGTTTCCTTTTAACTTTGCAACAATTGCAATCCTTTTTCTTATACTAATAAAAGTCTATTGTATTAAGAGAAATATGTAAACTAAAGACATTTTTTATTCTGTGTTTACCTTTCAAATTAATAAAAATATTTTTTTTCTTAAAAATCACAAAAAGTTGTAAATTATTAATCGACCATTACGCTAGCAGTCTGCGCGCTGTAACAGTTGCGGGTTCGATTCCCGCCTTCACCCTGGGTGTACTTCCTTTCTCTGTGACAGTAAAAATTCTCTCTGTGTCTTTCTTACTTGACGAAGGCTTCATAAGCGGCTCTCTGATCAAGCACACAAGCCGGATTATATATGTACCTAACCTACCCTACAAAAGAAGACTAGCAAATTTGTAAAATATGCTTTACTTCTCTTTTATGCACTTCTCTTTATGCAATGCACTTTCTCGTGTAAATTGACAAAAACAGAAAAAAATATTTTTTTCCTACTTAATTATTAAGATGCACTTACATCTATATACATAAAAGGCAACTTCCGTTTGTTTGTTTGTATAAGACACGAGATCTAAAGAACCACGCAACAGATTGTCACGAAATTTGGCACAAAAATTCATCTAATCTCCGGAACAAACATAGGCTAAGAATTTTTCGAATCAGACCATTCCTTCTATCGTTTCGAACGTTTTTCTGAAAAAACTACACCACTTTGGCTCAAATCCGATCATTTTTTTACTTCCCTGATGCCATCGGCTGAAAAAATTAAATAAAACTTTTAACAAAAGTAATTAAAATTGAAAATGTTTATTTTATTCTGTTGCCATTAACTTCAGAAACTAAATTCATTATTTGAAAAATAATTAACATGTTTCAAGTGACGTAATTCCGGCAGTCTCCATTCCCGGATTTTATTGTGGGTTTATTTGATGATTTTTGATTGATTTTTCGGTTGACTGCATGTATGCATATTTAAGCAATAAATTTATCGTTAAGCTATTTCTGAACTATGATGGTTATCAAAGGCCGTCGCACTAGAGCTGCATATTAGGGTTTTATGTCTTTATTTTTTCGCCAAATACGTTGCCAAACTCGCCAAATTATTAACTAAAACTCGCCGAATGGGCATTTTTTTATAAATAATTTATAAGCTGGTTGGTTGTTCGAAGGTCATTGTGTTAGAGCTGTATAATGGGTGTGTTTGTAGCTATATCTATTTTCTCGCCAATTTTTTTTCCCAAAACGTGCCAAATGAGCTAAAAGGTTTTATCTATATACATAAAAGGCAACTTTTGTTTTTTGTTTGTTTGTTTAAGACACGAGATCTAAAGAACCACGCAACAGATCGTCACGAAATTTGGCACAAAAATTCATCTCATCTCCGGAACAAACATAGGCTAAGAATTTTTCGAATCAGACCATTCCTTTTATCGTTTTCGAACGTTTTTATGTTTCCCATTCAATGCATTGAAGACCTTAGAGGTTTATTGCTCCTTAAACAGCACGTTTTCACGGATTGTTTATTTAGTTTTATTTTACACATTTGTTAAAACGATTTTTAAGTATATTTAGTTTAATTACAGCTAAAAAATTAGAAATAAACATCTAAAACAAAAATAGTTTGCTAGCTTTTTAGCAGTTAGAAAAATATTTAATATTAAAAATCGTTTGCTTTAGTATCTTTATCACAGTTTAAAAAAACAAATAAATATAAAAAATGCAAATCGTTTGCTGTTTGCTGGAGTAGCTTTATAACATCTAAACAATTAGATCATGTAATTCACTTTCATTAAGAATATTTTATTTTCTGCACGCAGACCAAGAGTGATCAGTTTAAAGTGAGATTTAAATTTTAACTACTTTGGAAGAACAGATTATACCAATCTTTGTCCTAAACGCATTTTTTTCTGCCATTTTGTACTGCTTATATTGTATTTATATCTACAAAGTGTCCAAAAAAAAAGTTACTTAATTTATTGGAGAACTCCCTTGAATTGCGTTAAAATAAATGTTTGAGACCCTTTTAAGATTTAGCTTTTTTCCATTTTTAATTCTTACTGATTATTTTTTACTTAAATATGTATTCTTTTTAATTTGCGCTTCTTATCAAAGGTATTTTTGAAATTAATATTAATCATTACTATATCCAAGTTGGGTAATTAAATGGAAAATTACTGGGTAATCTTCATATCTTATGTAACTAAAATGAAAGAAAAAAAAAGTTAAATTGACTGTTAAATTATTTTTCCACCTCTACCCGTGCAACGTCGGGTATAACAGCTAGTAACTTTATAACTATGCTCAAAAGTAGTTGACAAAATTCATTAAATATCGAAAAATGGACGAGATTTGATGATTTTTAGGAACTGCGTCCCGTAACGCAACTTTAAAACTTCCCAACACGAACTTTTTATTTTATTTTGGAAACCGTTTCCAACTAAGGGAGCAGCATCCTTATGACCGTATCACAGCTCTAGTGCATCGTTCCCCCAACTCACCCAACCATATCACTTCCGATAACCTGGGCTATTAGGGCGTTTATCTTGCAAGCCACCCCGAGTCCCCGAAGCGTGCACGACTAATCAATACCTAAGAGTCACCAGATATTGTCTTTACTTACACAGAGTCGTGAAGAACCTCGGCGATGCGGCGTTGCCTCTGATGGCAACAGGAAGTGTCAACTAGCCAAAACTACTAGTTGTCGTGCTTCTGTACGAATTAGCGTAAACAGATATTTAGTGGCTCTAATTTTATCAAATTAGTATGTAATCGTAGGGGTAGGGTAGGTACATATATATTCCAGCTTGTGTGCTTGATCAGAGATCCGCTTATAAGCCTTCGTCAAGTAAGACAGACACAGAAAGAATTTTTACTGTCACAGAGAAAGGAAAGTACACCCAGGGCGAAGGCAGGAATCGAACCCGCACCCGTTACAGTGCGCAGACTGCTAGCGTAATGGTCTGCGATCCAAACCACTCGGCCATTCGGGCCCCATGTAATCGTGATCGACGCTGCATCTATAAGGTTACTTAGAGTAGCGAACGTCACAGTACAGTAGGCACCCTCTTAACCGGTTTAAATCGGACTGAGGGTAAGTGGATTAAGCAAAAATCTAGTTCAGGGTGGTAAAAAAATCTTTTAAAAAAAGTTCCCTGATATTCCCATGATTTCCCTGATACTTTCATAAAAAATTCCCTGATACTACAATTACTTTTTAGTTTAGTTTAGTTTGAATTATTGCCATACTAGAGCTACACGAGGGCTATTGGCGACGGGCGTCATAATTTAGAACCACAGTCAAGTGACGAGCTGACACCAGAGTAGCACCCAACGCAACCGCTAAGGGCGACATCGTACACAGCGTTGGGACTTAGGAGCATATTTGGCGTTTGATAATTGACAGTTTTTTGCCTCTGCATGATAGGAAGAGAGTTGAGTTTACTTTCGTAGCTCTGGTTCAGGCCAATCGGACCAACTAGAATATTTTCTTTTGATCAAGAAGTGTCCGCTAGTATAGTGATCGGAAGAACAACCTGAACCTACTGTTTAAATAATCCGAAATGGACAAATTCCCTGATATTTAGCGAAATTTGAAAAATGCCCTGATATTTCCAGAATTAAAAAGTTCCCTGAGAATTCCCTGATTTCCAGGTTCTGTTACAACCCTGTAGTTAAACTGGAGAATTGAAATAAATTTGGGTGGTTTGGGTGGTGGAATTTGGTTTGGGTGGTACTTTTGATTGCAAATAAATTAAAGATTGTTTGTTTAAAATTTATCCGTTTAAAGCAGATTCAAATAAACGTAGTCCGGTTAAACGGGGTTTTACTGTATACAGATATGGTGTTTATAGCAATTTTTTTCAGGTATCGTGTTGTTAGTGGGGGACGCTACGATTACGATGCTTGGGAAACCCAAGCATGAGAAAACCGAAGCTAAAGGAAACCAAAGTTTATTAGGCACATCCTATCACAGCTCTAGTGCGTCGTTCGCTCAGCTCACCCAACCATATCATCTCCGATAACCTAGGCTATTAGGGCGTTTATCTTACAAGCCACCCTGAGTCCCCGAAGCGGGCAGGACTAATCAATACCTGTCTCCACCGGATTCTCGTGTAGCGGTAGATCCGGAAATTTGCCACCTGTCTTCCTAGATATACTACAAAAAGAAAGAGACAGTGTCGTGTCTTTAGTTGTTTTATCTATGCATGTATTTGCGTAAATTGTACGTGTTTAGCTAATTACATGTTATGGTTGTTTTCAGGTTTCATGCACTTAAACTTTACACTCAGAAGAAACTTGCATTGACTTTTAATGTAAAAAATTGTGTTTTTCTCAGTAATTACAGGTTGTGTTGAAACAATAGAATTTTTTTTATTGCGACTAAGTAACAATGAATGGTTGGCACAACAATCGTGTTGAAAGCGCAGCACGCGTGTATTCTTCCGAAATGTAGTTCAGCATCTGCTCTTTAACACGTTCACGCCGGCGTAAAAAGGCGGTAGCCGGCGTAAGTAATGCCTGTTCACACCTGCACACGCGCTTTATGCTTGCTCAGTAGTTAGTACAGTACAGCTCAGTAGTGCTTGAAATGTTTTAACAAATGACACAAAAAATAATGAATAATGTTGTATAAATAGAACAATGTAGAATTATTATGCTAATTTTGTAGAATTTAAGTTATTGAACCAAACTTATGTGTAAGATACGTTATTAATTATAATTAAAAATGTTTTTAATAAAAATACGTTACATTTTTACGATTTTAATTTTCAGCGTCTAACAGCACAATCTAGTGCGGGCCACCGGTGGTACGCGCCACCCGATGAGACAATTTAGTGCGGGCCACCGGTGGCCCGCGCCGACGTGTTAATGTTTCGGATAAAAAGTTTACATGAAGATACGTATAAAACTTTCTGAAATTCCCAATGCAAAATAACCGGTAGTTACTAAACTTAATATCAAATGCAGGATGCATTAAAACAGTCATGTAGACTTAACATAGAATTGAAGAAATGTGGAGTATTTTACTTAAATTGCATTAAAATAAAATTGCACAGATTTAACTAACACTAGGTATAATGCAATTTTTTTTAAAACAATTTTCATGTGTTTAGCAAAATAAAAGCAATACTAGCACACATCTTGTATGGCATATTTCTGATTTAGATCCGATATCAGTCTAATAACACGATATCAATAAGACATTGATAGGTTCACCCATTCACGACGATTGGCAAGAAAATTGGCCACGCGAGAAAAACGAGCTTTCTGCTTAAGTTATAATCTAAATAAACAAAATATACGACAAATGCAGATCATAGTCCTGAATAAATTACGCAAGAAAAATGAGTTTGCAAGTACAGCGAATTAAAAAAAACTTAATTTTTTTATTAGGAAAAGAAGTCGTTAATGGTAACCTCAAAAGTCTTCGCAAAAGGGTTAAACTACCGTATTTCAAAGAAAGCTCAAATTAGCCAAATCAAATCGGAAAATGTACCTAAAAATTCGCTTTTGAATAAGTTCATAAAATATGAAGAGTACAGGGGAAAAAAGAGCTTGATTTCATAGGAATCTGTCTGTATCAGGATTCTTTGGCAACAATAGCTAGTCATCACCAAAACTGGTGTAAGGAAACCGGTTACTCACTTGGTTTTTCTCTTGCGGTAACCCTGATTCACGCCAGAGATCAGTGGACACGAGTCACACGTTTGTACCGCGAAAGAAGAATCGAAAGAAAAACCGGTTTCCTGTCGCCAATGTCCGCCAAGAACAAAAGAATACGAGAAGCTTCCTACGAAATCAAGCTCTTTTCCCCTGTACTCTTCATATGTATCCGATCTTACAGAAGGGAAATATAACAAACCGAAAAGTTGTCATGATTACACATTTAATGTAATCTGAGACTACCGTTCTTTTATTATTGATCACGCTTGTACACAGCTCCCTTATTCCTAATTCATTAATGAATGTTTACCATCACGGGCGTCAATGATAAGAATAATTATAAATAGGATAAATTACCAATTATTTCACAATTAATGTAAGTTAGCAGCTACTAATAGGAGATAATTAATCAAAGTATCTTTTACGTAATCATCCACGTGCATTTAGTAATTAATAATTATGTATAAGAAAAAGATGCAAGCAGTATTTAATTAAATATCTTTACGTATTTAAGTCTATATGAAGTATAAGGAAATGTTTAATATAATTACTAGTATGCATTTGGTATAATCTTTTATAACTTTTTGCAGTAAACGCAGTTGTTTAATTTAATAGAAGTTTACTTTATTGTAATAATTAACAATTTAGCATTTTTTTTATGTTAAAAATATTGGCATCTGAAATCTAAAAAATTCTAACTAAATTTTTTTAATCAAGCAATCGAATGCATTAAAAAAAAATTAGATTTATTTTAAATTTGTTAAGTAAAAAAAAAGAAAGAAAAAGAAAGAAACCTTAAACGGAGCTTTTAAAAACTGAATTTTAAAACAATGAAAGCTAAATAAAAAAGTGTAAAAGTTAGAAGAAAATATCCGGTTTCAATAAATACTACATTAAAAATCGTATAACTTTAATTTTTCTTTATAAATATTAGCGTGCATTAACCATAAAAAACGATTACATTATTTTTCAAAAATCAGATTTCATACAACATATTTTAAAAAACTCTAATATAATATAAAATTTTCTTTGTGGTTCTTTGCCACAAGTCAAATTATTAGTTTCGTTAAAGCGATAAATTCTAAAAAGAATGTTTTATTACTTCCAAAATCTGAGACGACTTGTTTGCTGAAGAACTTTATCCAAGAAAGACAAGGATATTAAATAATGTATTCGAAGCTAGTTTTTCTTCTATTTTTTATTTAAAAAAATAACTTTAAATTTATGGACTCAATTAATATAAATCACGATAAATTCGGGTAATATTCACTCACTAAAAGGGGCGTTTTGAACTCACGACGTGTATAGTTTATTTTATTTTGTTAAAATCATTTTTTTTGGGTGTTCGCTTCGGCGATAAATTAATATTCATTTTTCATTACACTCGATTTAAATGGATGTTCTTTTAGTTTTGAAATACACTGAAACAGAATATATTGCATGTATCAAGAGACTGTTTTTATATTCTCTTGAATAAATCTTTTTTCAAGGAAATTTAAATCCGAAAAGCGGTTGAAATGGTTTTTCTCTCTACGTTATTTAATGGATACTTTCAACCTCTCTCGCCTTTGGTCCCTCCCCTGAAAAGATTTAAAGAGTTTTCAAGCCTCATTTTGATTTGGAATTTTATTCAAACATACTTTTAGTTTATGTTTTATTTTATTTTTTTGGTATCGAAGGGTTTGATCCAAGACGTAAATGAAGTAGATCGATAGTAGATCCAATTGTAAAATAACTGGTTGGTGGAGGGAACCACGATAAATCGCTTATTTGGCGTGAAAGGATGCTGCTTTTGATAATTTATCGCCACCATTTACGTAAGAAAAAAAAATTGAAAGATATTTTCGTTTGTAGGTTCGTAATAATATACATACTAGATGCATAAACTGTTTGGTAAATTTGTTTTTGTTATTTTCATTTTCAAATATTTTAAAAGTTAAATAATGCCAATAATGTTCTGGTCTGGAAAACTCGCCAAGTCGCTACGCCAAACCACGTGACTTGGGGATTGACGTTAGTTACCTTTTAAGTTTGCCAATGAGGAGTTGATTTTTGTTTAACGTATTGAGGGGTTTTGATCGCCTAAAGCGTCAACCATTGCGGCTTAGTCTCACTTAATATTGGATGCCAATACTTTGTTTTTATCTCCGATATATATCTGGAGTGCATTAAATTGCTTTTACAAGTATCGAAATGAATCAAACAATAGAGTAATTTAAGTACTAAACACAACTGAGTACCTTTATTTTTTTAGTAATGCATTTCTTTTTGTTTTAGAGTTTCATATAAGTTCGTTCGGAGTTTCATATAATTTTCGTTAAAGTTAGCATATTTAAGTTAACACTAATATGCACAGCAATGTTTTGTTTTCTAAAGGTATTGTTTCACGAAAAAAATTAAACTCATTTTAGCTTCCACACTACGTTTATAACGTAAAAAGTGGAAGGTTTTATAATCGTTCAGTCCGTCTGTCTGTCCGTCTGTCACCCACTTTCACAGAAAGAACAGTAAGTCTCACAAACGAGTGGGATACGTCATTTTGAAGCAAAAAATCAGATTAGACTACATTCCAAATTTCATTAAAAAATTTAAATTAGAAATTTATTTAAAATTTAAATAACTAAAAATTTAATCTACATTGGAATAACATGCAAATTCCATTTTTATTCAATATTTTTACTGTTGCCATTTCGTTAAACGTACGAGAAACTTTTGTTAAAATAAAAATACATTTTTGAAATAATATTTATTTATGTGATATAATTCGGTTTGGATTGTTGTATTATCACAATAGAGTTCTTTTAATGGTTCTATATATATGTATGAAGAAAGATGCATAGAGAATTCTAACTTGGCATAAAAAAATATGCTAAGTTTCGCTTTTATTTTTAAAGCATCAATTGTACAAATTATAAATTTTTTGAACTGTAAATTAATTTAACAAACTATAAATAAGTGAATTTTCGAAAGAAATGTAAATGGGAAATTGTGGCGACAAAAATTTTATTAAAAAAGATTACATCATTATTCTTCGAACTTCAAACAAATTTAGCAAACGATTTATTAAATCTGAGAAAGGAGATTAATGAAAATAGTTAATTTTGGCGTTTAAAACTTTGAATTACAAATAGCTAACGGCCCTGTTTTTATTAGAATTAAATCACATTTGCCATTCGCAACAATCGCTCGAGAAACGTTAATTCTGTTAGACAATAAATTAAAATAAATTTATTTTTTCGCCATCGATCAGTTTGAAATGACGTCAAATATATTTCACTACGGAATCCTTGTATGTTGATATGAAATATTTTCATCCTATTTAAAAGCGAGGAATATGACATATTTATTCTTTAAAAATAAATTAATTTTTGCAAACGATAAGTAATAATTATTGAATTTTCGAAATAAAATAAATGAAACTAGCCAAATTTAGCTTGTAAATGTTAAATATAGAATTAATGTTGTGTTTGGCGCGTTTTTTCCTGTTAAACACAAATATGTGGAAGCAAGTTAAGTGACAGATTCTGTTACAAACCGACTTGTTTATTTTCAATTATCTAATTTAAAATATAAGGTAATGAAGTTTGCGATGGGGTTGAAAATCTGAAATAGAGATCCATAGGAATTTTTATGTTTTAAACTTACTGAAACTACTTTTTATAGGTTGTATAATTACCGTTAAATGCATTGATTTATTAAGTAGTAATCGAAAGTCACGTAGTATTGAATTTTATGATCATACTTAGACTTTTTAAAATCATACTTAGTTTTTTCTAAAAATTAATAAAAAATTAGTGTGAACGATTGTTTTATACTTTAAAAACTACTTTTAAACGATTCTCCATTTAGCGCCTTATAGGGTGGTGACAAAATCCTAGAAAAAAAGTTCACTGATATTTCCATGATACTTTCACAAAAAAATTCCTTGATTTTACCAATTACCTAGAAAATATACAATACACACAATTCAATGCAGTACAGAAAATTTAATCCAGAATCGCAGGACTTAATATTTTCCGGATTATGGGTACCTAACTTTTCCGAAAATCTGAATAAGTTTAGAGGAACCACGTGATCAGAGATATTCATCCTTCCTCCAAGATTGGTCCTTCAGGCAAATCGTGCCAACTAGAATATTTTCTTTTGATGAAGTGTCCGTTAGTAGTGATCACAAGTGCAACCTAAACCTTCTGTTTAAGTAATCCAAAATGGAAAAAATTCCCTGATATTTTGCAAAATTCCATGAGAATTTCCTGGTATTTCCAGAATTAAAAATTTCCCTGAGAATTCCCTGATTGCCAGGTTTTCCAGGTTCTGTTACCACCCTGCATTAATATAATGATAAGGGCATTTTAATACAATGGTTTTATGCTTAAATAACTCACTTTTAAAGAAAAGTTTCACGTCAAAGAACGATACTCAGCTATAAATCTCAACCTTTATTTCAACAACAACGGTTATTTTATAGCTTTTGCTGTGCTACAAAATACTTACCGTCGTAAATCAGTTAGAGGGGGCGCGAGGCCAAAAAAAAAAAATTCGCTGCAATTTATAGTGCGATCAGGGATAGTTGAGGATTTGATGGATTGATGGACGCGCCCTGAAATAGAACTGTAAACACGAAAGCCCGGATAATTTTGGCTTGATATAATTGTAACTGGTCCGAACAAAGGAAGGTTTCTTCAGAGCTTCATTGCAAAAGTCGTTTAGGGCTCTTTACGAAAATCATTTTGTTAGAAAATGAGCTTGTCTAAAAAAAAATAATCGACGAACAAAAAAAATTAAATTCTTCTGTAAGATATTACAGCCAGATAAACATTTCAATAAAATATTTATTTAATATATTTATTTGAAACCACCTAAGGGATACAGCAAAGCATAAACCCGCCTAAATGACTGCCTTTTTCTCAGCAACACAAAATTGGAAAAAAAAATGGAATTTTTTTCAAATATTTATAAAATTTAAAAACTTTTAAATTTTTATTTGAAATATTGATCAGCCTTTTAAAACCGTTTACGACAAAAAAAGTAGAGAAAAAAAAACAGTGAATATTTACATTTCGAAACATAACTCCTTACACAATAAATCATTATTATTTAAAATATAGTAGTACTATTTCTACACTATACATCCTTAAAAGATGGTATAGTTAAACTCATAGTTTCCTTGCACAGAAGCCACGACCATGGGCGGAGCAATAAAACGCGCGGAGCAATCACATGAAGAGGAAATTTCAGCGGTTTTATTTTGTCTTAATCTGATTGCTCCGCGCGTTTTATAGCTTCGCCCGTGTTCGTGGCAGAGCAAGGAAACTATGAGTTTAACTATAGGTAGGTATACGTAATGACTTTCTTGAATGTTTTTTTTTATGCATAGGACAAAGCCGTGTTGCCACTAATTGAAAAAGGCAAGCATATTTTTAATAGTGTATTAAGCTTGAAAAGCTTGGGCCAAAGTTACTTTCCAGGGCCGGAGTTACCCCATTCGAGGATACTAAAGTCTGGACCGGACCCTGAATAGGATAATTTTAAAAGTCAGTGTAAAATCGAAAATTTTCTCAAAGATTTCATTTCCAACTTTGTCAACCTAAAAACAACGGTGAATGAGCTACACGAAAGCTGTACTTTGTATCAACTGTTAGTTGTTAAAAAAATTCTTTTGGCTGCATCCAGAGTATCACGTTGGATTTCGTTCCGTAACAAAGTGCTGCATAAAACCGGATAACAGTTTCATGGAAGTTTCGAGTGTAAATATGCTGCGAGGGGGATCATAAATATAATGTAAAGACGAATTTCGAGCACAGTGTTGAATATATGAAATTGAACAACATGCATATAGGTGGGTTAGAGCGAAGAAATGCATGTTTGTCAGGTCGAAATGAAATAAAACACTTAAATTATGTAACAATAAAAACTCGAAGGGCATGTTTCAGGTCTTTAGAAAATATATTCTTTCTCGAACCTCGATTGGTGATCGATGACCACTGTCACGTAGTAAAGAGCACGGATCGAAGAAATTGTAGAAATTTATTTATTGCGCCGCAACAACAAAGAGTAATCCCAATTATAGGGGACACATACAGAGAATTAAAACAAAAACAAAACAGTAGATTTAAAAACATTCGGTGACAGACAAAAATATCAAGTTCATTATAAAAAAAATGAAACCTGGAAGGGTGTACGTCACCTGAAAAAGCCTGCAAAATAAACGCAAACCTTCAATCGAATGCAAAATTTTCCACCCCTTCCTTGCGAAGCGAGTTGAAGAAAGATCGGGAATAGCACCGGACCGATAAGTGTTGCCACCCAAAAAGTAAAAAAAAAGAAAAGAAAGAAAACGATATTTTTTCTTTTTTCGACGAGGAAGAAAGGAAAAGAAAAAAGGGAAAGTAAAATACGAAAAAAGAAAATCGCACAAAAGGGCAAAAGAAAAAGGACCTCCGCAGCTGGTGGGGCCGACGATTGTTGCCCAAAGAGGAGTCGTGGGGGGACACGCATCATGGGTTGCAGTTAATACCTTTGAAAGGGCCTCCACGTGGCACAACACAATGGGCCCATCTTGCGATACTCCATTAAGAAGAGCAATGGAACTGACCGCGAACTGGCAGTGACGGATCGGCAATACTCCCCCCCCTAGTGAAATATCTAACACTAGATCTATAACGTTTCAACGATTATATGTATAATAAATGGGTTTGAATTAATTAAAATCGATAATTGACAGATTTTAGTTTATTAAAATTAATGAATTTAAATTAATTTCAGAGGATAATTAATTGGCGTCATTAATCAAAAGAGCTGAATAGGTTATAGCCGCCCCCCCCCTAAAAAAAAATAATTATTAAAACAATAAAATCGGGATGATCTTCTGAGAGGTTTTGTGTGTGTGGTGAATTACCGTCGCACTACAGCTATACGAGCACTATTAGCATCGGCTGGTAATTGAAGAGCTTAGTGGAAGAACGTGCTAAGTGACATTTTTGAAAAAATTGGGATTTTTACATCAATGAACAAATTACTAACTTCTTTAACGATAACAAGTTTTTTCCTCTTTTTCATAAACTTTAATTTTAGCATATTTTTTTACGCTTTACAAGTACTGTTTTCAACAGATCTGAGTGCAAACGAAAAACTTTAAAGCTCATTTTCTCGTTTTCACCTTTTTGTCACTTAGCACGTTCTTTCACTAAGCTCTTCAATTTAGAAGTGACAAGGATAGCATCCGAACTGGCAGCCAGCAACCTTATAGCGACCCCGTATTCGGCGTCAGGACAACGCCAGATTAACACATGCATTAGTCCCATACTAAAAAAAAACTAAACTCCTCGGCGCAACAGCCCATTACTGGACCAAGGCCTGCCGTGCCCAATTCAGCTTTCGTGACCAAGGGCTCTGGGGTGCTAGGCATAAGTCCCGGTTAGGTGGTCAGCCTCACGCGGGACCCCCAGTGTTTAGTTCCCAAGCATGCTTGGTCCTCATTTTATCGACCCAATTAAGGGATGAAAGGTTGAGTGAACCCCGCCCAATCCGGGATTCGAACCCCGGACCTGTGGCACGGTAATGCAAAGCACTACCACTGCGCCACGGGGCCTTATTAGTCCCATACACACGCCAGAAAAAGATATAGCAAAGATAACTGAGGGGGGCAATTAAACTGCAGTACCTAGACCAATGACTTGGATCCCTGCAGTAAGAACTCAATGACTTTAACTAACAAGAAAGTATATTAAACGACTGAAGTGATTATTTCAGGTTAATAATGGTCCAGTTCATTGTTGTGGTTACTGCAGTTTGATGCGCTACGACATACAAGACCTGCCACGACATATAAAGTTCCAAAAATGTATATTTTTGATTGTGGAGAATTTTCATTCTTATTAAGATAGTCTACTGATGCTTGTATATGGGTTCAAGGTCCAATTTGTCTCTTCTTATGTTATTTTCGAGAAGAGACATGTCTGCGAGTCGCGACTCCCGTTTTAGACTGAGCAAAACATATGTTTCTCAGAGGGAGAGAGGCGGAGTAATTTTTAGACTCGAACAATTACCTCCCTTGAAACTAACGGCAGAAAGGCGTGTTATGATCTGGTTGTAATTGCGGTGAGAAGTGTGGGGTATATTCAAGGGGGAAACACAATGTTATTCTACTGCGATGATCTATCGTCGCATCGATCATAACTTGGTGAAAAATAGCATGAGTGACTGCAGTTTGTTCTTGTTCGGTGGAAAATTAGGTGTTAAAAAGAGACCTTGAGGCCTAGTAGCTTAGTGGTAGTGCTTCGCATTGCCACGCCACAGGTCCGGGGATCGAGTCCCGGATTGGGCAAGGTTGACTCAGCCTTTCATCTCTTAAGTGGGTCTATAAAATGAGTACCAAGCATGATTGGGAACTAAACACTGGGGGTCCCGCGTGGGGCTGACCAACTAACCGGGACATATGCCTAGCACCCCAGAGCCTTTGGTCACGAAAGCTGAATTGGGCACGGCAGGCCTTGGCCTAGTAATGGGCTGTTGAGCCGAGGAGTTAGAAAAAGAGACCTTGAGCTTGCAAAAAGCGTAGTGTAAGACGTGGTAAAAGATACTAATATGGAGTGCAATTCTGCAGCTGTACGAAAATAGACCGTATCTGCGAAAACTGAGTTTTGAGAAAATGAGAAAACTTGTTTCATCAAACGCCAAGTATAACAAAGATGTTTGATTGAATATGCGGATTTAACAATGAATTATATGAAGTAGTTTGGGTTACAATAAGATAGATCATTCATTTTATGTGTATTGATTTTAAAAACTCAAACGCCAAAATTGCAGATACGGTCTTATTTCTGCAGCGGCAAAAATATGCAACAATTTGACATTTCTCTAAAAAGATTTGAAACAGCAAACACATAAAATTTGGTTAACATAATTATAGATATTTTTTTCACTATTATAATTTTAAACCTTGCTAATTCTGAAGCCAAGAGACGTACGGAATTAGTTCGTCTTAAGCGAAATTTGGCTTATCGAAAACACTATTTGTAAATACCGTAAGAAGAGAAACGCCGCGCAGTTCGAATTGACAGTAGTTTGGATTAATGGGGCTCAATTGTATATTGTTTTTAACCCTTTCAGTCCCAATGACAATTTGGCATCATCATTTTAGAAATTTTTTCCTAATCGTCTATAACCATTTATGATATCAAAAAGCACATCATTCGATTCTTCAAACTTTTTTCTATTAGAAAATATTTTTTATTAATCCGCCAATAGATGTCAGCCCTATTATTATTTTTAATTATGATCAGAAACATGATGATTCCAAATTGCATCACTGGGACTGAAAGGTTTAAACTAAAATATATTCGTTATAATTTAAAATATGGGGTAATTTTCCAAAGTATATTATATTATTCACGTAACTAAAGTTATTATAGAAACGAATCACAAAATTGCAATAAGCACTTAAATAAGATATTTTTTTTTACTATTTTTTAGAATACGTTAAATTTACCCAACGAACGTAAGCTAAACACGTTAACTGCACTACCTAAACTATTAAAAAAAAGAATACAAACTTACCAAGAACGTACAAGAAAAAGCCTTTTACGAATTTTCTTTTAGAAATCGACGAAATAGATGTACCTAAAGAGAGAGAAAAAAAAATAGAATTAATCACCTACAAAAATAAAAAGAATTTTCAGAACTACATTAATAAAGAGAATTAACTTAGAAGTACAGAAAAAAATAAGGAGAAGGAACAATAGGAAGCTCTTCAAATAACAAGCAGGTGTGAAGTTAATAACTTATTTAAAAACTAATCTTACAAATTGAACACGCAGATGTTTGCGACAGCTTTGGCATTATGCAGTTTTTCTTAGAAAATTGTTTAAGACACTTATTAACAGAAGACGAAATTAAAGACAGAAAGTGAACGGTAAAACTTGCGTCTCAGAGATGCATCGAGGTGAGTCAATAAATTATGACTTATTTTTCTTTATGCCAATTTTCTACGAAGACTACGTTTTAGGGGTCAAGCTGTAAAAGTGTGTGATATCGAAGTGAGTCAATAAATTATGACTTATTTTTCTTTATGCCAATTTGCTACGAAGACTATGTTTTAGGGGGTCAAGCTGTAAAAGTGTGTGATATCGAAGTGAGTCAATAAATTATGACTTATTTTTCTTTATGCCAATTTTCTACGAAGACTATGTTTTAGGGGGCAAGCTGTAAAAGTGTGTGATATCGAAGTGAGTCAATAAATTATGACTTATTTTTCTTTATGCCAATTTTCTACGAAGACTATGTTTTAGGGGGTCAAGCTGTAAAAGTGTGTGATATCGAAGTGAGTCAATAAATTATGACTTATTTTTCTTTATGCCAATTTTCTACGAAGACTATGTTTTAGGGGGTCAAGCTGTAAAAGTGTGTGATATCGAAGTGAGTCAATAAATTATGACTTATTTTTCTTTATGCCAATTTTCTACGAAGACTATGTTTTAGGGGGTCAAGCTGTAAAAGTGTGTGATATCGAAGTGAGTCAATAAATTATGACTTATTTTTCTTTATGCCAATTTTCTACGAAGACTATGTTTTAGGGGTCAAGCTGTAAAAGTGTGTGATATCGAAGTGAGTCAATAAATTATGACTTATTTTTCTTTATGCCAATTTTCTACGAAGACTATGTTTTAGGGGGTCAAGCTGTAAAAGTGTGTGATATCGAAGTGAGTCAATAAATTATGACTTATTTTTCTTTATGCCAATTTTCTACGAAGACTACGTTTTAGGGGTCAAGCTGTAAAAGTGTGTGATATCGAAGCGAGTCAATAAATTATGACTTATTTTTCTTTATGCTAATATTCTACGAAGACTATGTTTTAGGGGGTCAAGCTGTAAAAGTGTGTGATATCGAAGTGAGTCAATAAATTATGACTTATTTTTCTTTATGCCAATTTTCTACGAAGACTATGTTTTAGGGGGTCAAGCTGTAAAAGTGTGTGATATCGAAGTGAGTCAATAAATTATGACTTATTTTTCTTTATGCCAATTTTCTACGAAGACTATGTTTTAGGGGGTCAAGCTGTAAAAGCGTGTGATATTTTAGAAAGGGTTGGTAGGTAGGTAGGTTTGAATTATCGTCGCACTAGAGCTACACGAGGGCTATTCAGAAATGGTCGGATTAAATAAAATATTACATTAGAATTTTAGAAAAATCATAAAGTTCGTTATCTGAGTGTTAATCTAAAAATTTACTTTAAAAATACTTTAATTTCTTCATTCAATAAATATATTAATATAAAGAATTATTAGGTTATTACTTAATAAACTTAAAAAAACAATTGAAAAACTTTTATAATCTGTATTTCTGAACAGTCAAAAATATTATTTTAACGATGCATAATGTGTGTTTAATTTTGGTTAATAATGAAAAGTACCTTACATGGAAAGATAAAAAAAATGTTAAATGAGGCATTACATTTCCATAAATTACCGTTTTTCTTTTAAACAATTTTAACATGAAATTTTAATAAAGTGCTAGATTGCTTCAATTTAATATTAACAGCTTCGTTGCCTTGTAAAAAAGTTGCTTCCAAGTTTTGAATTTAACTTGAGGAATATTCTATAGTCATGATAAAATATTCCAATTTACAGAATGTTTAAAAAAAAAAATTATGTAAATATTATTTCCATCTAAAATGTTCTACGATGTTATAATTTTGTCAACCCCAGTAAAATAGTATTGAATAAAACTGTCAAAAAAAATTATGTATGTATGTATGTATTGTATGTATGTATGTATGTATGTATGTATGTATGTATGTATGTATGTATGTATGTATGTATGTATGTATGTATGTATGTATGTATGTATGTATGTATGTATGTATGTATGTATGTATGTATGTATGTATGTATGTATGTATGTATGTATGTATGTATGTATGTATGTATGTATGTATGTATGTATGTAGTATGTATGTATGTATGTATGTATGTATGTATGTATGTATTATATATATATATATATATATATATATATATAATATTTTAACATTATTTTTAAAAAATGAAATAAATTCTTTACGTTTCAAAACTATTCAATGTAATAAAAATTGAACTAAAATAAAACTAAATATGGAAACACTTCTTGATTTGTGAATCTTTCACTAATAACCATAAAAAAAATCACAAATTAACACTTTTCAAATTCAGCGAAAATTAAAGAGTTGAAACTACACATACCCAACACAATAATGAAAAAAAAAAGCCTAGACCCAAGAAAAAAAAAAAAAAAACTTTTAATTTATTTTAACTTAATTGCTCAAAATGAACCGAAAGTAAAAAAAAAATCAGTAGAATTACCATAAACGTGTATAGAGCCTTCCAACGCAGGATTACTGAAATTAATTAGTGCTTTTGTTTCTCTGGGGACCATTACAAAGACAAAATAAAGAGCTTTAGCAATTTATTTTATATAAGAGAATTTTTTTTGTAACTAGGACTCGACTTTCGGGAGTAAAAAGCGATGAGCGAACATAAATCTGTGTAAACAACTACAACATTTTAATGTGTCTAGTCATCAGTCTTGTTCTATGATGAACTTGTTAAACAGCATGGATATTGTTGCGTTTTATGAAGAAAAGATAGGTTTACATCGTGGTTTTGCTAAAGAAAGATGTTTGTTTTTGGGGTCCAAACATGAGTAAATTAAATTGAAAACAATAACATGGATTTGGATGGTTGTGTAAGTTGTGTTATAATAAACGAATAATCGATTTTTCTTTTGTCAATTTATGGTAAGGACACTTCGTTTTAAGTTAATAGTGATAAAAGACAAATTTAGGCTTAGTGTTTTTTATTTATTGCTGCAAGGTTTGTTAGAGTAGCTTGTTTTATATTTATAAGTAGAAAAATGAAACCAACTCTATAATAAAGTTGCTATGTTAACGTCTTAGTGCCAATTTACACATATATATTGAAATTTGACAACACAGGGCGATGGCAAAAATGCATGCATGACCTGTCTTTTCTGTTTAAACGCTACTGGAGTATGATGATCGCGTGACTCTTTACGTCATGAAAACAATCAATTTGCCGTAAAAAAAACATTGAAAAAAAAGTTAACAAAAAGTAAAAATTTAATATTAGTTCTCAGAATTTATTTTACATTTTAAGAAAACTGAAACTCGTCTAATCTAATCACAAATCCGTTTTATTTATTGTTTGCCGTTACATTACAATTAATTTTACAAAACGGATGAAAATCAAGAGTAGCAAGAAACAGACATTTCCGTAAACAAACTGACGGCCGTGAATGAACATCACTGCAAACTTTTAAGTAGAGTTAACTTTTGTATAACAATAGAAACAAAATTTTATTTCATTTAGAGACTATATAAAGTGAAAACGGTGTAGTTTCAAAACTCACATTCTCCAAAGTATAACTAAGATTTGGGGACCAGCCAGTTCATTGGCGACTTTTGACGATCGTGAATTCAACTGGACGAAGTCACCAATGAACGGGCTGGATACCAAATCTTAGTTGTACTTTGGAGAATGTGAGCAGAGTTATAAAATGCAATTGCAGAGTTATAAAATAATTCGCATATATTTATAAAATGATTCGCACAGATTTGTAAAATGTTATTTGGCACCCAAGAGTTACTAATTAAAGGATGTAGTTGCAAAACTCACATTCTCAATTCCTACAACGTCGTGCAATTGAATTTACGATCGTCCAAACGCACCCGCGGACCTTATATCTTAGTTAAATGTGAGTTTGGCAACTAGACCCTTCAAGTATTCTCTATAAAAGTTTTTGGATATCAAAAAACAATAATTTTTTTTAAATCTGGAGATGTTCCAAATACTGAAGTAGATTGAACTAACTTATGCGAGTAAGTAAGGCGAATATGAAATAAAAGTTTTAAAGAACCTTTTTTGATGCATTCAAATACGTGACAATAAAAGAAGTTTAACTAAAGCCAATTTTTATAGAAGTGTTGTATTCATTTCCTTTTCAAACACATTACAGAAATAAGCTTTCTCAATTTGTAGTCAAAAGTTGATTGGTTGAGTGAAATCAAGATTTAATTTAGAAAACGTGTTTATTTGTTAATCGTTAAATTCCATGAAGCATATGTTACGAAGGAGGGTCTTTTCATGTAAATCTTAAGTAAAAAAAAGTTAAAGAAAGTAACTTCAGATAAATCTGTTTCACAAAAGTTATAGTAATGGATCTTACAGTTGAAGGTTGTTGTTGCCATACTCACATTCTCCAAAATATAACTAAGACATTGGGTCCGGCCCGTTCATTGTCTTTGGTTGGTTGGTAGACACATATTCAGGTTTGTGTGCTTGGTCAGAGACTCGCTTATAAACCTTCGTCAAGTAAGACAGACACACACAACACACACATAAGTGACAGATTGCTGTCATCTATCGCCACCTCCACAATTTAGACATGTCCCTGAAGGGGAGGGAAATAGTCTCCAGGGACTCGATCGCGGGACCTTCCGATTCCGAGAACGAGGCTTTAACCACTAGGCTATCCACGGCGCGATCGGCGATTTCGTCCAGTTAAATTTACCATTATCAAAAGTCACCAATAAACGGACCGCACCCTATATCCTAATTAGAATTGTGAGTTTTGCAACTACACCTTTCACTTATGATGTTTGTTTTATAATCCGGTAAAAGTACGTAAAATTACAGAATAAACATGACTATAGCAAAATTAGTAAGCTGTTTTTGGTCACGAATTTGATGAATTAAGACCGAACATTAGTTATATCACTAGGTATTTATATTTGTATGTAAAAAGTATAATAAAAAGTCTGTAATAGTGCAAAATACTAAATAAGGCAAGGAGAAAAAATTATTTCAAAAAAGACATCTGAGATAGTGATTATTGCTTAAGATATGTAATTTTATTTATTTTATTAACAAATAAACGAATGATACCAAAGCTAAAAATTAATAATCAGTTCTTTAATATAAAGCTATTTCAGTTTTTAAAAAAATATATAGAAACATAAACGAAAAACTATTTCATAAATAGATGCAAAAAAATATTAATCACGGGAACTGAAACAATATCCTGTGTAATCAAAACGAACTACTAAGTTTTGTTCTTTTGAAACTCGATACCACGCACCATTCGAAACACATCTGAAAGGTCATCGCTGAACAATCACAGTTGCTCCTTGTCAATACCAGCTGGGAACCTCCCAAACGATAAAAACAACAAAACCGCACACAGAACAATTTAGAAGAAAAAAAAACATTTTTTTATATCATTCTTTTTCATTTTTAGATTGCGGGTCACTTGAGAGCTCCTCCATTTAAAAAAAAAGAAAAGCAATCAATATTCAAATCTGAAGAGTCCATTGAAATTTCGCGCAGCATTTGCATTACAACTCAACTCAACCATATTTTCCCGCGCAAAAAAAATAGAATATTTTTTTTTAATAAAAATGGATCGTCAGTGTCACCTACACGCGCACTCAGTGATTAAACATACATTCCACATTAATATTTATAGAGGTTGGGCACCTATCATAAATGAGGGGACCGCCTATGAATATTTCATTAGAAATTTTCCATTTTTTTGCATGAAAGTTGAATAAAAAATGTAATTAACTTACAAGGGGGCATCACTCAAAACGCCATTGAGAGGCGGCGAAAAGTTTTCCATTGCATATCTTTACTATTGAAAATTTTCAAAAACAAAAGAAAAATACAAAAATTGCAAAAACAATAACACTGTTCAAAGTTGGTATCACCGAAATAATTGTTCATTGTTGCTGCAACGGCTGTGTGGTGAAATGGTTCACCATATTTTCGGTATTAAGTCGACACCTTTTTCAGGTTTTGGAAACTACAGTCCCTGGACAAATTATTCGACGTAATGCAAGGTTTCATGTAAAATATTAATTACCGGGTGGTATTGTACCGTTTATTATTTTGAATTGATTTGTTTTTTATTTTTATATTATCCAATCAATTACCGATTTATTTGACATAAATAAAACAGCATTCATTTAGAAAAGCATAAGTTTATTAAGTTTTAAAGAAAAGTGAAATTAATGTTAGTAAAAGTCAATATTTAGTTGAGCCACCTTTAGCCGCTATCAAAGCTTTAATTCTGCGCGGCATGCTATCAATGCAAGACTGTACTGTATCCTGCATTTGAGGATGATGATTCCACACATAAATACAGGTTTATACTTGTTTACGTTCATGCATCACTTTGTCAACACAGTGTTGCCATATGTTAAAAATAAATACAAATATGTAGTCTACAACAATTCTTTTAAATAAAAATCAATAATATTGTAGTTTAAATATACCATTATTGCATAAAAACTCTTAAGAAACATAAAATTACTAAAAAAATACAGTGCGTCTAATAATTTGTCCAGGAACTGTAAGACCTGAGAAATGGTTCAACCGAATACCGAAAATATGGTGAATTTTAACCGCACAGCCTACTAGGAACCATATTTTTGGTGGAACCAAGTGCCAAATTTTTAACAATGTACGAATTTAGCAGTTATATTGTTGAATTCTTTTTTGGGAATAACTGGTATAACGATATTTTCCTCCTAGGTACTGTTCTTATGAGAAATGAAAATTTAACGAAAACAAGGATTTTAGTAAAATTAATTTTTAACTAGAGATATCAATTGCAAACTTTTAATTAATATAAGATTAATCTGCCTTGATAAATTTCGAAACAACTGATTTCTGCAATTTAAGGGAAACTGCACTGTTAAAAAAACCCTGAAATTTCAGGACAAAAATTACTGATTTTAACGGAACTTTCCCGTAACGACTGAAAACGGGTTTTTTCCTTCTGAAAACGGGTTTTTCCTTCTAAAAACGGAAAATGTCCGTAAACCACGAGCGAAGATATGAAAACGGAATTTTCCCGTTTTTAGAGCAGCCATACATTTATTATCCTATCGTAGAATTGGCGATAATGCACTAAGAATACACATCGAAACTCGAACATCAAATACCTGTATAACCAGGCCCGTCCGTGGCCGAGTGGTTAGGGCATCAGCCTAGACATTCAACCTTCTCAGGAGTGCGGGGGTTCGAATCCCACCTACTGCCAGTCATCCTATAAATCGGATCTGAGCTGGAAATAGTAGAAAAATCCTCAATTCACGGATGGGCCCGAGTACACTGGGACAGACGTGCTCGTTAAATCTGTGGAGTCCAAAGTCCCGACGGCGTTAGAGTACGATGTCGCTCGAAGTTCCGTTGCCCGCTCAGGTGTCGACCTCATGACTTGACCAGGGTTCTAAATTACGAGGCGTTATTGGCTGTGTTAAAGCTCCTAAGGGAGGCTAGAAATAGGCAGCCGGAAACGATTACCTTACCTGTACGGGGAAATGCAAAATGGAAAATTTTAATAACGGAGAAATAAGAAACGGAACTTCTGTAAATACACGGGAAAATACTTAACGAAACGGGAAAGTCCCGGCAACTCTGCTGCCGGTACTTTTCCCGTTAATTTCAGTAATTTTTTTTTACAGTGTGTTGTTAGGAATAACTTTATCATACTACCGTATACTCAGGATTTTTCTTTGTCTTCGTAAGATATTATAGAGGAAATAAAAGTTTGAATAAAAAAAAGATAACTGGTACTTTTTGTACGAAAAATTAAGCGATATAAAACTAATATTTTCTGAAGTACAAATGAATGCTCAATTGTTAACATTTGAATTTGACCCACTAGTATTACGGCCCTTTCATCAAACATTACTCCGAAAATTCACGTACTTAACTAATCTAACTTTTTTCTTATTTAAACTCTCTAAAATATGGATATTTTAAGATATTTATATGATTTCAATAAATTATCTTGTATAATCTTTGGTCTACAGTTATTTGCACAGGGATCATACTCTACCTATGATAGAGAAATTCAGGAGTTTCTAAGAAGTTTTTCAGGCGTGCAGCTATGTAAATTCAGGAGGTAACGAGGAATAAAATTGAATATGTATGTTTATTATCGTATGAGTCTAGTAACTTCACGCACTTCATATTATGAAACAGAAGAAAAAAATCTTCTAAAGAGTGCTGTAGTGCATTCTGGGACATTAACTAGTATTACGATGCCCGAACTCTTACATTTTTTGCGCATGCGCAGTGGACTTCCTCTGAATAAAGTACGAGAGAAAAACGGTAGAGAAAAGAGAACAACAATTCCTGTCATCAACATTCTTTCAGGAGACAGGAAAATATCAAGGAGATGAGACAATTTTCAGGAGTTATAAGGGCCCTTAGAAAAATAAAATTAAAATCATGAGTTTTTCAGGAATTTCAGAAGGCGTACGAACCCTGTTGCATCTTTATTTATTTTCCACAGTCAAAATGTAGGTATATCCACGCTAAAATACAAAAGAGCTCGCTTGTATTTTAGTATTCCGCGTACACGTACAATGCAATAAATTTTATATGTATTCGAAATTCATAACTACAGTCTAGACTAATAGAGCAGGTGAAGAAGAACAGCTTCTTACATCCTCAATTTAAAGAGAAACTTTTTAGCAGGTTCCTCCACATTTTAATGATTCATTATTCTCTCACTAAAAGATTTAAAAAAAAAAAATATTCATGACTTATTCTTCGTGAAGGAATCGTCATTGCTAGAAACGGAAGCACGTAAGAAAGGCATTTAAAAAAAATTATTAAAGGTTGGTTTTATTTTGGGGACTTATTAAGAAATAAAATGTGGGAAAGTCTTTATTAGTAATACCTGAATGTGGCTTAAAGCTATTGGTAAAAGGTTTTTTTGGTTGTTAGGAAAGATAAATTATATTTCCAAGAAAGTGATACTCGATAAAAAAAAATTTTGAGCCAAAGAAATTTGGAGAAGAAAGTATTAAAACGCAATGATACCTTTATTCTTCAGAAATAAAAACTACTATTAAAAAGTTTGTTTTTTGCCTCAAAAATTTATATTATGATTTCTTCACCTAAAAAATCCTATTTAAAAATGGAAGTTTAATTTTGGTCAATGCATCCATGACTTTAATTAATAAGTTTTTTTCCCCTTAAACTACGATTTTTTATTTTTTTTGAAATAAAAATGTAATAGTAATATAAATTTTAAATTTTCTGTGAACAGTAAGAGGAAATACAAAAAAGAATTTTGGTACATAAAAGGAAACTTTTTGGACAGTTCAAAAGCAGCATCTGGCAACGTATGCAAATAAAATATTTAGGTTGATATTTTTAAGTTTGTTATTACCTTACCATAAGAAATTTTCCAATAAAATATTTGAAATAAATTAACAATGGGAAACATTAAACAACAGAAGAAAGAAAAATAACACAATTTTTTCACTTTTTTTTGCTTGATTAAAAATAAAAACATTCTAAACTTAGATGAGATTCTAAATCTTAGTCTTTATATAGTAAACAAAATAACAAAAATCTCATTCCATGTGCAAAGAAAAACATACGAAAAAAATAAATAGTTCCAACTCACCTATAACAAAAACTATAAAAGAAAGAAACGTAATACAATGCCAGTTTTACCTCTGAAGTACACAAACAACTGAATCCTCGATAATCCACAAATGTCTAATCGTTGAAGAATCGAACCAGTTGAAACGACAAGGGACCTTAAGAGAAACTTAGATCCCTTTTTCAAACTCACCAGTGGAAAAAAATCGGAAAAATAATAAATAAAATGCTTGTTTTTTCCCGAATATACGCACCAGTGAAGCCAGATGAGTCCCTTAAAATTTTATTGTAACATTTTATATGTCTACCATTTTTATGAGTGTAAGGTATAGTGAAATGTGTACTTTTCTTTTATCCCCTGCATATACTATTTTTTATTAAAAAAAAGTAAACGATTATAAAGTTTCATTAACTGAATTATTTTTCGTATGCTTCTGAATAATAATTTTAGATACTGTTTGGAACTGCTGTGAAATGAACTCTACTTGTCTGAACATTATCTTTGTTTTTCTTACTGTTTGAAGCTCTGTTAAAATGATGCCTCTACTTTGACTATTATCTTTGTTTTATGACTTTTCTAAAATTGCAAATGGCAACAGAAAAATGTTTTGTTTTTGTTTTAAGCCAGAATAAAATTGAGAATGTTCGAAATGGTCGTGTTGAGTATGAGTGCGTAATTTTATTGAAATTTGATTTAGATATAAATCCACTGAACCACTTGAGCACCATACAAAACGGATACAGAATATTTATTTAAATAAAGCAACGAATTTTTAAAAAAAATCGAGAAGTCATAATTATAAAACTTTCTATTCAACAATGCATACTATTTTTTTTTTCTGAAAAAGTAAACCAATATAAAGTTCCATTAAAAATAAATAACTTTTCTTTTTTATTCCGTGAAAAATAATTTTAGATATATAGAATATTTACTCAAATAAAGCTACGAATTAAAAAAAATCAATTCTTAATCAACTTTTTGCTTTTGTTTATTTAAATATTAGTATAAAAAAACATTGAGTCGTGAATTAGGATAATTATTATGTATATTCTATGATTTACGGTGGACATTACTGCTGTGGGCAAGTAAACAGCAGTATATAGAGAAATGACTTGGATAATTGCTGTAAGTACTCAATAACTACAGGGTGGCCCAAAAGTAGGCTAACAGTTAATGCTGTACCATTGGTACGAACTTTGGTGATTATTATATATAATCATTATCGCTTATAAGTGCATACAACTGCTGGGAATCTGAGTGAGGAGCACCGAAGGTGGATCCTTAAGACCAACTGAAAGTATGAAAATGTACATGAAAATGAGACAGTGCATAGGATAACATTCATAAACATAAAAAGAAGTCCACTCGACTAGCGTCTCGGGAGCTGATTATCCCTAGACCAACGTTACAACGCCTGATGGACTAGCTGAACCTTAAACCGTACCGCCCAGTTACACGGCCTTCTTGAGTACGATCCTAATTACAGTTCTGTGAAATAATGTGCAATCAACTGACTGAACAACCAGACATGCTCTCGAAAAATAACTGTACACCTAACTAACTGTAAGCCTACTTTTGGGCCACCCTGTATAACCAATAACAATATATGCTGAAAGGCTGATTATTCAGAGCAAAAATAGTCCAATTCATTGTTGCAGCTTACTGCAGCTTAATTTCTAGCTGCAATTTCTGCAGCTTACCCGCCCACTGTAGATTAGCTATACCTTTAATTGAAACTCAGGTTGCATTCTTGATACTTAATTTACAAAAAGATTTCAATGCTTATACTTAATTCGACATTTTCCCTTTTTGATCCAAACAACATGGTCTTTAATGTTTAAAAAAAAACATAAAGAAAACGCCAAAAGTCCGAAACATAAAAACCTCATTTGCAGAACTCAAAAGTAAATAGCAGTAACAAAACACAGAAAAACTAATTAGTCTTAGAGAAATAAGGCCTTTAGAAATTTTAAAAACAACTCTTGAATGATTTGAAAGGATTAATTGATACAATGAAGTTTCTTTAAATGTATCAAAATAATTATAAAAGAGAGTTTTTAGGGAAGAAAAAGCAAAAAAGGAATTAGGAAAGTACATTAGCTGAGGGCTAAGAAATTGGCGAGAACAATGCTTAGAAATTCAATGAATCTACTTATTTTAGGAAGGCTTTTTGCCTTAAGATAATGGAAGTAGAAGTAGTGCAAATTTGCAAAGTTAATGAGATTTGTTAAAGGGGAATGGGGTATAAAATAAAAAAGCAACATATGGTAAATATATTTTTATGTGCAATATTTCCATGACACTTTCATTTTTACTATTACTAAATAAACGGTAACAGAGTCAAATAAAATTTACATTAAATATTCTGAAAAAAAAGTTGGGTTTTTTTGCTTTTCTAAATATACTCAACAAGTTACGTTTCTATGTGCTCAAATATAAAGCAGATGATGTCCAGTATAAGCACTCCTCGAGCGAAGCAATAAACCAGTATTACAAACCCACCTACAATAGAACACCGCAAAGCCTTGGAAATGTTGTCAGTTATTAACCCAAAATGACAAACTATCGACAAAACTTAGCTTAAAGTATGACAATTTAATTTTTTCTCCTTCTTCCAAAAATTAAATATTTAGATTTGAATAATTTCCAATTCTAATCAAATTCAAGGAGCTTTTTACGGCCATTTTAAATAAACAATCTACAGCTAGGACTTTCAAAATGTTGCCCTGATCAAAAATACTATTAGATATTTTTGAACAAAGAACTTATCCCTTTCTCATTTTATTACTACTCATATTTAGATTAATGTTTTTAGTGCATAATTGATATAAGTTGGTAACTATGAACAGCTATAATATAATGGCTGGCATCTATTTGGCGATTTGCGCTACGCTGTGACGCAACGCAAATGCCGAAATGTGGTAAACATTCCACTTCATATTATCCTACAACTCAATAGGTAAAGCAACCCTACGTTAAATTGTTAGGCTCGCCAAAAGTTGCCAATGAACAGTGGCTATTATGTCTCATAGCTGTATCGATAACTACCTTATTATACTCAGAATTCCATTTATTTGCGAACCTACTTCAAAGTTACAAATTCTTTTACGTCCCTTTCATAAAATAGACATATTAATAAAACAAGGATTATATACAAACTCGCCAGAAAGAAAATCGCCAAGGACTAAAACCACTTTTGGACTCCACTTTCAACGATAAAAGTTCCTTATTAATAGCACAACTACAGTTTTAACTATCATCCTAAAGAGAACATATCTCCATTTTCGAACCATGAAAGAATTCTAAGTGGAAATTAACCACGATTAATGATATTTTCGCGGAAACGAACAAAATGACGCGAATTTTTCAATCCGCCATCAAAAATTCTTTCATTTCGAAAACCACTCGAACATTTTCCACAGCATCGCTTGTTGTTCTAATTTTTTTAAAAGATTCATTTAGAATCTTCTTCTAAATAATCGATTCTTTTATTGGAAAGCGTAATTACATTTAATGCTTACGGTGAAAATTTTAATTCTAATTGAATGATTATTTTTTCCCCCTCTGGACAGACTTCTCCATTTCAAATATTTTTCGCGGAAGATTGTTATAAGATTTCGTTTGCTTTGATGTTCAGAATTTAGAAAGTTTGTCGCTATTAAGAACCAGTTTCATTTTCATATTTAAGAAAAGATTTTCCACCTTACATTTCTGTCGGCTTGTTTTCTATCTTCAAATTATTACTTAGTGTTTGCCATTCAAAGAATTGTCATTTTATGAGATTATAAATTTCGGTTGTTAATTAAGCCTTCACTGTATGTTTTTTTTTTCTCCTGCATTGAAACCTGGATTTAATATCCTCAGTTGGGCAGATTACTTGGAAAATTATTATTTTTTTTTCTTATTCTTTACGCCCGAATTGATGATTTATCTGAAAAGTATCAAACTAAAAATGCTCCAAAACCGATTAAGACTTCCAAATTGAATGAAATATTGCATGAAAATAAACCTATAGAATTTCAAACATTTGCAACACAATGGTTATTACTATGTTTATTGTTGCGTGCATACGTATGCAATATTATATTGAGCTGCTAAATGACTTATATTTAAAAATCTTATTTTAAGGCCTTTAGCGAAAACTCTATCGAAAAATGCTTTAAATCGCGAGACAAACAAACAGAAAACACGTTTTTTTTTTGACCCCCTACGGAATAGGGTTCCTGCGCCTCTACTACAGTTCCCTCTCAACGATTACAGCCATGCTTTCGCATTGGAAAGCATGTTTGGGGGAGAGAAAGAGGGGGGGGGGGGGCTACCACTCGGATTTAGATTGCAATAGGGGTGACGCAAACGAGAGATTCCGCCATGCGTAAAATTCCGGGGTGTATTAAGTTTCCTCGCTTCCCAATCTCGCTCTGAAACTGGAAAGCAATGAATGAGCAGGTCTATCACACGTACGGCCATTTGTGTCCACAACCAAATGGTGAATAATATTAAAACTTTGTGAGAAGATCAGGCACATAAAAACTAACATAAAAAAATACTGCAATAAAAAAATATTAATTAATAAATTAATTAGCAATTAATTAATTTAAGTGTGCCAAACTGCGAACAACATAACGACATTTCAAATGAGTTGTTTTACATAATTTTTGCAGAAAAAAAAACAGTAAATATCCAGGCATGTGATCATATAAAATCTAAGCTCTAAGCAAAGTAGTTATTTAATTATGATAGTTTGAAATGGCTAGCTTTAAAATACGACTTTTTTTTAATAATTTAATTTTTTTAAAGTCTGTAAAAAAATTTAATATTTTTTACAATTGTTATAAAAAGTATGACCACATGCTCTGATTCATACTCTTTAAAATGAATTTTTTAAATAGAATATTAATTTGAAATATCTTGCTCGGAGTACAAGCATATTATAAAAAAATTGGTTCTTCAGAAAATGAGTTCAAGGTTTTCATTGTAAGATTGATGACAATAGAAATGCCTTTAAAAGACTGCCTGTAAATTAAAAACTATCTACAGTACAAGAAATCTACTTGTACCATTTGAAAGATAAAGAATCAGATAATATTTTAATGCAAAAGTATCAGAACACATATTTTGATCAATTTTTCCGTTTTCTAAGGTATATGGATACCTTAATATGAAATCTAAGGTGATGAAACTATTGGGTCGAAAACCGAAAATAAAGACTTTCCACACGTTTTGGAAGGTGCTGATTCTAAAAAAAAAGTGGGTTTTGGGCATTGATCCGGTTGTCTGTCTGTCTCAAACCACTCTACGCCTAATTTAAATGATATACCGATACATAAAACGATAGTTATAAAATCATTTTATATCTCGGTACATCATGAAAATCTTACGGTACATCAGATAAAACAAGAATTATTAAAATTAATAAAATGGTTTTTTTTCCTCTTCTTTCTTTCGTAATATAATTAAAGCTCCTTTATGATATGGATGCTAAATGAGACAATTGGTCAACAGAAACAAGATGCAATATAATGAGCATGTTTCAAGATTTGAGTGATAACACAAATGCTAAATGAAAATAAATTTCGAGCCTCGAATGGTGAATGACACGTGTAAACAGAGCACTGATCGAAGGAAATCCAGGAATGAAATCTGGAAGAAATCATGTCATCTGAAACAAGCCAATTATATTTTGTGAAAATCACCAAAGACATTTAGCGATGGATTAGAATAAAATTATGAAGATATCACCGTTACGTATCCGACGACATGAATAAAGGACCAAGGTGTGAATCGCTAAAAGGGCGATAAAGATTTTTCTTTCAAAATTTTACCGCCGTCCCTTTATGCATATGCCAAAATTATAATAGAAATTGTTTTCAAAAGCTATTTGTTGTAGTTCCTTATAATGTGTGTATTAAAGCATGTACTTTATAGTTTAAAAAAATTGTTCCATCGATTCTAGAATATTTGAAAAGCGAAATCGTTGCTTTGAATAATGCAAATGCGAGAATTATAAGCCAAACCCCCCATGGGACTTGAACTATAGTGCTTGAACTTAACCCACGTGGCTGTTATTGGAAACCTTCTAGTGTTTGCCAAATGGAGTTCATTCTTGTTATTCAAATTCATTAAACAGGTAGACATGAAGGGCTTAGGTTTTACCTTAAATAGCCGGACCAGAGGACATGATCAGAAATTGAATAAATCGAGCTTTAGAAGCGAGGTAAGAAAACATTATTTTTACAATAGAGTTGTCAATGAGTGGAATGCTTTACCAGATTATGTTGTGCATTCGAAGAGAGTAGAAGATTTTAAGAAGAAACTAGATAGTCATTGGAAACTGGTAATGTATTAGATTTATTCTTGACCAACCTTGCTGGGCCTCTGGCCTGTTGTTGGTCGACAATTTTTGTATTTGTATTTGTGATTTTAGTAACAACTTTTAATGACCAAGAATGTCATAGAATATTTGAAAAGCGCTATCGCTTTTTTTTAAAAATTATGCTAATGCAAGAATTATAAACCAAACCCACGTGACTTGACCTAACTCACGTGACTGATGTTGGAAGTCTTCCAATGTTGTCCGGCTATTTCTAGCCTAATTATTCTTATATTTTTGGTGACAAATTGATGACCAACAATGTCCTCGCCTCAATTTCACCGGCACATCACAAGGCAGCATATTTCCAACTCACGAAATGAAACCCTCAGATCTCGCCGAAAAGGGTCAAACACACACACATGCGGTTTTTAAAAAGAGGCGCGAACTAATTCCACATCTTTTAAAATATTCTACAGACGGAGTTCCACAAGATCTGTCCCACTGCAACCGTCTCGGATATGCAAATGACGGGTTCCCTTGGTCTCTTTCGCCGGCGAAGCGGAATTATTCTGCGAACTTGTAGAAGACATCAGACGTGAGAAAGTGCATCTGGAGAGATGATGGGTTCGGTTTGAAAAAGCTGTAACTAACTATACTGCTCAAAAGAATTAGGGGAATGCATGGTTTAAATCCTTTCACCCCCCAATGATTCCATTTGGAATCATCAGCTTGCGATGTTTTTTTTCTCACTAAGTTGAGCTCGCACTTATTTATCGTTAGATGGAAGAATCATGTCTTTTGAAGAATTAAATAATGTTTGTTTTAATTAAATGAAAATATGAAAAACATGTTAAAATAAAATTATCTCCCACAAAATTTTATGAAATAAATTGGCCCTAAATTCTTCACGCTTGCATTCTTAGATGTTTAAAAATTTATTTTAACTTTTTTTAACAAATAAAGTTTTGAAAAAATTGTTATAATTTATTCAAAAGTTATGCTTCCTATTTTTTTCCTCTTAAATTTTAGTTAAAAAATTAGGATTTTTTAAAAATGTTTTTTACCATTTCATTCTGGGTGCATAATGAATCTATTTCACAAATATTAGATTTTTAGAATAAAAAATAAAACGTTAGAACTGAAAGGGTTAACAAAAGTACGCAAAGTTTTCCCCTAATTGTTTTGAGCAGTGTATTACTCGGCGCATTTCAGCGACGTTAACTAAGGAGAATAATAATCTAATAGAGTTTAAAGGTTGGTTGATGAGGAAACCAAGATGAATGGCTGATTTGGCGAGAAAGGTTACTAAGTTTGTCAACTTACCGCTGCCGTTTGAAGAGTAAATGTCAAGAGAAAATTATACTTTAAAGGTGTTTTTTTTTTAGTTCTACAATGTATACGTTTGATAAGCATATTGGCTATCTTTCAGCTTGTATGAAAAAAGAAGAAGACACTTTATTTTTCAAAATAGAATACATTAGCTGCCATGGGGCCCCCGTGCCTTTCAGACAACACATAAAATTATAGAATCGAAATCATCAAGGAAAATTAAAAGCAACAATTCAGATTATACCCAATCAAAAGGGGAACAAAACAAAAATATGAGCATTTTATTACTCTCAATTACCTATTATGAAATATAAGGTAATGAAAGTATTGCGATGGGGTCGAAAATCTAAAACAGATGTTTTGTTTCTTCACGTTTTGGATGGTTCCGATTCTAAAAAAAGTCGTTTTCCAACATTGGCCCGTCTGTCCTTCTGTCTGTTTGAGACCACTCTGCAGTTTGAACTGGAAGAGCTACGGACTTAAAATTCCGTACCCGTGTCATAATAGGGATTTCGAGGATTGCAGAAAAACAATTTTCAGACTTAAAATTTGGTGCACGAGTACCTGTCCTATGTCATAATAGGTTTTCGAAGATTGCAGAAAAACGATCTTCAGACTTCAAATTTGGTGCACGAGTACCTGTCTGATGTCACAATAGGGATTTCGTGGATTACAGAAAAACGATCTTCAGACTTCAAATTTGTTGCACGAGTACCTGTCTGATGTCACAATAGGGATTTCGAGGATTGCAGAAAAACGATCTTCAGACTTCAAATTTAGTGCACGAGTACCTGTCTGATGTCACAATAGGGATTTCGAGGATTGCAGAAAAACGATCTTCAGACTTCAAATTTGGTGCACGAGTACCTGTCTGATGTCACAATAGGGATTTCGAGGATTGCAGAAAAACGATCTTCAGACTTCAAATTTAGTGCACGAGTTTCCAGTACCTGTCAGACGTTATTATAATGTTTTAAAGAAAATTGTACATGAGCAAATTGTAGTTGTCATACAACTTTTTCGGCTTTAAAGCGACTGAAATTACCTTATAGGTTACATAATTACTTTTAAAAGTAATGATTTATAGAGGGGTAATTGAAAAAAAAAGGTTACACCCCCCCCCCCCCTAGTTTTTATCTCGAGTCTCTGAATCGAATAGTCAAACATAGAATTTAAGAAAAGATTCCATTTACCTTTGGGCTTTCAACCAACCATAACATCCTTTCACCCATTATCCCCCACACCATCCAAGATATACAGACTACCCCCAAACCTTTCATCACCCATAAAAGCACTATCGGTTAATCAGCTCACGGATAATCAAACCCAAGGTAAGCACACAACCCTACCAAGGAACAGAATCAATTACGGGCGGCCATGCAACCCTTCCTCTCCAATTAGCTGTCCCGACGCTGAATAAATAAGCGTGTTGCCTGTCTTTTATGGATTATTAACACAGGCCGAATGGTGCGTCCATTTTGTATACGTGCGCCTCAATTTGCGTCGGAATGTATCGTATTTTTATCTCGAGATAACGAAGTATCCAGGTAAATGGGAGGAGTTTTATATAAATATCAATGCTCTCGGTTTCCGTTATTTTAAATTGTGCAGGCCATAGCCACAACCTACACTCTTAAAACAAACGAGCGGTTTTAACTCAGTCTGAGTTAATTTCCACTCCTTTCCGTGCCGAAAATGCACTTCCCCTATAGGAGTGGATTTCACTTTTTTTGCGGAATGGGTAAAAGAAATAAAAGAAAACAATCTAGTACACTCTTAAAACGAGCGGTTTTAACTCAGTCTGAGTTAATTTCCACTCCTTTCCGGTGCCGAAAATGCACTTCCCCTATAGGAGTGGATTTCACTCTTGTTTTAAGAGTGTACTCCTCTTTAACGGCGAAAGAGACCGAATGACCGCGGGTCTCCAAACCAAAGCGCCTATGTGTTAATCCAATGGAAACAAGAAGTTCATAAAGAACTAAAATAGCCTACTTTCCTGTTACTTAAATACTTACTGAAGTTCTAATCGGGAAAAAACTAGGTTCCTAACAGTAAATATCATCAACAACCGTTTCTACACTAGATTTATACACATTAGAAAAAAAAATCGAAACCCAGCATCCAGCTATAATTTAAACTTCTAAAAGCCAAAATCAATTATTTTCCTTAATATTCTTTCGCAAATTAAGTTATTATTTATCGTCTGCTCGATTTATTTGTAGTTCGAAGAATAATTAAATATTTATTAATAACAAAAGTAATGAAACTACTCCGAACTGCATTAAAAAATAAGAAATGTAAATTAAAACTAAGCATAATTGCATGCAAAAGTATGCCTTGCCGCTTTCTTGGTAGATAATTAATGAATAATCAAAGAATCAAATTGTGCTACATTTTATGACGTCATTCCAAACTGATTCATGAAAATATTATTTTGCTTCAAATATGTTTAAATAAATAAAGTTTCTCATGCCATTGTTGATTTGGCAACAATGATTTAAATGACTCAAAATTGAATTTCAATGCTAATTCAATGGGAAATTCGCCGAAAGATAGTAGATTTATGTCCGTCCGGACGTACAGACAGACGGACAAAAAGTATGAAAGTTGGGTATCTGAGGTCATAGCTTTCTAACAAAAAAAAGAATTTTTAAGATCCGAGGGATAGAACCGATTTTGGAAGGGGGATACGGACAGACGGACAGACAGACAGACGGAAAGACAGACAGACAGACATACGAACAGACAGACAGATGGACATCAACCGCATTTCAATACCTACAGTGATTTAAATGACTCAAAATTGAATTTCAATGCTAATTCAATGGGAAATTCGCCGACAGATAGTAGATTTATGTCCGTCCGGACGTACAGACAGACGGACAAAAAGTATGAAAGTTGGGTATCTGAGGTCATAGCTTTCTAACAAAAAAAGAATTTTTAAGATCCGATGGATAGAACCGATTTTGGAAGGGGGGTACGGACGGACAGACGGACATCGACCGCATGTCAATACCTACTTTTTCATTTTTTTAATTCTTTCGAATTAAAAAAAGAAAAGTAGGCTAAAAATATATCCCAAGCCACATTTCTCTGACTGTACTGGATATTTTCACAAACTGTTTTTTTATATGATTAAATGTAGCTGAGTTACAGGGCTCCATTACCCCACTTTTTGAAATTGGTTCGAATATTTTGTTGTAAAATTAAAGAAACCGTTAATAAAAAAAAAACGTTTGTAAAAAAATATTCAATTCAGCCGGAGAAAGAAAATATATTTTCCCCGTTCGATTAACACAGAGGCACCTTGGTTTTGGTGACCCGCGGTCGTTCGCCGTTAAGCAGAAGCCAAAAATAAACACGCATTTAGATTGTTGAAAAAGTTAATTACTTAAAGAAAAAATATATCTTATGTTATATACAATTAAAAAGATATTTCCCTAAATTTAATGCAGCATCCTCAATGTTAGGTCTATGGGATTGCCTATGTTTTTAAAAAAATCTTCAATGCAAATAGATTATTTTTCAATATTTTCCCCTAAATGTATATGACTATCAAAGATAGAAATACATTTTTTTTGGAGTAAAAACAGAAAAAAAATCATGCGTTGAAGGGCTTGAATGGCTGGTCAGTATAGGTTATGATTTTAATAATATGATATTACTCGCAAAGAACTGGTAGCGGAAAACAAGGTGTTCTTCGTACCAATTCTTATTTTCCAAAGTTTGAGGTTGTAATAAGATTTATCAGCCTCACCTACATTCAGTGATAAGGAAAAGGGATTGAGTTACCTCAGTTTAGGGCGCCAAGAAAATTTTATCCTCCTAGTTGTTTTTTGTTTTCTTTTTAAGTTTTCGTTTAAATTTATTTTGGTAGACACGGTCTTAATGGATTTGTTTGTGTTCGGTGTGCTTGATAAAATTCGAACTCGATTAATCGTCAAACTGGTGCGAAATGAAAAGCATTTAAATATAAATGTGGTTTGTTTCAGTTTTATTTAAACATCGGCAAGGCGCTCAATTTAACCAGTACGAAAGGTCGCGCATACCTCTGAGATACAGTGTCAAATGTAACTTTAAAATTTGCATTTGATCACATTTTTTTAAAGCAGTTATGCGTTATTAAATTAAACTTGCAAGTTTGAAACTCTTATCGGACACGAATCAAAGTAAGAAATTAAAATAAATAAAAAGCTCAAATTCATAACTAATTCTGCTTTAGCGATATTAAATATATTTCAACTTTGGCGTAGCTCTCAGATACACTCTTAAAACAAACGAGCGGTTTTAACTCAGTCTGAGTTAATTTCCACTCCTTTCCGTGCCGAAAATGCACTTCTCCTATAGGAGTGAATTTCACTCTTTTTCGGAGTGGGTAAAAGAAATAAAAGAAAACAATCTGCGTCCTTCACTCTTAAAACGAGCGGTTTTAACTCAGTCTGAGTTAATTTCCACTCCTTTCCGGTGCCGAAAATGCACTTCTCCTATAGGAGTGAATTTCACTCTTTTGTTTAAAGAGTGTACGCGCACCTATCCAAGGGTAAAAATTATGGGGAAAAAAACAATAGAAATTGCGAAAAGAATCCGTGCAACACAGCCAACATCCATTTTTGTCACTAAATAAGAGGAAAAATACTTTCAAAATAATATAGTTTATATTTTAAAATATTCAATGTATTGAGGGTAGTGGTAATAGCGTTAAACAGTAAAAAAAAATAGTTTTATGCTATGCGCAATTTTAAACTTCTTCAATTAAATGAAAATACGGCATTTTTTAGGAAAATAAACATATAACTCAGCAGCACTTTCATGGTTGGTTGGTTGGTTGGTAGACATATAAATTCAGGTTTGTGTGCTTGGTCAGCGACCCGCTTATAAACCTTCGTCAAGTAAGACAGACACAACAGACAACACACACATAAGTGGATCCATCTAATTTTTAGAGACAAAGGCCAACTAGAGGATCCCCAGAATTGGCTTGTCACCCCCAGAGGTATTGATTTGGTATGGGAACTTAGAGGACTTTCGGACCCAACAGATTTAACGAGCACGTACTCCGCATATACTCGGTAGGTCTTCAGTGGTACCGGGACTCGATCGCAGGACCTTCCGATCCCGAGACCGAGACGCTGACCACTAGGCTCACTACGGCCCCACTTTCATGGTGCTGCATAAGATGTTTACCAGAAATTTTAAGTTTGGTACGAACCCTACAAACGAGTGAACTGACAAAGAATAAAAAAAAACCCATCTGAAACTATCATTATCATTATATTTTGCAAAACATGCATAATTAGTCCTGCTCCTGCAAAAAGGGATTTTTATCCCTAAAAATAGTCAGGTCAGACATCATAATTAATATCTAGAAGCCATCAGACCGACACTTCATCCCAAAATCTAATGCCGGATCAACTCTTTCTAAAAATAGACCTCAGCATGGAGAGTTTGAGATAAAGAGAAGATACTCTTAAAACAGGAAACGCGTTTTTATTTATATAACAAATTCACTTTAAAAATAAAATGTATATACAATGCAAGTAAAATGCATTATACATTTCGTTATTTTTTGTTCTTTGAACTAGAGAAGAAAATAAGAAACCCAGCAACTACTACTGTTTTGGTATTTGTTTTAGTTTGACATGTTATATGTTTGGAGATGAACTTTCAACTTCATGTTTTTCATGCGTTAAATAAGATTATATAACCTCCGCAGGCAACACTTTGATTTTTTTGTAGCCCTTCACTCTTTTCAAAATCACCAAACGAAATTTATATAAAAAAAACTTTAAAAAGCAAAAACGTAACACTTTTATAACTCAGAATGTTTCTAACAAAACTTGAAGTAATTTTGCTAATAGATAATTATATACTATTACAAAAACTAAAATTTAATCGTATAGTTAAATTTTTTAAATAAATATATATGTCTCGCAAAGAGATATCCATTATAAAGTCGGAAGAGAATAATCAAAGTCACGCAAAACAAGACTTTTTGCATACTTAATTTACGTAACGAATCAAAATAAGATGAGAAAATCAATAAAAATATCGAATTAATAATATATTCTGCTTTTGCAATATTAAACCAAATTCACCTATAGTGTATATCTCAGATACTTCCCTATATGGCTAAATATATCATGTACGTATTGAAGATTAAAAATAAAATTAATTAAGCAAGAGCATGTCCACATCGTTATTAAAAAAAAATAATTAAATGACTTCACCTCTAAATATTTAAAAATATGATGCTGTCATCGAGACACCATCATAACTGTAAATATTTGTTAAGAAAACGAAGACACTTTAAACGTAGTTTATAGTTTAAAAGCGATGTATTAACCAAACACTATTACCTCGAGTTTCCAAAAGAAATACAAATAGATCAACCAAATTGAAAGATTATTACCTTTTAGCTTGTGTGATACGATGTACGATTTCTAGATAAACAGGAGGTAAGGATCTATCGGCAAACAGATGACAGATTTCGAAATATTCTGAAAGAGAAAAGTCAAATTTAAAACCACACATTTAAAAGTTTTTCAGTTTATTTGAATACTTCAATATTTTAAGGGGACATGGTACCACTTTCAAATTTTTTTAAATTATAATTTAATTAAATTTTATTAATTAATTTTTTTTTTAATTTTAACATATTTACTATGAAATTGGTGTTTTATTAGTTCAACCTATATTTAAAAACAATATATAAAAAAAATTTTTAAGTTATTTAAAAAAAATTAAAATTTTTTTTGAACTTTTTTAAAATGCTAAGGTTTTTTTAAATACAAATATTTTAACCAATTTTTCCCTCTGTACTTTAAACTGTTTTGACTGTTTTTATAAGAATTGGTATCCAAATTTTATTTATCTTTGTAGTTGTTTCATAAAAAAATTTATCGAGAAAATCCCAATTTTTTTTTTAAGTATATTTGGAAAATTTCGACTTTAGTATTTTTTTTATAACAAAAGTATTACTTTTGAAAACAATTTTGATACCAATTCTTAATGTCAACATATTTGATAGACTGCATACGAAATTCCTTAGACTTTTATAAATAATTAAAAAAGCCTTAGCGTTTTGAAAACCTTGTCATCAAGAAAAATGAACACCGGGAAAAACACGTTTAAAGTTTTCATTCGTTTGCATTTTTATCCTACCTTTCCGCATAAAAAGTGGAATAACTTTTTTTTAAATATAGCTACACTTTTGAATCTTGGTAGACTTATTAAGAAGATTCCAAGCTTTAATTTCAGCAAATAAAAAAAACAATTCGCAATTTTTGCCGCTTTGGAGGTACTGTTAATAATGTCTCCTCACCTTATGAAGATTATAGGTTAGTGTAAAGAACATAGAGTGTAATATAGGATGAAAAATTAATTTTTCTTTCGATGATTTGCTTAACTTATTTTCTTATAATATTATATTCATACATAAGTTTCGTTTGATTTATAATGTATGAATATAAAGTAATTTTATACGTATAAAAAAACTTAGCATCAATATTTTGAATTGAAATTAAATGTGTATAAATGCAATAATTTATAAAAAAATAAAAACTCCTCCTTTACACAACGATTTTTAATATTGATATAAAAACATTTTGCAGTATTGTTCACTGGACAAGGGTGAGGAATGACGAAAATAATAAGAATTGAGTACAAATAACACAACTTAAACTAACAGAAACTCTTTGGTAAGTATATAGAATTAAAGTTGCTTTTAAAAAACATGCGTGCCGTAAAAGGAAATATACTTAAAAAAGAAACACATTTGCCGTTTCCTGGGAAAAAGTACGTAAAAAGAACCTCTTTCGGTTTCTTCGCGGCAATTTAACAATCCGTTCATTATAAGAGTCTGCCTGCGGCTACGAAAAGAACAAGACCCGACTGGTGACGTCACATCCGATGTATGAATGTCTGATAGGTTTTTTTAATGGAATATGCAAACTATTTTTTGAAATATTAAATATTTTTTGACGACTTTAAAGTTTTTTTAAAAACAAAAGTAGAAAGGACATGTCCGTATCATATTCATATATAACTTTTAGCTTTTAAAATGGAAAGAAATGTAAGGCATAATATAAAAAAAATGATCGACATTTTTTCTTTATTGTACAAGGTTCGAGGCATTAAGTTGTTCGATCATCGATGAAAGACCGATATTCCATATATAAGCATGCATAAATTGTATAAGCGTGCTTTACCATAATAGCATAATTTTCTACCATGCTTAAACACATAATTACAATACGTCAGATTATTATTAATTTTTTTAAGTAATTTATTGCACATTAAAAAGTCGCCCATTTTAATTTTGCCGGACCCCAAAATAGGATTTCACACACACTAATTAATTGATTGAAAGAATTTTTTGAATGTGGTATTTCAGAAGCGCTTTTTCTTCTCTCAAAATGATAGGAATTTAAATTTACAACAAAAACTACCCCTCCTTAACCAAACATGGGCATTTCTTACATACAAACGTATTTGGTTTAAAAACACTTTAATTTATCGGGAAAACTATGGTAAGCGGACGTGAAATTGTCTCGAAACGGGAAAGCACCGCTGTTGTGAAAGGCACGGTTATATTTATGATATTTATTTTAACGGATTGCAGATGGCTCTGCACTTTAAAATACACAACTGATTTCAGTCTAGAATCCTTATTTAAATATTTAAATTATCTTATAAACTTTTAATATGTCGGAATTTATTTTTTATTGGAAAAGGTGACAGAGTTCAAGCTTATGAGGAAAATGTCAAAACTTAATAGTTATAGGTGCACCAAGTCCGTAATCTATCCGTAATAAATTTTCGTAATGTATCTGTAATGTTTTTAATAAACTTTTTAAGACGAAGGGAATTATGTTTATTTCACAAGAAGCGAAGGCCCGCATAAAATTATTTTCCCGAGTTTTAAAAAGTGCAATTTACGCACGAAGTTTGTTACATGTTTTTCTTTTATAATTACGTGCAAAGAATATTTTTAGCATTGCATTAAGGATTTTAATATCCTATAATAGTTTCCCAAGTTAAAAAGTTTTAATTTTTACTCTTTCACAAGGTAGTATTTTTAAGTACCAAGTGAAAAAAAATTAAGTGATTACAATAGAGTTGTCAATGAGTGGAATGCTTTACCGGATTATGTTGTGTATTCGAAGAGAGCAGAAGATTTTAAGAAGAAACTTGACGGTCATTGGAAACTGATAATGTATTAGATTTATTTTGGACCAACCTTGCTAGGCCTCTGGCCTGTTGTTGGTCGACAATTTTTGTATTTGTATTTAATTTTTTAAAAATGGGATTATAAAAAGTATTTTTTTTTATTTATTTAATTAATATTTCATTTACTACAAAAACAGTACGTGATACATTTCCATCAACAATATTATACATAACTTCTCTTCCAGAAGTTATTGCATGCCAGTGAAATAGACTAATCAAGCAAAGGCACTTGGCGAACGCCAGCTAATAAAAGAAATACGATCATATGGCAAAACGAAGAAAGGAGTTTACGAGGCAGGGTCCGGACTTAACTGAATCCAAGCGAATATTATGTAGAAAGAATTTCTCTCATGCACAGTCCATCTTGTTTAGATCGTAAAATATCATAAGGAGTCGGGGCAATAAGGAATTGATTGCTGGTAAATAATATAAACGGTGGCGCCTGTATCGCACCGTGCGCGGAAAAGAGGCGTATTGAACAAATACAGTAGAACTCCAATTATCCGAAGCAATTGGGGCCTAACCACATTCATTAGGATAATCAGACATTTAGATAATTGGAGTGCTTTGGAAGAAAGAGTATATACAGGGTGGCCCAAAAGTTAGGCTAACAGTTAATGGTGTACCATTGGTAAGAACTTTGGGTTATTTAGAACAGGTATTTGACATAGCCGTGCTTATTTTTGTTGGATGGCTAGAATAAAGTCGTACTACGGCGTATCTTATCCAAAGGGTAGCGATTCGTGGACTTCGTTTGGTTTAGTTTCGAGATAGCTTCGGAATATTTATTTGATGCCTGAGAACTAAGCAAATATTTCCAGAGTATGAAACTTCGAATCTCGCCATCTGCCAGCTATCCTATAAAATGATTTGTGCTGGTGGAAAATGTGTGCTTTTGTTTATAAGTGCAAACCATTGCTGGGAATCTGAGTGAGGAGCACCGACGGTGGATCCTTAAGACCAACTGAAAGTATGAAAATGCGGAGACAGTGCGTAGCATAACATTCATAAACATAAAAAGAAGTCCACTCGACTAGCGTCTCGGGAGCCGATTATCCCTAGAGCAACTTTACAACGCCTGATGGACCAGATGAACCTTAAACCGTATCGGCCAGTTACGAGGCCTTCTTGAGGACGATTCTAATTACAGTTCTGTGAGATAATGCGCAATCAACTGACTGAACAGCCAGACATGCTTTCAAAAAATAACTGTTGCTGTATAAATAACTGTATACCTAACTAACTGTAAGCCTACTTTTGGGCCAACCTGTATTCTAACAATTTAATTAATGTATTGTTGGGCTGTGATTCCAGCTTGACAGCCGCAATTTCTTACTACAGTAGAACTCCAATTATCCGAAACAATTAAGACTTTTAACCACATTCGTATAATTGGGAATTCGGATAATTGGAGTTAATTGAAAAAATAAAGGGTATATTCAATCAAATATAAAATGTATTGTTGGGCTGTGAGATAATGTAGTTCTAGTTTCGGTCTCATCAACCAGTCCAAAGTGTGCGGTGCCTTTTGGCAGTTTGAATTATAGCTTTACTCATACAAGACAATGGATACTATAGGTTCTACTAAGACGACTTTGTAAATATCATTAACACACCTTCATTTCCGAAAAAAACTTAGTTTTTATTTTTTAATCGTTTTTCGTATGCGTAACCTAAATTGTCGTACACAAATTGTTCAGGACTATGGTCTCCATTGCTAAGCAGAAAGCTGCTTTTCGCGTGGCATTTTTTTTCCAATCGGCGTTAATGTTAAAGGTCACCAATAAATAGTCGAATACAATTCTGAAATTTCAACGATTGTAATAAATTATTTAATGCGAGTTTTTGCACTAAATAATTTTTCAAGCGTATTTTTTTTAAGAAAATAAATCTTTATTACGTATTTCGATAACAGGATTTATCTACTTTATGTAAACGAGGAAAACAAGGAGCTACAAAAAAAAAAAACTACGTTTCATTTCATTGATATTTTAATTATACATTTTGAAGGGTAAATGCAAGTTTAATTAAAACAAGTCAACCATGAAACACGAAATCTACAATTTTTTTCCGCTTTAAAAAAATAAATTCGATAAAATTTTCCGCTACATATTGCTTGAAAGGCAGCAGCAATAGAAGCTACGTCATAAATTGTTAGAGTGATTAAAAAATATTTTGAAACTATACTAAAATTAATTAAAAGTATTTTAATTTTAATCAGGCATTGATAAAAAATTCCAAATTAAGACTTTAATTATAAACAACATGTCTATAAAGGATTTTAAAGCATAAAATTGTATTAATTTTAATATATTAAATTTTTTATTAAAACCCTCTACAGTAAAAAAAATAATAGCCTTTAATCAAATTTTAAACGTTCTGAAAAAATGGAATTGCATGACAACGAAAATTATTTAAATACGTATCATTGATGTATAATTTATCAAAACAGATAATGTTTACACTTATTGTACGACAAGGACAGAAACAATTTTTTTTTTTGAGGATTTTTTTTTATTCAAAACTTATGTTTTTAAGAGAAAGGTGATGGTCTGGATTCGTTAATCAATGTAGTGGGCAGTGCTAACTGTATCAAACCACCAATGAATAAACGAAGGAATGATTTACGTCACGGGAAACAAGCTAATTGCTAAAACTCATTCACATGTGTTTGCTAATATTACTAAGAAAACTCACACGGATTTCGAACTTAAGGGGATACGGTACCCAAAAATGTTGAATTCAATAATTTGTAATTTTTTGTGATTTTCAGTATAAATGCATGTTACTTTTTAACTGTATAGCTCACATTTTAAAATCCATGCACAGTTCTTGAACAAATAGTACTAAAAACAAACTATAAAAGTTTGGTGGAGTTATTCTCAAAATTGAAAGAGGAGTAGCTTTTTAAAAAAGTTCAAAATTTTGACTTTTTTTAAATTAAATGAAAAACTACTTGTAAATATTTGTTTTTATTGCTAGAAAATGTTTATTTAGAGTGAACATTATATAACACCACTATAATTTACAAGTTTAAGTTATTATTTCTAGAAATAATGTTTTGGGTACCATATCCCCTTAAAACATTTACGATGACTTTGTGAACACCATTAACACCTTCATTTCCGAATAAAGTCGTTAACCTTTAAGTTTTTAAAATTTGTTTTCTGTGTCATTTAATTAGTCCTAGAAAAATTGCTGAGAACCAAGTCTGCATTTTGTCTTAGATTTCGTCGATTTAGATAAACTTAATCATTGAAACAAATCTGGTCAGGCTTAACGTTTTGACTATGAAATCATCCTTAATTTTTCATAAATCATGTTTTATTTACAAATACAAAAATTGTCGACCAACAACAGGCCATAGGCCCAGCAAGGTTGGTCCAAAATAAATCTAATACTTTACCAGTTTCCAATGACTATCAAGATTCTTCTTAAAATCTTCTACTCTCTTCGAATACACAACATAATTTGGTAAAGCATTCCACTCATTGACACCTCTATTGTACAAATACTGTTTTCTTACCTCCCTTCTAAAGCACAATTTATTCAATTTCTGATCATGTCCTCTGGTCCGGCTATTTAAGGTAAAACCTAAGCCCTCCATGTCTCCCTGTTTTATGAACTTGAATAACTGAATTAAATCATCCCTAGTTCTCATATTATGATGTATTTCTTTGAAAAACTCCAAAAAATAAAACAGACTATTTACACAACTTTAATCAATCGTCGTTAGTGGGTTAATTTGAACGACACCCGACTCAAACCGGATGTGACGTATGCGGGTGGATGATGGCCATCCACCGGAAGTAGCAGATGAAGAGTGATGCGGGGACCCCCGCAGAGTTATTGGTTCAATCAAGTCACGTGATCGTACGATACTGTTTATCACGATTTACTGTCCTTTCTCTGTAGGGGGGTATTGAAAATCTTTTTACTCTTTTCTTACTCAAGTTCGTTTCACAAGTCTTTCTATGTTGAATTGGGGTTTTGTGCTTTAAAACAACATTATTTCAAATATTTTTCCGAATATTATCTTCAAAAAAATATTTTATAACATTGTAAACATGTATTTTGCAATGTTATTTCATGTAATTGACTTCAGATGAGTTTCCTTCAGCTTTATGTATTACAGTTACACACAAAAAGTTTATTTTATTTTTCGGTGTAACGTTACTCCATAAAACTAGATGCGACATTTGCTGTAACCATAGTTTCACGGAGTTAAACTTCTTATTTGTACAAAGTTACGCCGACCCGGCGGCGCAACGGTTAGGGAGCCTAGCCTTTGGAGCCTCTGGATTCGGGTTCGAATCCCGGTAAGGCATGGATGTTTGTGTTTGTCGAGTATATGCGGAGTACGTGCTCGTTAAATCTGTTGCGTCCGAAAGTCCTGTGGGCGGTCATTGCGCAGTTTCCCACGTGTACAGGTCCCTGGAGACTATTTCCCTCCCCTTCAGGGACATGTCTAAATTGTGGAGGATGGAGATAGATGGCAGCATCTGTCTTATATGTGTGTGTATGTCGTGTCCGTCCTTCTTGACGATGGTTTATAAGCGGGTCTTTGTGACCAAGCACACAAGCCTGAAAATATATGTCTACCAACCAACCTACAATATTACTCCATAAATTTAGTGTAACGTTACACTACACCATGAAGCTTAAATAATTGTTAACCCTATTTTAAAAGTGTATGCATATTGCTTACGTATAAAGTTTAAATAAATTGACATGATATGAATTAGTTTTATTAAACTAATTAAATCTGGGATTTACCGACCGAGGACTGAGTTAGTATTTTTAGTGTCAAAATGTGTGTTTAGTGTTTTAAATGTAGTCAATTTTCCGAGATATAGTGTCATATTCAGGATTTCTTAGAAGCCTCCTAACAAATGTTTTATAATTTAAGATATTAATACTCAGGTTTTTAGGTTCTGCAAATAATTAAGAATATTTTCTTTAAATTTTTAAAGATGTACTCACTTGTAAAGGAGAAATCTCCAACAATAATATGTAATAACTAATGAAAAACTATATTGGTACAAAAAAAAATGCAACAACTTAATGGTTTTGAAGTAAAAAATACACCAGAAAAATATTATGTGTTAATCGTTGTACCTCTACTAAAAAGAAGGATATAATAAAAAAAAAAACCTGGAATACCAATATTTAGCAAGCTGATATAGATACAAAATTTATTTAAAATTTTAAATGTTTTCGTTTCAGTGCGATAAGTTTACAACTAACCGTATCTCAGGTAATTATTAAATATATGTAAACTTTCGGAAAGTTTAAATTATTTTATAATCTTTCCAAATTGGTAAATTACCAGTAAACACATTTGAGAAAATAACGCACATTAAACACACACCGAAAATTTACGCTGCCCTTATCTTTAAGCCCCCTTAAATATATGTAACAGCAATTTAATCAAAACTGCTTGTCAGCCAACCAAACCGGCCCAACGTTTATTAAGTAATAAATTTCCAGGGGAAAAACTTTTATCAAAATCTCCCCCACCACATTACCGAAAAACTACAAATAATTAAGATACATAAAAAAAAAATCTCGTAAAAAAATTCTTCTAAAAGATAAATAATTTTTTTAGGACCCCATTAAGGTGGCCTAACGCAGCGATTAGGCCTTTGACGTTAAATGAAGGCCCAGCAGACATGCGAGCTATTTAAAATTTTAATCGCCCGGTCCTCTCTATCGATTGGTGGAAGGATGCTGAATCGATAGAAGCACTGATGCCATTAATATTGGAGAAACTTCAAGGTAAATATTCAGAAGGAGAGAGAAATAATGTTTGCTGTCGATTTTTCCTCGATGCCAGGTTCTGTCAACACAAAAATTACGATTAAAAAAAAAGACCAAACAGAAGATTCTTTTTAATGGATTGTTTTGGGATAATTGAAAAGGGGAAATTAGAAGAAGTTGTATGTCCCTTGTGTCAATTTACGGCATAAAAAAATCTCTATTTTTAGCATTCAATGAATGCGGTTGTTAGTTTTTAAAGTAACAGTTTTGTTTAAAAAAGTAAAATATTTAAATAGCTTTTGTGTGGATTTAACAGTTTTATTGTTGATCTTATTTATTTACGAAGAAAGGTAAAGATTGAAAATCCTATAAGAGAATGTTAAATAAATATTTAATAATATGTAAGATCAACAACAATTAAAATGGGTTATTTAAAATTGATCTACAGTGAAACCAATAGAAAAGATCAAATTTGAAAGTATTTTTCCTCATTTGTTAATTTTGGTAAATCTATAAGGATATTGTAGATATGTTATGAAGATGAAATGTGCACCACTTTTTCGATCCGAAATGACACTTTAAAACAACTATCCGAAAACCTTACTTTAGTACAGTCCACACTCTCAAATCCGACGTCAACTTCTATACACTGAAGGCCTTGGTTGATATATTTTCCTGAACTAGAACGTCTGATGTAACTACCAGTCGTAGTTTGAGGCAATTTAAGATTTCCCCACATCCCGACGGAGACAGAAAATGCACGAACATTGAATAGGAACTCTGTAGTGCGACGTGTTTTAAAGTCAACTGACCACACTGTATTTATCCGAAGCTTTGCGCAATCCGACGGGTTTTTGGCGCTGAATGCGACGGATAAGCGAAAGTGGACTGTAATGCATTATTGAAATATTTAATAGCATTATACGAATGTCATAAAGAATACCAGTAAATATATTGATTATAAAAAAGTTTATTTAGATAAAGAATAAAAAATTATCTCATCATAATTGAGAAATAGGTAAGACGTCGAACAATTCGTTCTAAAAATAATGAAATAAGTACAACTTAGAACACAATATGCCATTACGTGAAATTAAAAAAAAATAGTCGGAATATATTCATTAATCTTACTTAACGGCGTAAAAAAAAATGCAATCAGCTAAATAGAAGGGTGGAGGAAAAACAATTCGAACATAAAAAAAAAAGTGTTCGAAATACCGCAACAGATGTGATGAATCGGAACTCGAGCTCGACCTTCGCGGGTTAAACTTCCGCCATGAGTAAAAAAAAACCGGTCTCACGGAAAACCAGGTTCCAAGTTCAAAACCAAGGTGCCAAGAAGCAGAACGAAGCTACTTATAGAGATTTACACCACTTTTCCAAGATGCTGTGATATTTTATTGTTTTTAGTTATAAGGGCGGTTTACACGTTCCGGTAGTGTTCGCCGTACTGACGGGGTCTGATGATCGCAGTGCAAGAGAGGGATTGTCAGTCCCATAGAGCTAATGCATTAGTTTTGGAATCACAACTTCCGTAGAAGTATTGCTTTGCCATGTTAGCCCTTTTTCCCCAGGTATGGGAATCAACATAACATCGAAATGTAACAAATTTGAAACGAAAATGTTATCTAGTTTTTTTTCATTATATATTTTTGAAGTTCTAAAATGCCCAAAATATCCAGCAGATGGCGGCACTACTTTAAAACTTTATCACTTAATAATTAAATACCCGGATGTTATTTTCTTTTCAATTTTGTTTTAAATGGATGTTATGATGATTCCCATACCTGGTGAAAATGGGATAACATGGCAAAACAATTCTTTTGCAAAAGTTGTGATTTCAAAACAAATGCATTAGCTGTATGGGACTGACAGTCCCTCTTTAGTAAATGGTTTTTTTCACATGCTACGGAAGCGAAAACCGTACTTAGGGGTTTACCAGCGGTTTTCAATCAAATATTGGTGAAAATGTTAAGGGGGAATGGGAGCGGGTCTCTAAACCCCAAGTGTCCTCTTAGTTAATGTAATGGAGGAAGAAAAAATTCGAAGCCTTAATACTTCAATATTTTTTACAAAAGTATTTTTATTTTATTTATAAATAATAAATGTAGCTGGATTACGGGGTGCCATGTTCCCACTTTTTGAAATTAGTTCGAATATTTTTTTTTAATTTTTCAATAAATGATTTTACAACAAAATATATGCGAACCCATTTCAAAAAGTGGGAATATAGAGCCCTGTAAACCAGCTACATTTATTATATATTAAAAAAAAATTGTAAAAATATTCAATACAGCCGGAGTAATGTGGGTTAGAATTTTTTTATCCATTAGGTTAATAGAGATAGTTCGATTTGGAGACCCGCTTTCATTCCCCTTTAAGTGAATCCAAAGTGTCGAAACATTTACTGCCGCAACTGCCCCTGTAGCAGCGTTCAACATAGGCACTATACTTAATTAAAAACCACATATAAAACAGTAACAACGGTCTTCACTTGTGCAAGATACAATAGACTTAACATTGCCACAGTTATATTCCGGCACCGTAAGTTAACATTAACGGAAACGTTGAATATGTAAAACGGGCCTTAGACATAAAGCGGTGCAAGCCCTGTGAGGTTGCTTCATTCATCTCCTAATGTTACTCGGATGATGTCTTCCCTCAAATGTGATGATGCATGCCAGCCTCCCACATGAACACAGCCTTGTCATTGAGACGCATTGAGGTTAGAATAACATAGAGATGCTGCCGTGTCGAAATCAATGCGAAAAGTCGTTGGCCAAGCGAAGGTATGATCGCTCCTGTGATACTCCCAAACAAACAATCCCAGAAATAGGTGCATAAGTTTCAGGAAAATTTAGTTATTTTTGATGAAATGATGGCATGCTTCAAGTTAGCTCTTTTTTTACATTCAATTTCCTAATGCGAAATAAAAAAAAGTAATGCGATGGGGTAGAAAATCCGAAATGGAGAACTTGTGTTTTCTAAAAAAGCGGTTTTTGGACATTGTTCCGGCGTCTGCCTGTCTCAAACCATTCAACGAACTAAAAGAGATATAGACTTCAAATTCGGTACACGTGTTCCCAGTACCAGTCGAACAATATAAAAAGGTTTTTGAGAAAATTGAATAGCTTAGTGGAAGAACGTGCTAAGTGACATTTTTTGAAAAAATTGAGATTTTTGTGTCAATGAACATATTAACTTTTTCAAAGATGACAAGTTTTCTCTTTTTCATAAACTTTAAGTGTAGTATTTTTTCTTTACGGTTTGCAAGTACCGTTTTTAACAGATCCGAGTGCAAACGAAAAACTTTAAATCTCATTTTCACCTTTTTGTCACTTAGCACGTTCTTCTGCTAAGTTCTTCAATTGCGCATTGCACAAGAGGGTAGCCCTATCATAGCAAGATTTTAGTTTTAAAGGTATTTCTGATAAACGAAAAGAGGTACAGACTTCAAATTTGGTACACGATTTCCCAGTACCTGTCGGACGTCATAATAAGGATTTCGAGAAAATCACGTATTCGTAAATATAGCAGTTGCCGTATAACTTTTTACGTTATAAAGTTATTGATTGAAATATTACCATATAGGATACATAATTACCGTTAATGGGTATTGCTTTAATGAGTGGTAATTAGAAGTCGTGTTTTAACCTTAGTCAACCCTAGTTTTTATTTCAATTTATTAGTGGTCACAATACACCTCATTCATATATACATGCTCACACACCGGCTTGTTAGGGGATATAACACTTGGCGACTTTCAGACACCTCACTTTTTTTTTCCTCGCCAAGCAACTTCGTCTTATTCTAACCACCATCTTGAACCGGCGTGTTTCGCGACTTTTTTTTTTATGAGGGAATGAATGGGTGGGTTTGATTATAATAAGGGTTTGGTGTATGTATCTTCAGCAGAACATGGCATACGCCCTTCGCTAATAAGTTTTCAGCGGTTTGCTACTCAGATAAAGGGATCGCCTTTCTCCAAAGAGATGCATAAAGACTTGTTAAAGTTCCTTACGGAGGCTTAACATAGATAACAGGAAGAGTGCAAACCAAACATACCTTGGTAGGCTGATCAGACGTACTGCATTTCACAGTACAGTTTAGTTTGTTATTCAACTAGCTAGCTATAAAAATCATGCAAATAGTACCCGTTTCCTTTTTTATAGGTATTCAAACAAAACCAACGTAAATGAAATATGATTTATGAAAGTTTAATCATGATTTCATAGTCGTGAAAAATTAATCAGTGAAAGAAATTTGGTCAGGCTAGCTCAAGGTGGCACCTGGACCTTATCCTGAAAAGTGACGTTCCTTCCTCAATAAAACAAGTATCCCTTCGAGTGCGCTATAAACTTCCACCAAAAGACTTTTTAAAAAATCCACAAAGATTACAGACATGTGATTGCTCAAAGAAAAAATTGGCTGAAAAAAATAGCCGAATTTTGTTCATTATGACAGATAACCATCATGCTATTAGCTCAATTTCGACTCTTATTTTATAAAACTCACTAATTTCTAAGAAAATCACATATAAAAAATTACATGTATTATCGACCCGGATGATAATACAAGACATGGGTGAAAGCTAGGAAAATCACAAATACTAAATACTTTTTTAAGGCGGGAGGGGTGGGGATAAAAACACAGACTTGCCAACCTCAAAATTTATGCACAAATTTTAATTTTATATATATATATTTTTATGTTTATCGTTATGACATTTTAACATACTAATAATAGAAAAAAATATATAAAAGAAAGCCAAATTATATCTTTGTGAAACACTGGGTTGCGTTTTAGAAAGAAGAGGCAAAATTTCAATCTCTCTGCATCCAATAGGTATTCAAATATTTCTCCCTAAAAACTATTTTAATGTCAAGCTTGTCATTTAGGTAGGCTAAATATCGAATTATGAATAGAAAATACTAACATTTTCGAATATCCAGTGGCGTTTTTTCACGATGCGGCAGATTGCAATGGTGGAATGCAAATTTCATTCCCTATGCATCCAGTAAATATTTGAATACTAGCTCTAAAAATTTATTTTTATGTTAAGCTTATAAATCTAGCAACTGATATATCGTATTATGAAAAGAAAATACAGTATATAACCACATTTCCAGACAACCATAATCCCGACACTTTTTAATTTCGGCGATAATCCGCAAAATTTCCAACCCTCCATTTTTTTTTACTTTTAAATCTGTCTAAAATCAGAAACCCCAGTGTAAGCCGAAGTAGGAAAAATGCAAAAATAAAAGTTTAAAACGTAAATTAAAAAATCTTTTAAAAGTCAAGCTGTTCTTGTGATCACAAGGTCACGACCACTTGATTAGAAGAAAATATTTCGGTTGATCCGATTGGCCTGAACCGGAGCTACAAAAGTAACGAACCGCTCTACCGATCACTCAGAGGCAAAAAAAAACCCCTGTCAATCATTAAGCGGCAATGCAACCTCATCGGTGGATTTCGTTAAAATTACTAGGCAGCGAAATAAGTAAATCAGGAAGCATTATTGGATTGCACTAGCAGGTAACCGATATTCGAAGACATCTCAAAGTAATCTAATCTTAATTCATCTTTGCATTTTAATCAAATTTTGTATTTTTATTATTCAAATTTATTATTTAAATTTGCTGTTTATTGAAATTTAAGTTTAGTTTTAATTGATATAGACCGATAATAGAGGAAACATTTTTTCGGAGGTGTTAATGTTGTGGAATCCAATAAATTCATTCCGATATTCGGAATTGTGGAAAAATTGGGTAGTTAACCCATAACCCGGAAAGAATTTGTGACGTCTTTGAAAATCCGACAATTGTTACCGTTGTGGAACAAAACGGTAATAAACCAGTTGGGTTAAATTCGTAGGGTTGGTCGTAGGTCTGAAAACGTAATCTGAATCACACGGCATCCCGCATATTTTGCGGGATGTCGCGGCGTCAGTGTTCACTTGGCGTCGAACCGTAACGTTAAGTTTTCAATTGTGCAAAGTGTAAATTCGGAGCAGGTTCGGCAACCTTGAGAAACTATTTTCTTAACTCTATTGCAGCAGGGCTTTACAGAAAAATATTTCCTTCACGGTACCGTATTTGAAAATGGATGTATTGGATTTGTATGGATCGTCGCATGCGGGGACGAGACATTTTTAGCAGAATTTTTAATTTGCGAAGCGAATTGGCGGTTTTTCGGAATTTTAATTTTGCCAAACGAATTGGCGGATTTCCGCCAATTGGCGGAAGAATCACATGTCTGAAAGAATCAGGTAATAAGCTATCCAATCATAAAATGTCCAATTCTAAGATTAACTACTATAAAACCCCGCTGGGGACGTCCTATGGTTTAGCGTAGGCGTTGTGCAAAAGATTCTCCGCGTGGTACATTCGAATTGCAACATATCCCATCCTAAAAACCGCCAAACGAACAAAGGATGGATTGTTGGGAGTGGATCAGGTGAATTGTGCACTACTTGTGACAGCAAAGGTAAATTCGTTTGACGGCGAAAGAACAGGGAGCAAGTCTGCCGTAGGCAGGTAAACTGCAGTTATCTAAATCATTGACTTGGGCTATTGTTCCAAGCACTCAATACATCTAGTCCTATGAGGAAGTATAATAAAAGACTGATTATTTCAGAGAAAAAATGGTCCAGTTCATTTTTGTGGTTACTGCAGTTTACCTGCTCACGTCAGATAATTGCGATTTGAAAGCCTCGCCCTCAGAAAGGCCATCACTCTTGAAGAGAGTGATCTTCATATAAGGCTCACGGTTGAGTCAGAAAAAGCCCTTAACGCTTTGAGAGGGAACTCAGGATGACTTAGAAAATAAATTCAGGGAAACGGTATGAATTTAAATTTGGTGTGACTCCAAGTCAGATGGGTGGACTGTCTTGAGAAAAATCAAAACAAGAAGTTCTGAAAGAACTAAAGAGCCATTACTTTCAGGTTTCTTTAATATTCACAGATATTCTTGTTTTATAGACAGACAGATAAATGGAAGAAAAAAATTGTCTATGATGTCATGCCTTTTAAACATTAAAAAAAATCAGTCAATTACAACGGAAATTAAGAAAAACTCCGTCGACAGATAGATAAAAAGATGTCCGCCCGGAAGTACAGACGAAAAGTATATAAAAAAATTCTAAAGTATGGCATCAGTGACCTATCTTTAAAATATGTCAGTTAAAACGGAAAATAATAGGGGTCAATAGCTACTTTCTATTTTATTATTATTATTATTTTCGAGTTCCCAAAATTGCGGCTTTCGGTGGATTAACATTCACCGGTTTGTTTGAATTAGTCCCGCATGGTAAAGAAGCTTCAGATAAGAATCATCAAATGTAAGCTAATTTTTGAATTACAGAAACACGGAGGATCAAGCTTATCATCAGCTATTCTATATTTATTCTAGCAGTAGCACGTGTGCAATGAATACTTCTAGGACTGAAAACGTGTTAAGATATTATCTTAGTTTAGACTTTTTAAGTGCAAAAGCTCTTACACCTAAAAATAGTATTTCTGTTTCACGTAAAAAAGGAAAAACGTACGAATTAGGTTTAGAAAAACTTAAATAAACATATAACATCTTCAATTCTAAGAAAATCCTTACATTTCTGTTTAAAAATTAATAAGTCGAATGTTTTTTATTAACTTTTTGTCTTTTTACAGCCATTCGTTAGTCGAAAATTACACACACAAAAAGTCCATTTTTTTAATGCCCTTACATTGACATATTCCATTCTTATTCCTTACTTTAAAAAACATACTTTTTTTGTCATTTCGGAAACTGATTTGCTGACAAAGCCTCTTTCTACTTATCACTCTCTGAAAAAGCTCCTTAGGCCATTGTTAATTAACGCAGGCATAAAAAAAATGTCAAGCACCCAATTTTTATTTTAATAAATATGCTGCTGTACTAGAAAAAGTTTTTTTAACATGAATTTTTTGTTTTTTTTATGAAAATGAATATAGTACTAGTACATAAATAAACTTCGCCATTGTAAAGTGTTATTTTTTCCTCTTTAAATTTAAGAACAATAATATATTCAATTTAACATTTAATATATTTTTACTTTCAGTTACCTAATATGAAATATAAGGTAATAAAGTATTACCATGGGGTCAAAAATCCGAAATGGAGATTTTGTGTTGTCTACGCGTTTTGTAGAGTGCTGATTCTGAAAAAGTGAATTTCCGTCTGAAACCATTCAACAGCTCGAACTAAAAAAAAGCTACTGACTTCAGTTCTTGGTACCTTTCGAGTTTCGAGAAAATCGCGCATGCGCAAATAAACTGCCCTGGATTCTTTTTAGGTTTTGAAGTTATTAAAATTACCTTATAGGGAACTTGTATGTACAATTATCATTAAATGTATTAATTTATTGCGTCGTAATTGAAAGTCGGGTAGTGTTACATATCCCCTAGTTTTCACAAGTAAACAAAGTTTTATGACTCATTGTTAATGAAAGCCAATATATATCACTTGTAGTCAACAATAATTCTTATTAAATATAAAAGGTAATATATAAAATACATAATTTTTTTTTTTTTAAAAATCAATGTGTGAAATTATAAATAAAAAGTTCATATAATCACTCTCCCTCTCTAAAACTACCAGCTTATCTCTATAGCTCACACCTAAAGTCACTTTAGCAGTATAAGCAGTAAATAAAGCCTAAATAGACTCAAATCATGCATATTAATGGCTACTTATCGAAAGACCAAAAACATTTCGCGCCCCTGTATTTGAATAATCGCAGCATTAAGCAAACTTCCTAAACGCCCGAAAATTGAAGCGGAATATCCACAATAATGCTGACAGCATCTTTATAAAAGGGGCTTAAACAAACACTCAATCCAATTACCGAGGTAAGAATAAAAAGGTGCTTAGCCAGAAAAAGTGAAGCCGATTGTGAGCCGCAAAGCTGATACAATAGGCTCAAGCAAACCACGCACCCTCAAAGCGATTTCGATGCTAAAAGTCTTGTTTGCTGGGAATCAGTAAATAAGTTTTATAGAGTTGGTTTGGATTGGTTGAATTTTTGCCGCACTAGAAATACACTTGCAAGGGGAATATTTCAGGGCTTATTGAGTGGCAATAGAAATAAGGAATGAAAATAAATTATTTATCGAACCTCGATTGGTGAATCAATGCCAAGTGGAAACAGAGCACCAATCGGAGCACAAATAGAAGGAAATGCACTCACGAATGAAAGCTGGGCGAAATACGTCATCTGAAACAAGCCAATTAGCGACGGGCCAGTGTCACAGATTTAAATTGTAATGGAAAACTGGAACGGCTACGCCAACAATGACATCACAGTTACGTCAACTTTTAGTGTTCTTTTAAACTTCACAAACCAACCGGCAGCTAAATCACCCAATTTAGAACGGTCACATCTATGGTAACGTCACAACTACGTCCACATTGCTTTCAACCCCACACACTAATCACGCTCAGTCCATTCGAATCGTCCATTGTAACTCATTATTTTAATTATGGAACTTAGCGCCAAATAATTAGCCTCCAAACACCAGTTTGTGTCTAATGCTACAGAGATCAACAGTTTCAATTGCCAAAAATGTTTTTAAACAAACATGTAACCAGGCAACATCATCTTGTCATTCCCCTACTTCAATACACCTCCAATTAACCAAACAAGTGGGGCCGGGATAGCCTGGTCGGTAAGGTCTTGGACTGGCATTCCTAAGATTGCGAGTTCGAGTCCCGCTGCCTTCCGAAGACCCCCGTGTACGCTAATGGTGACTGGTGCACGTTAAATCCGTCGTGGTCACAAAGTCCTCCAAGTTCCCATACCAAATCAATACCTCTGGGGGTGACAAGCCAATTCTGGGGATCCTCTAGTTGGCCTCTGTCTCTAAAAATTAGATGGATCCACTTATGTGTGTGTGTTGTGTCTGTCTTACTTGACGAAGGTTTATAAGCGGGTCTCTGACCAAGCACACAAACCTGAATATATATGTCTACCAACCAACCAAACAAGTAGGTTTGTTACAGAATCTGTCACTTAAACCGCAATTAAAAAAAACATTTGTGCTGAACGGGAAAAAAAAAACCTATTTATACACCTCGGAAAGAAATTCGCCAAACAGGGCCTTTAGCTATTTGTAATTCAAACTTTTAAACGCCAAAATTAACTATTTTCATTAATCTCTTTCTCAGATTTAATAATTAGACTATCGTTTGCTAAATTTGTTTGAAGTTCGAAGAATAATAAAGTAATCTTTTTTAATAAATATCTTTGTGTCGCCACAATTTCCCATTTAAATTTCTTTCGAAAATTCAGTTATTTATAGTTTGTTAAATTAATTTACAGTTCGAAAAATATATAATTAGTACAATTGATGCTTTAAAAATAAAAGCGAAACGTTGCATATTTTTTTTACGCCAAGTTAGAATTCTCTATGCATCTTTCTTCATACATATATAATGAACCATCAAAAGAACTCTATTGTGATATTACAACAATCCAAACTGAATTATATCACATAAATAAATATTCTTTCAAAAGTTTTTATTTTAAATAAAGTTTCTCATATGTTTAACGAAATGGCAACAGTGAAAATATTGAATAAAAATGGAATTTGCATGTTATTTCAATGTAGATTAAATTTTTAGTTATTTAAATTTTTTAATGAAATTTGGAATGTAGCCTAATCTTATTTTTTGCTTCAAAATGACGTATTCCACTTGTTTGTGAGACTTACGGTTCGTTCTGTGAAAGTGGGTGACGGACAGACAGACAGACGGACTGAACGATTATAAAACCTTCCACTTTTTACGTTATAAACGTAGTGTAGAAGCTAATAAAACCAAGCTCCTTCAAGTTGCTTTCCCCGCCGTAAATGAAACAGATGATGGTTACCTTGACAACCACTCGAGACATACACGTGATCGTAGTGGACCAAACCATCAACAAACAAACACATCTGTGATAAGAACCAACACCGACTCCTCATCTTTTGCAGGTGTTTCGAAGCTGCTGCGCTGTACAAACCTACAAACTTCGACAAAGAAAAAGATGCGGATACGGGGAAATATTTCTGTTAGTGGTTAGAAAACAGAATAAAAGTGATCTTGTCGAGAAAGTTTATTTTCAAAAAGTGCCTTTGTGGTGGACTAAACTAAGGCATGACCTTCTCAACCAGAGGCCATTTATGTATTATTCCCGTAAAAAATAAGAAGTTTGAACTTTGTGAAAGTTTTATAAACATATAAGATGAAGCATGTCTGTTTTGTTTACTTTCTTTTATCATGTACAGTAAAGGCTTGATGCTCGAGGGTCCAAGAATTAATATTGAGATATGTTGTAGACAATAGGGCGGCTACAATGTCTCATGACATAGAGGCGATAACTATTATAAATGTGCTGAATACTTCTCCAAAATGTCAATTCTCTCTGCATTTAGCATGTTCGTGCGAATTAGCAGCAGCCGGTAATGGGAAAAGCTTTTAAACTCCTAGAAGGGCCTGTATTTAATCGACATCCACTAATGTTTTTTTAAATAATTAATACTGATATCAGGATGGGAGATTTCAATGAGAATGGGAGATTATAATATCCTGTTGGGGTGCTGACCAGCGGAGAAGAGATCAATTGGCATAAAATGAAAGTTTACATAAAAACTAATCACATTCATTAAGGGCATATCCGTGCAACGCCCGGTATATAAAGCTAGTAGCTTCATAAACGTCAACTTCAGTTGGTGCATTCAAAAACTAAAAAAAAAAACACTTTTCCAACCTCCAAGTCATCCAGAGAAATTACAATATCTAGTAATTTGGTTAATTTTATAACATATACGACCGAATTATAATAAATACTAAACACGCGTTGATCGTTGCAAATGAACAAGGTTTTCCAGTTACAACTATCCAAATCTGGAAAAATAACAGGATAGAGGAAAACTGTTAACGAAATTAAACCTGGATTTATTCTCATTACTTTTTTTTCCAATAAAAAATAGAGCACCACTTCTATAGTATAGAGGTGGTTTTCAAAGGTTTTAAATGCAAAGTAAAAATTGTCCCGAATAATGATATTTTATTATAACCAACAAATGTAAAATGAACACAAATTACACCGTGTACATCAAAGTAAAATGAACACAAATTACACCGTGTACATCAAAGTAAATTTTACTCAAATCAAAGAGATCAAATACGACACACATTAAGCGACCGTTCAAAACAATTAGCATGTCCGTTATTTTCCAAAAAGATGAAATCCAATGAAGGAGTAAAACACTCCTTGTTGACAAAATTTCTTTTTGCTGTGATTTAAACAAATAAAAGTGGGCTGGGGAGCCAAGTTGGTAAGCTGTGCTTGCCTTGCACGCGAAAGGTGCCAGGTTCGGACCGAGCATTGCCTAAATAACTGCCTACATAAACGGCCAAAAAGTCCGGCCCCATGTAGAGAGAATGCACGTTAAATATGCTCCAAAGTCCTAAAGTTGCGTACAATGTCGCTCCTAAAAGTGGCATTGGGTGTCTACTTGTGACAGCTCGTCATTTGACTGTGGCTATTGACTGTGGTTAATTGTGCTCGTCACTTGACTGTGGTTAATTGTGCTCGTCACTTGACTGTGGTCGTCAATAGCCCGCGTGTAGCTATAGTGCAAAGATAATTCAACTCAACTAAACAAGTAAAATAAAACAAGTTTTTCCAGTTCTTCAACATCCATAACAAAAAGCGACGATGTGCATAGAGAGAGGACGATCAAATATTGAATCCCTGGTTACCCCGTGAAAGGCATTGTGGGAAGCATGTATCGTGTCGGTGTGGCTTCACCGTTTGTTTGATCTTGGGAGGACGATACTTGGTTTTGCATCCGATAAAGTAAATGTTGGATGAGGTTGCAGGCACGGAAAAAATAACGGGGGTACTGGTTATGGGTATGTAGGATGTAATAATGCCATCAGAGGGATTCAATAATTTTTGTAAGTGCGGTATAGGTTAGAAAGAAAATTGATATTTTGGTCGCGTATACTGCTTATTAAATTACGAAGGAGTTTAAATTTCATATGCACAAGCAAGAGGGTTTTTTTTTTGTTTTACCTATCATTTGTTACCTGTTATCTATTTAAAAATAAGTAACCACACTATTTTTTTTAAATTCAATTAATGGGGGGAAAGCCTTTCAGTTTTTATTTCCTGGAATGCAATTTAATTTAATAACGCTTTAATAATAAGTTAGGCTTGTTTGATTTATTTAAAACTCTAAATAAAACTTGTACACATATTTTTTTATATTTTTATGCGAAATAAAAAATTAAACATTTAACGAAACGGTTAGTTTTTTTTTCTTTAAATTGTCAAGCATGGAACTATTTTAAAAGATTTAATAATTGAATGCGTTTGTATTTAAAATACTTAAGATATAGGCATTTATCTTTTAGTTTTTGCGGTATTTTTTTCATAATTAATTTTTATTTGTTTTGATCAAAATTGGGAAGTGTATGGAAAAAATGCAATTTAGAAACAAATCAATATAATTAAATTAAAGTAATGTTATTACATAAATAAGTTTAACCCGTTATTTTTGAAAAACAAAATTAGATTGTTTAGAACTGCTACGATATAATCGCGATGTCGTCCTTAAAAAAAGTTGCGTTGGGGCCTACTCAGGTTTCGGCTCGTCACTTTACTAACTTTAAATTAAAACACCATTTACAAATAGCCCTCGTGTAGCTCTAGTGCGACGATATTTCAATTCAAACAATTTTCTCAAGCCGAGCATAATAAGATTACAACTTCTGATCCTTCTACCACAAGTTAAAATGTTCCAACTCCAAACAGCTCACCTGCAGCAACGATGGACACACCACTACTTTGTATTTAGATAAAAAAGAAGAAAATCATTTTTTTTAACTTCTTACTAACACCCCGGAAAAAAGAGTGTCGGTTTGTTACTTGGACTGTGGCTCTAAATTGTGACGCTCGTTGCCAATAGCCCTAGTGTAGCTTTAGTGCGACGCTATCTCAACCTGCGAATGGTTACCCCTACCCAATTGTTCTCGTGTAGCTCTAGTGTGATGATAATTCAACCCAATTTAGCCTGTCCACAGCAGAACTTGTTATTCTCTCTTACCACGAGTTCAAATGTTATAACTTTATAGGGCCGTAGTGAGCCTAGTGGTCAGCAGGGGTGCAGAATATGTTTTTACTCCCAACATTTCCCCCAATCCGTTTGAAAATTTTCCCCCAAAATTTTTCTATATATGTTATAGACTTAAAATAAATTCTGTATTACCTTAGGCATAGAAAATTTTACGATATACAGGGATGTTAGTGCTTGTTGAACAAAAAAACTGAAATCCAAACCATATGCTTGGTTTGAAAAACCAAAAAAGCTTAACTAAGCGTGACCGATAAAATTTAAATTTTAACAATTATCACAAGATAAATTTTAAATAATTATATAATACTATACTACTATAAATGTACTTTTAATATCTTTTTAAATACTTTAAAACAAGTACATTTTCTTTTATTTATGGTGTTTGGGGAGGGGGTCATATTCATCAGATTTATATATGAACATGTTTTGCTGTTCATTCATTTGGTATATTACTTTCAAGTTTTGGCCGTTTGGCAGTTTCATAAGGCTGGAAATTTAAGCACCAGGTTTCGCAAAAAAAAAATAATAATAATCTTGACTGCCTTTTTGGGATTGAAATCCTCAACTTTTGGTCTTAATTGTTAAGAAAAAAAATGCAAGCACTTTTCCAGAAAAATTCAAGGGCTAGAAATTTACTAGCAACATAAAACCTAAATATATAAAGCGTGTATACACCGATATAAAAAAGAAAAAAACTATAAATTATCTAAAATCAGAAACCTCACAGTATATGCCGAAGTAGAACAAAAGGTTCAAATGTAAAACAAAAAGTATTTTGACATTCATGCTGTTCTTGTGATCACTACTCAAGGACGTCGCGAGTCACTTGATCAGAAAAAATATCCTGGTCGTCCGACTTGGCCTGAACTGGAGCTACAAAAGTAACGAGATACTCTTCCGATCACGCAGAGCCAGAGAACTGTCAATCATTCTGATGCAATGTGACGTCACCGGTAGATTTCGTGAAAATTACTAGGCAGCTAAATAAGCAAATCAGGAAAGCATTATTGGACTCCTCTTCTAATGGGAGATTGCACTGGCTGGCCGAGATTTGAAGACATCTTTAGTGTAATCTAATCTTAATGAATCTTCCTACTTTGATTGAAATTTTTATCTTCATTATTAAAATCAGTTATTTTAACCTGTAGTTTATTGAAATTTAAGTTTAGTTTCACCAAATTACGGGCACCGTAAAAATGGTACGGTGCGAAGAAAAAGTAAAAATCGTTTTAAAAAAAGTGCATTGCAGTTGTAGCGAATCGGTTGATGATTTTCATCGCTGTTTCGGTGAATTTGCATCGCAAATTGCGATGCGATACCACTTAAATCGAACCCTGGTTTCGACCATATGTACAGTAGCTGGCGATGGCTACGCTATTTGACATAAGGGGGAGGGGGGATGGCGTACGGATGCGATCAACGCCCGATGACATGCTGAATTTTGGAGACAAAAGCGGTACGCTATTTTGGTTTGTTAGAACAAAAAAATAAATTAACGGTAGGTTTTTAAACAGAAAATGAACGGCTGGTCAGGGAATTTTGTAATACATTGTTAAAATCGAAAGCATTGAATATTTTCCACAAAATTTCCCCCGATCTAGGATCGCCGGATCGGACATATTCTGCATCCCTGGTGGTCAGCGACTCGGTCTCGAGATCGGAAGGTCCCGCGATCGAGTCCCGGTACCCCTGAAGACCCACCGAGTATATGCGGAGTACGTGCTCGTTAAATCTGTTGGGTCCGAAAGTCCTGTGGGCGGTCATTGCGCAGTTTCCCACGGGTACAGGTCCCTGGAGACTATTTTCCTCCCCTTCAGGGACATGTCTAAATTGTGGAGGTGGCGATAGATGGCAGCATCTGTCATATATGTGTGTGTGTATGTCGTGTCCGTCCTTTTTGACGATGGTTTATAAGCGGGTCTTTGTGACCAAGCACACAAGCCTGAAAATATATGTCTACCAACCAAACCAACCTTATAACTTCAAACAACTTCTACAGTAATGGACGGACTCACCATCGCCAAGTCGTACCACTACTTCCTATCCCCAAAAAACTAGAAAAAACTACAAACTAAAACCCCGGAAAGGAAAACTACATCCATCTTTAGATATAACATTGGTCTGCGCCTTGGAATGTCTGGCACTGTCATCTGGTAAATCTCCCCCGCAAACATCGGGAGGGAGAGCATCTCCCGCTTTTCAATTCCTTCTCCCGAAACACTTTATCCTTTTGTAATGCGTCTCCAATGGAAATCTTACCGAACTGTAAGCAAGGATAGAAGCTTTGATTAGACAAAGAGGTAACTTACGTTTTTATCTAATCAGGTAACTAATATGCAAGTTCGAATTAGATTTATTTTGCTATATTTACAAGGGCTATTTTATTAAGGAGGAAACGGCGCGCTGGACCGGGGGTCTCCAAAGCAAAGTGCATCAGGGTTAATCCTATGGAGGAAAAAAATATTTTGTCTGCCACATTTCCCTGGCTGTATTGAATATTTTTACAAGCGGATGTTTTTATGTGACAAATGTAGCTGACTTGCAGGTAGCGACCTTCTCACTTTTTGAAATGGGTTCGAATATATTTTTTAATTTTCAATAAATACTTTTACGCAAAATATTCGAAGCAATTTCAAAAAGTGGGAAGATGCAAGTTAACTACATTTATTATTAAAAAAAAAACACAGTTTGTAAAAATATACAATACAGCCGGAGAAATGTGGCAGAGAAAATAGTTTTTTCGCCATTGGATTAACACTGAGGCACTTGAGTTTGGAGACCCGCGGTCCAGCGCGCCCATTCCCCCTTAAGTGATAAACTGTGCTTCAATATTAATTTAAGATGTAAATCCATATCTATAGCTAGTTAATAAACCAGGCGTTGCACGGGTATACCTTTAATAGCGGTGACCTACTTATATGTATTATATTATGTAATCGTAAACTTTTACTTCATGCAAATCGATCCCTTTCCTCACTGGTCAGAACCCCATCAGGATATTATAAGTTTTCAAAATTAAAATTTACCATAAATCCTAACTTACAACAATGCACAAAGCTATTCCTATAGAAAAATCGGCTCAAGGTTAATAGATATAGAAGGAAGGAATCCCGACTGTCATTTAAAAAGCTATTTTTTACAATTAAAACCCAAACGGGTCTAGGAGGGCAAAACGAGAGTTCATTTCTTCATATGATAGCATTTCCTATTGTTGGAAGCATATGATTTATAAATAAAATAAAAGTTTAAAAGCAATTTCAGCGCGAGCGAAAAGTAAGTTTAAGTACAGAAAAATCACGTGAATTTAAAGACTATGGGTCAGCTACACTTAACTAGTACAATACATTTTTTAAATAATGTCAATTAGATCTTTGCCAAACCACAATACAAGCAAGTTTGAATCCACTTCAATTCTTACGGCCTTTCCCGGGAGGCTGCATACATGGGGAAATATTTTCCGCGCGATAGAATAAAAAGTAGCATCGTGGAATTTCCGTATACAGCCCCGAAATGACCGGGAAATATACAACCCATTTTGGCGGAGAAATTCGGTTTTTAGAATATTTCCTCTATGACGTTTTGGTGGATGAAGGCGGTTCGATTAGGGAATATATTAAATTTGAGAGGTGAAAAAATGAGTTCAATATTTGCGGTTTGTTAAATGAACAAGAAATTGAGAAAGATCTGGAATAGCCTACTATAACCTCTTAAGACCCGAGCAAAATCCTGGACGTGTCTTCTTAATCTAAACATACTTTAAATATATGCTAAAAAGTTTTGCAAAGCAATTTTAAAAAAAATATGTTTAATAGTTACTGAAAGACACGCCTTAAGCTCGAAAAATAAAAAAATTTTGTGCTATAAATGAAAAAAAAAGGCTGTATCACTTATTTGTAGTTAACAGTTTATTTTAACATTGTTTTTAATGCAAAATGCCTTTAAAATTAACTACGAAAATAACTTTTTAAAAAGTTTGAAAAAAGTTTAAAATATTTTTTTAAGATGTCTAATATCGTATTGACCCTCGTTCAACTTCATTTTTTTACAGAAATAAATGACTGATACCTGTAATTAAAGGCTGATAAATATTTGGATCTTCTTCTATCGGACCAGGTCAATTTCGGAACTAATTAACATGTTAATTGTTTGTGAGGAGGTTTTATAAAATGTCCCCAAATGGGGATGCCATGTCGCAAGAGGTTAATACGAACAGAAATTCTTATAGTGTAGATGGATAGACAGACGAATAAAATAGTTTAAAAAAATAGGTATTTTGATGTCATACATTTCAAAATATATATTTATTTTTTTTTCAAATCGGACTGTTTGAATGAAAGTTGAATCTACCGTCCAAGGACAGACGGAAGGAAAAGAGTTCAGACAGATAACAAAAAGTATAAACGATATGTCTCGTATGTCATAGCTTTCTAACAAAATGGAATTTTTGTTAGAAAATGACAATATTAACCAAGCTTTTTAACAAACAATCTTTTGTAACACAAGTAGTTTCTAAATTTAGACGGTCAGAATTCGGAAAGGAGGTCCAGACAGACGGACGGAAATCTCTACGATGTTAAAACCTACTTCTCGTTTATTTTTTAACTGCTTTTGAATTAAGAAAGGTGCAACTGTGATATAATGGCCGGTCTGTTCATTGGCGACTTTGGCAAGCTTGAACATTTAACGTAGCTTTGCTATATCTATTGAATTGTATAAAATAATAAATATGAAGTGGAATGTTTACCACATTAATCGAGACCGGCCATTATAACCCTAGCTGTGCCTCAAAAAGTAGGCTACAACATTTCTTAAAACAAAAGAGTGAAATCCACTCCTATAGGGGAAGTGCATTTTCGGCACCGGAAATGAGTGGAAATTAACTCAGACTGAGTTAAAACCTCTCGTTTTAAGAGTGTAGGACGTAGATTGTTTTCTTTTATTTCTTTTTTCCACTCATCAAAAAGAGTGAAATCCACTCCTATAGGGGAAGTGCATTTTCGGCACGGAAAGGAGTGGAAATTAACTCAGACTGAGTTAAAACCGCTCGTTTGTTTTAAGAGTGTACATTGCGTTAAAGAACTTGAGGTACAAGTTTATGGAGACAGGTATACGATAACACTTAGAGATTGGCGGAGGCGATAATAAGTTGTATATTATGTGTGCATTATATATTAACCGACAAAGCAAGGAACAAAGTAATGTTAGATAAAAGTAAATTTATACAACAACTATTTTAAAACAGGTGCGAGAAACAAACGTCCAAAGTTCCTGCAGCTTGTTGATAGTATAGCACAAATTTATCCGACTGTGCGGCTGAATGGTCAGAGCTGGAAAGGCAGTCAGAAGGTTCGGGTTCGAATCCCGGCATATGGGCATGGATGTGTGTTTGTCTGTATTTGTTCAAAGTACACTGCGACAAACGTAATCGTTAATATGTGGAGTTGAAAGTTACAAGCAAGGGCACGATGGCGCCACTGGTTTGCTTTGGGAGAACGCACAGGTGTCAAACTCGTCACTTGACAAGGGTCCTAAATAGCAAGGCGTAATTTGGATGTGTTAAAGCTACACGGAGGCTAGAAATATACAGTCGAAAAACGTACATACCGGATACAAGAATTGTAATTACTCAGGTTTATATTAAAAAAATAATTCTTAATTTAAAATTCCTATTTAATATCCGAGATTTCAAATCCAAATTTTAGAGCAAGACAAGATCCTGAACCCTATACGTTTCAGAAAGTGTTCCCTATACAAACAAGCGAAGAGTGCAAAGGAGAATTAGCATGCGAAAGGTCCCAAATTCGGGCCCGGGTATTGTCAAAATAACTGCCTACCATAGATATCATAGTTAAAGTATTAGATTGGCAGATCACGTGACCTCCAATGCCAACGACGGGACGCGCATGGAGGCCAAAATAAGATGGCAAAATGGTCAGTGTTGCTACCACTATAAGGAGAAAAATACTACGAAAAAATACCATTTAATTCTAAAATTACAAAAAAATATCGTAAAAATACTAGCTGCATTTTGGAATCTTTTTAGTGACTTGAAATCCTTTTCTAGTTTTTTTTTTTGTAATTTTAGAATTAAATGGTATTTTTTCGTAGTATTTTTCTCCTTAAAGTGGCAGCAACACTGGCCATTTTACCCTCTTATTTTGGCCTCCATGCGAGTCCCGTCGTCGGCATTGGAGGTCACGTGATCTGCCAATCTAATACTTTAACTCTATGATTTAACTCTATGCTTCCTACCTAAAATTGGCCTGTGCACCCATAAAAAAGTCCGATACCCCATTTAAAGGGTGTGCCAGTTTAAATATGCTCCAAAGTACCGACGCTGCGCACGATGTCGCCCTCAATAGTTGCGGCTGGGTCCTACTCAGGTATCAGCCCGTTACTTGACTGTGGTTCTAAATTACAACGCCCGTCGTCAACAGCCCAGCTCTTGTGCGACGTTAATTCAACTCCACTCCACTCAGAAAGTGTTCCCCCAGACAGACAAGCAAGAGAGTGGCGGCACTTTACTCCATTTGTTTTGGAGGAGAGCCAAATTGGAAGATCTACTCACGGATCCAAGCGCCCTTTTTTGCAAAGAGATGGTTCCTCCCCTCACCCTCCCTCGTAATCATCTATTGATGGGGACTCCCAAAGGTCAAGGATCCGAAGATTTGTAAACACAGATTCTTCCCCCTCCCCCTATGTCATTCTAGAGAGAGGATTTTGTTTCCGGATCGAATAATGTTGATCGATGAATATGTATTGTCTTTTCCGATACATGTAAGGGGGAATGTAAGTTCCTGGCTATGCTTTTGAACTAGGTCACGGACCTCTTAACTTATAAGGCTACAGAAGCTCTCTGTGACGACACACTATCCGTCCGGTTCGGGTTATCGTATGTTCCGAAGAAAAGGAACGATACATATTCGGAAACTGAAAGTATAGTCGGCGAAGACGTTTCGTACACTGCAGTACATGTACAATAAAACTTGAGACAAAAGAATCTAGAGTTTTCAAGGATTGTTGGTCAAAATCAAAGTGTCAAGGAGTTCTTAAGGCTTTTAAAGGATCGAGAACCCTGTAATAGTGATCTTGTGCCCGGTTTAATGGATATTTACTAGATGACTAATTCCTTGTAACTGTAATGCAAGTCACGATTTTAGAGGAGATTAAAAGCTTTTTAAATTTAAAAAATAAATCAAATTAAATAAAGTACATTACATTATTTAGTTATAATAAAGTAGATCAACTATTCCATATTTTTTTTTCATTTAATGTTAAAAGTTGTAGTGATAATCACTTTTTACAAACGTGACTTACACTACAGAAAGGATATTTTTGCATGGAATTACCCAGATATATATTTCTAATAGTCAAAGCATATTCTAACATTTTAGACTAATCAAACAAAGAAAAAAATAGTTATGTCATTGAAGTAGTAGTAAATTGGTCGATATGCCAATTCTGTAGATTTGTAAACAAAGCCTTTTTTCCCCAAATACACTACTGGACATATAGGAAAGGAATTATCGGAACGCATTATGATGATTGATAGGGCATTGTCGAATGTCTGTATATTTCTTTTTCGATATGTTTGAAAGGTCGGATAAGGCTTTGGGGAATTGAAGACAATATTAAATTTGTATACGTTTGTTTCTTTCGGATGAAGAGTTTTGTGTCTATTTAGTACTTTTTTGCTGTTGTTTAAACTTTTAAAAAATTATTTACATCCTCCAGTATTTTTTCAATTTTTTTAAAGTTTCATTTATAAACATAATAATTTAATGGACCCAAGTAAAACGCAGGTGAAAGTGTTTAATTTGGTTAATCATTTTCATTACGAATGAACTATCATTTATTAGATAGACTATCATGGATTCAAATGACTATCATGGTTTCGAAATATTAAAACGCAGTAAGACTACGATAAAAAAAAAAGTTGCAAATATCGTGTATCTCGTAAACCAGCATTATGATATGCATTTTAAACTCATAAGTAATGTTTAAACAAGTTCGTTGAAATAGATTTCTATGCAATACATTTAAGTACTTTCATTAAAGTTTACTGATTGTTTAATTGAAACTAAATGTTTATTATGAACTGAACTTTTATTACTCAAAACTATAATAATTAAAAATATTGAAAACAAAATGGTGTTATTAATGTAGAAAATACATGATCGAGACTAATTGTATTGATTTTTAAACAAAGCCTTCTTCCTAAATACACTGGACATAGAGGAAAGGAATTATCGGAACGTATTATGATGATTGATAGGATATTGCCGAATGTTTGAAAGGTCGGGCAAGACTCTGGGGAATTGAAGATAATATCAAGTTTATATGCGTTTGTTTCTTTCAGATGGAAAGTTTGGAGTTCATTTAGAATTTTTGTTGTAGTTTAAATTTTAAAAAAAATTGTGTGGTTGTTCGTCATTTTATGTGATAGAAATTCAAGCTGACTCGAAACATAAACCAACAAGATGAAAATTAGTAGCTCGATTTAATAACATTTTAAGTTAGTTTTAGAATATCAATTAATGCAAACCATATATCAATTAAACAAAAAAAAAAACGTCCTTTCAATTTTACAACATCTCTTCGTCCATTTTTTGTTTCCAATACCCACGACACGGTCACAGTTATTTTTGCTTCACTCTTTTCCAGACTTACAATGACGATCGCAGCGCCCTCTGGCGCCCCCAGATGAGTTGGACAAAGTCTGATCTCTACAAATTGTTTCATTCATTGATTCATTAATATATATATATATTTTTAAAGCCCGTGTTGTAACTCCTAACAGTTACTATTTATTATCATAATAATTTAATCAATCTAAATGAAACGAAGATGAAAGTATTTAATTTGTTTGATTATTTTAATTCCGAATGAAATACCATGGACTGAGGTTTTGAAATAAGAAAGAACAGTAAGACTGACTACAAAAGAAAAAAAAAGAGTTGCACTAAACGTATTTCTATAAGCTAACGAAATATTGCATGTGATTTGCATTTTAAACTTGTGATTAATCTTTAACAATTACAATTTCTTTGGAATAAATCTATATGCAATCTATTTAGGTATTTTCATTAAACTTTGCTAATTGTTTAATTATAACAAAATGTTCACTAAAATTTGATTACACAAAACTGTAAGAATATTTTTGAAAAATTGAAAGCTATGTATATATTTATAGATAGATAAATTTATTGCAATGGGCCTAAACCCGTTTACAATGGTTGGCAGAATCTATGCATAATACTATTACCTAATACTAACATAAATCTATTACAAGGATACTTACAAAAAAAAAATGAAATACAAACAAACACTTAAATACATAAAAAGAAACACAAGGAAGTAAACTAATTGTCAATTTTTATCGAAGCTTAATATATATTGTCTAAATTTTAAAACTATGTATATTTATAAATTATTTATTAATTAAGCAATGGAAAATTTAACTTTAAGCTGTGTTCAGAGATAAAACCTTACAAAATAAAAGGGAAAAGGAACTTAGATACAAAGAAACCTTTGTTTTAACTTTTAACCAATACTTGTCGTTTCCAAAATCGATACAACTTTTGTTTGCAGACAAAGAATAAACGGCTTTTGGGTTTTCCACTTAAAGTGTAAAGGAGGGTTAACGATAGATTTTCTTTTCTTAAGACAACTTTGCAATTCGAAAGTTACTTTGCAACAATGAACCCTGCAAATATTATTTAAGAAATCGAAAGTTTTCGCATGATTTCGAGACGTTATCGTTTGTTTCCCAGACATCGCCAAACCGCAGAATGAAATTTGAATTGGTTTTCTCACGTCATTTCAAGATATTTTCTCTGTCTTCTTCAGTGTGTAATATCTTTTCATGATGGAAGAAAACCGCAAAAAATGTATCGTCTGCTTATAATAAATGCGTTACCACTTATGAAGTGAGTGATGAGATACTAGTAAATCGATAAATTTTGTTGAGTTAGTTTAAATTTATAATACATCGTAAGTTATGGGTTTATCACACACAAGCATCGATTATGATAACAGATTAAGATCTTTAAGAGGGACTGTCAGTCCCATAGAGCTAATGCATTAGTTTTGAAATCACAACTTTTGCAAAAGAATTGCTTTGCCATGTTATCCCATTTTCACCAGGTATGGGAATCATCATAACACCAATTTAAAACAAAATTGAAAAGAAAATAACTTCCGGTTAATTAATTATTAATTGATAAAGTTTTAAAATAGAGTCGCCATCTGCTGTAATTTTTGGCATTTTAAAACTTCAAAAATATATAATTAAATAACTAGATAACATGATCGTTTCAAATTTGTTTCATTTCGATGTTATGTTGATACCCATAAATGGGGAAAAAGGGCTAACATGGCAAAGCAATATTTCGGCGGAAGTTGTGATTTCAAAACTAATGCATTAGCTCTATGGGACTGACTGTCCCTCTTAAACATGTATTTTCTGGAAAATAGGAGAACAAGAAGTGATTCAATTCAGTTATTAAAATTCCTTAAGCAAGGAGACTTGGAGGGCTTAAGTTTGAACTTAAACAGTCGAACCAGAGAGGACATAAGTTGAAATTTAAAAAAAAAATCCTGGATTAAAAAGGAGGTAAGAAACAAAACACTTTTACCTTAAACTTATCAATGAGTTTAATGGTTTGACGATTTAGGGGCGATAAATGTAATTTTATTACTATTTGTAAAAGTTATTTCAATTTTTTTAAGTAGCAGGTAGGGGGCCGATGTGAATACTATTGTCAAGTATTTCGCCATTTCTTGCAAATAAATTAAAATCATGAACAACTAGAACGGCTACGCCTACACTGACGTCGCACTTACGTCAACCGTGTTCTTAAAACTCACAAACAAATCACCCGGCGGCTAATTTGTCTAAACTAGAACAGTAAAGCCTACTGTGACGCTACAAGTACGTCAAGCAATTTCTTCTTACCCATAAACGAACCACACTCCACCCTCGTTCGAATTGTGCATTTGATTAGTCAAACTTGTGCGGAATTGATGTTTTGCGACAATTTCGGTTTAGTCCTCAAAAAAAAAAAAGAGTGTAGGTAACTCGTGTCAATTCTCTTGCATAGTGTACCTACACTGTTAAAAATTTTGTGTCTGGTTTCACCATGATATTGGTTCCTAGTAGGCTGCAACGGCTGTGTGGTGAAATGTTCCACCATATTTTTGGTATTCGGTTGAACTATTTATCAAGTTTTTGTTTCCAAATCCAGAAAAATGGTTCAACCAAACACCGAAAAAAAGGTGAAACATTTCACCACTCAGCCGTTGCAGCTACTAGGAACCAATATCATGGTGAAAACAACCAATATCAAGGTGAAACCTAGCACCAAATTTTTAACAGTGTAGGAACCATATTTTTGGTGAAACAAAGTGCCTAATTTTTAACAGTGTAGGCTTACTCACCCTAGGAGGTATTGACTGGGTAGTGGTACATGCCACTGCATAGAAATCCGACCTTATCCAAGGACACAGAACACGACGCATTCTTCATTCTAATTCAAACTCTCCTGAATCAACAAACAAACACACACTAACCCCTTTTATTTCCTGCCAATTTCCGTGTTCCGACAACTCAGGTTACTTGTAATGAAACGCCATTAACGCGTGTTGTGACGTCACGCTTCCGATGCACCGTGAATGCGTAATGGGGTCATCAACACGTCATTAACACACAGAACCAATCACGGTTTTTTATTTGTCTATTTATTCTCATGATTTATTCGCGGGGAAACACCTTAAGTTTAGTTGTAGACCAGCTGATTGTTTATGGGGATGACTCAAGATCGTGTCAAGGTTGTTTGGTTTGTTTGGAAGTTAATGAGTTGTGTCGAACTAACGCGGGCGGGATGTTCGGGTAATTAAATTTGAATTCTGAAGTGCTTTAATTATGAATTACATAGCGAAGGCGTTATGTGGATTAACATAAGGCAGCATATGTTATCAAAGCTCATTAAGATTCAACATGGATGCCAACTACAACGGTTTAAAATAATTTCGCAATCTATTTTCTCAAGTTATTTTAGATAATAAAGCTTGTGGAACATCGTAAAAGTTAATGAACCGGTTTTAGAAGTTAATTGCAATATCAGAAGAGAATAAATATTTAATGACATGAGTTCGATTTTCAATAATTACATGCTTAAATTTATATTCAAAAGCTATAAAATAGGCACAAAGAAAATCATTATAGGTTTTGAATAATACTGTCATTAAATATCAATATTTTGTAACAAGATACAGCGAAAAGCAATAAGATACTTTGAATTTCGATAGCTATCTGTCAAGAAAACTTTAACTACTCACGTGTATGAAATTGGTCATCAAGAAAAATTTTAATGCGAAAATTCGAACTCTCCCCCTCCCTTCGAAACATTTCTTGTTTAGCATTAACATGTATTTTTTTCTTAGTAGTGATAAAGATTGTTATTATTAACTCAAAGAAACTCAATATTTTGTTGTTACTTTTCTATTGCTTAAGTGCCAACTTCACAGTGCAATAGTGACTAATAAGAAATATACGACAATAAACGTGAAAATAAGAAATATACGACACCCTTAGTTTGGAACATCCAGTGCCGGATTTCGGCCTAGGCTTACAAGGCCCGGGCCTAGGGGCCCAGCCAGGAAGGGGGCCCTTAAAAAGATAAAATCGCCAAAAAATCGCCGAATTTTTTTTTTTTAATCGTGTGATTTAAAAAAATTTATAGAATATAGTAACATACTGTATTAATCTGATGTTTATTAAAGTCGATTAAAAATTATATGATCTGTACTAGTGTATTTAATTTGCTAAATTTCCAGAATAGCTTCGAGATGGTGTGGGACCCCAAATGTCAAGTGCCTAGAGGCTCTGGGTCTTTAAATCCGGCACTGGGAACATCTAAACAAAGTGCCAACTTCTCCGTGAGATCGGGACATATGAATAAAATAAGAAATATAATCAAAGGCTTCATAAATTTCAAGTTTGAAACTTACTTAACTTATTAGAACGCCTCCACTAGTGTCAAACTTCACAGTGAGATAATGATGCAAAATAAAATAAGAAATATACCAAAACGCTTGTTACATCTTCACAAAATAATCATCAACTTCATTATTTCGCTCCTTGAAACCAAACATACAAAAACTAAATAAAAATATATAAACTCGAAACAAGAACATGGCATACTCAAGCTACCGTATCCTGTGACAACACCGCCCAACTTACATCCAGATCACGTATTAAAGGAATAGAAAGATCATTCTTTTGACCATGGAGGCGGGAAAAGAAGTAGATAAGAATGCAGTCGACGGAAAAGATTGAATGGATAGAGATTTTATTCCAAGGGGGGTTCCCGCCCTTACCACGAGGGGGCGTTAGGCAACGACAAAAAGTAATTCGATTTCAATATGGGCCCCGCAGAAGTATTTCGCAACTGGAACAAAGGGCATTTTCTTTTTGGCTCTTTTGAATAAGGGAGCGGCAGTGGAGGAAGATAAAATGAAAATATTAGCTTTATTTCTATTGGAGGTGTTTGGGTTGGTATAGTGAATTGGATTAACGTCTTACTCGAGGTACACATGGACTGCTGTAGACGGACCTCGTCGTAATTTATCAACCGACAGCTTAGAAGTTTATTTGAGTAGAGTTATCGCCGAACTAGAGCTACACGAAAGCTATATACGGGCGTCATAATTTAGAAGTACGGTCGAGTGACGAGCCGACTCAAAAGTAGGCACCTAATGCAAGTTTTAGGAGCGACGTAATTAAATAGCGACATCGTACGCAATTTGTTTATAAGGTGGCAGTGTCGAAGCAAATGACCTGAAGGCCAACGCCATACATATAAACCGATCTCTAAACCATAATAGTGAGCAAAGGATGAGTTATATAATTGTTTTCCCCGAATTCTAAGACAGCAATTGTAGAATTCTACCGTGGGTAGGTAAGCTGCAGTAACCACAACAAAACAATGAATTGAACCATTTTGGCCCGAAAATATTCAGTCTTTTAGCATGCTTTCTCTTATATTAGAGTTATTATTAGTTTACTGTTACTTTCTTTTTAGGTTAGTGCTTACAAAAATGGTTCTAGTCAGTACAGTTAATACAGTAAACCTGCTGCGGCAGATTTAATGAGAAAACGGAGCAAGCAGTTGAAAACAAAAATCTAAAATTTGACGGTCAATTGAGTTTGTGTTGATGACAAAACGTGTGTACATTAAACATACTGTCGTATAAGGAGAGAAAATATATTGGGAGAAGGAATAAGTTATATGAGACCCTTGAACAAGCCAAGCATGGTTTCGCTAAAAAAAAATTCGGACCTAAAGACATTTTTTGACTCATTTATTTCGTCTTCGACCTGAAAACCAAGAATGTAGTTTTTCGATTTTCGGCATTACGCGCTGATATCTAAACGCAGAATTACGTGCTGATATTTAAATTGCCACTTAACAACGAATAAAGATTTCACTCAGAGAGTATACACTTAATTTAAAAGTATATTTTTTCAATGATATTGATAATTTGTTCTTTGACAAATAGCAAGAGCAGTTAAAAGGTTTGTTTACATAGCTTTCGTCGTACTTATCGCAATCGCTACGCTTTTTAAGCTCAGAAATGACACCAGCTGTAGATTCGCATAATTTCACTTGGTTTTGTTACATTAACTAGAAAATCGTGTTTTTGAGGCTTATCCTTATTGGAGCAAAGATATATATTCATACAATAAATTCGATAAGAAAAAAAGGTATAGCAAACAAATAATTTAACTGTAAACACGGAAATTTTTTTGTAGTCCGTAAAAAGGTTCTACAATTTTTCTGGTAATCTGAATTATAATATGTATTTAAACTGTAATAGTGTAACTTATTACACAATGGGCTTGTTTTACGGAGGATCTGGCAATAGCTATGCGGTTCTGTTTACATGTCTATTTTGATGTCTTCCAACAGTATTGCCACCAGTTTTAGGAGAAAAACTACGAAAAAATACCATTTAATTCTAAAATTACAAAAACATTCCATAAAAATACTAGCAATGCGTTTCACGTTTTTTTAAAGTCACTAAAAAGATTCCAAAATGCAGCTAGTATTTTTACGATATTTTTTTGTAATTTTAGAATAATTCTAAAATAAATTCTAAAATTGCAAAAAAATATCTTAAAAATACTAGCTGCATTTTGAAATCTTTTTAGTGACTTTAAAAAAACGTGAAACGCTTTGCTAGTATTTTTATGGAATGTTTTTGTAATTTTAGAATTAAATGGTATTTTTTCGTAGTTTTTCTCCTAAAACTGGTGGCAATACTGTTGGAAGACATCAAAATAGACATGCAAACAAAACCGCATAGCTATTGCCAGATCCTCCGTGAAACAAGCCCATTAATTGAAGCATATTTTTTCATATATATTTTTAAACTATACTCCTTTATAAATGAACAAAAATGACTGACCATTGACCGAATGATAAGTATTTTAAGATTAGGATGAAGTATAAAACGTGCTTTCGATCGTGTATAACTATGCTATGTGAAAATCAATTAAAAAAAACATACAACTGATATATTTGTGCACAAATGAAACAGTATGCCGGTCTTCGTTATAAAATGATAACAATAGCAACCATCAAAACAGGGAATAAATTTTCAAGCAGTTGCAGTAGGTAGTTATCACTTCAAATATAGCCATGTAACAATTTAAAATGCTTCAAATATAGCCATGCAACAATTTAAAATGCTTCAAATATAGCCATGTAACAATTTAAAATGCTTCAAATATAGCCATGTAACAATTTAAAATGCTTCAAATATAGCCATGTAACAATTTAAAATGCTAAAAAAAACATAATATAGACTTGATTGTTTTATATTTATCAGAAGTACAACCGGCTTCTTTGGTCGCTCGTAGTTTATAGGGATGAAAATATTTTTTTTTTAAATTAATATTATAATAGAAACAAACAAAATATGCACATCTTCTTTTATGCTATATTTTTATTACATAATTCTGCTTTCATTTCAGTTAGAAATCGCTTCAGATTTCTAATACAGACCGAAGCGAAATTTTTTAAAGATTTTAAGAATTTTAACCAAAACACCGGTTGCTGTTCTCTATACAAGTCAATGAAAAAGATTATTAACCATTTAACAACATAAAACTTAATTCTGAATGCATCAGCCGACATGGTTATAATATGCAACCATATTATTATTTGCAAATGACGGTACGTCAAAAATCATTATACTTTAATAAATAATAAACATAATTTATAGCAACGAAACATTACAACGATTATTTGGCACTTTATAATAATGATTAACTGTGCTCCAAAACATGTTTGACACTTGGAATATCCCCGTAAATAATAAATATTACTTAGAAACCTGCTACTTGACATAACATATACTACTTTGATATATTTAAAATATGCAAACAAAATATTTGCACATATCGGGTCTGTTTGAAGATTTATTCATGGTTTTGATGGTAGCTATTGTTATTATATTTTTTACAACTGATTGACAACGAAGACCGGCATAAATCGTTATAATTAAACTTTAATAAATCAAAAACATAATTTCATGCAACGACACATTACAACGATTTTTTGCAATTTAAAATTTAATGATTAAATATGCCAAACATGTTCGACACTTGGAATTTCCACGTAAATAATAAATATTACTTGGAAACATGCTATAACGGGACATGACATTTACATGACATCACACACACGTAACCAAAACACGGACAAACGAAAACCCGCTATTTAATTCTAATTATTGGCTTCTACTTTGTCAGTTCTTCAAAACGACCGAGAAAAAAATACTATTTTTGGCGCGAAATCCCCTTTAGGCGCCGAAAACCATCCCGAAGAGTTCGAAAACGGCCGTTAGCCTCTAAAAATTCCACGTGATCGTCAACTCAAAGAACACTTCAAAAAATATAAATTTAAAACAACCTACCTTATTGCAGACAATTTGAAGGACCCCCTAAGATGCAAGGGGTAATTCCTAGCCACCAATAAAGTTCTGTTTTGAGTGTTTGTCGGAACACAAGCGTCGTGTTGTGTTGGCGACGGAACGATCAAAAAGACGTCGACTCGTCTTGACTCCCGGCATGCAGTGCACTGGCAGTTCTGAGTTCCGGCAGACCTACACACTTCTGAGTGCGGGCAGAGGCGATTTCTGCGCGCAGGGGTGGAAGGTGGCGAGAGGGAGGGGAATGTTTTCTTCTGGTGATCTGCTGATGCGAGTGTGCTGTTTATTTGGGGGGTGCGGAATGAAATGGATTATTAACCGATGATGAAACCATTTTTTTTCTTATTGGTGTTTTTTAATATATATTAACGACATTTTATGATAAATAAGCATGACGCCTACATAATGAAGAATAGATCTTGTAACCTACTCTCGTACTTTTGATGCATAATTGATTGAAAATTTGATATAGGAATTTTTGGTCAAAATAAATTTTTTTTCCTGGTGATGATGAGTTGAGTTGATTGTTTACTGCTGTCTATTATCAGTCTCTGTACAGAGCTTTGTCAAAGCAACGTAACACCTCGTAATGTTAAAACGCGGTCAAGTGACGAGATCGATGCAGTAGCGCTTATTTTCAAGTATTATAAGAAGCTATAAGAAATATATCTACAAAAGAAAGGACAGATCCCGAAACATTGCCCCGTATTTTCAATGCATAAATAATTAAATATTGGAGAAATATGATATTTTAATATTTTTCAATTCACATAATTAACGATGATTGAATTTTTTAAATTGTCGTCTGGGCTTTTAACAATATATTTACGCAAAAAAGGATGTATCATGAAAAGGCGTTTCGTATTTTTAGTGCATAATTAAAGATTGGAAACGCTCAATTTTAATATTTATCTGAATTTGAAAGATTAATCGATGTTGAAATTTCTTTTTTTTTTAATTGGTGTGTTTCAATTAATTCACTCTATCAAAGCTACTTATGTTCATAAGCAAGACTTCTGCATAACAAAGGATAAATCTTGAAACCTACCCTCGAACTTTTGATGCATAAATGATTGGAAATGGGTTACTTTTAAAATCCATTGACTCTTTTTTTAATGATTATTTACTGGTGGATAGGGTAGGTACATATATATTCCGGCTTGTGTGCTTGATCAGAGACCCGCTTATGAAGCCTTCGTCAAGTAAGACAGACACAGAAAGAATTTTTACTGTCACAGAGAAAGGAAGTACACCCAGGGCAAAGGCGGGAATCGAACCCGCACCCGTTACAGCGCGCAGACTGCTAGCGTAATGGTCTGCGATGCAAACCACTCGGCCATCCGGGCCCCTTTACTGGTGGAGAAATTAATTAAGTTGAACGTTACCTGATGTATATTTTCTAACTTCTGTACAGAGTCTTTATCACAGCCACCCAGTTCCTCACAATTTTGAACCGCTGTAAAGTGACGATGAGATAGGGGATTATTTTTAGTGTTCTGGATGTGAAAGAAATAACCGATGGTGGAATTTTTTAATTGGTGTTTTATAATGCTCAAAACCAATATGTCTACACAAGGGAGGATAGATCCTGCAACAGTGCCCTTTATTTTTAATGCATAAATAACTAAATATTGGAAATGGGATATTTTAATACAGGGTGGCGCAAATAAAAGTGGCCCCGTCATGGAGATAAGAATAAGATAGTTCGAATTGTTGTAAAGTCAAAAACCAACGCAAAAACAGGTTTGCTATGTGAAGCTATTGATCGCTTCAATATTAAGCCCAAACAAACGCTTGGCGAATTATTTGCCGGAAACTATGCTATTGTTTGACAAGCTAGTTAGTATGCAATACAAACTTAATGTTTGTTCAGATGTGCAAAAAAAAAGTTCCCACTAGGGATTATTTCGACCATTATTTATCCTACAGAGTCAGACCTTTTTGTTTTTGTTGATCCAAAACATTCTAAATTGATTGCAAGACACAAAATTTGCATAAAGGGCCGTCTTCATATAATACGTAATAAGATTTGAACTCGGCAATAGCAGCACTAATGTGGTGCTAATAAAATCCAACCAATGCAAAAACAGGTTTGCCAAGTTAAGCCATTGCATACGCTTGAATAATTTTTTATTTCGACATGAAGGCTTTTAGGCGGCTTCAATAGTTTTCCTCGCCAAGCATATCAATGCATTCCTATCTCTAGGCCGGGGTCACTTTTATTTGCGCCACCCTGTATTTCTCTGAATTTATGATTCGAACGAGGCGGAGCGTATGTTTGTGGGATGGAAGACAATGTTTGACGTAGCTGTGGACGCCACAATAGGCGTATATCTTGTCAAATTTTTAACGAATTAGCTGTCTGTTGGGTTTGTTTGTAAGTTTTAAGGGCGAATGAGCCTGTTAGGCCATGTGTCTCTAAACCAAAGTGCCTCTGGGTTAAATTATTTATTATTAAAAATTATTTTCTAAGTCTCATTTTTCTGGCTGTAATGAATATTTTTACAAACGGTTTTTGTTATATGGTAAATGTAGCTGACTTATACGGGTTATGGCGTGCGGGTACTTAACAGTGTTATGAATAATGCAACTTTTAATGCATCGTTCCGCTAAATATTTCTGTTGTTGCATTCTTGAAATAAATGTTGACATCAGAAAAAAAAATAATGCATTGTTATTTTCTGGGTAAAATTTTAAAAATAAACATAATAAAGTTTTTTCACAGCAAGTTCTTAAAGGCGAATGAAGCCGAATGATTGCTGGTCTCCAAACGAAAGCGACTCTGTGTTAATCCGATTGGGAAAGAATATTTTCTAAACCCCATTTCTCCGTCTGCATTAAATAATTTTACGAAAGTTTTTTTTTCATATGATAAAGTAAAAAAGTATATTAAAAGTGTATTTTTAATGAAAAAATAGACTGACCAAAAACAAATGTTGTTGTTTCTAATGCCACTCGGTAACCGAGCCCGGAGTAGAAAACTACCCGATTTTAAGGCGAAGTGGGGCGGCTTCCGTTTTTATTGAGCGCCACAAGGGAGGAAGTCCGACTTTTGCTCGCAGCATGACACATCCGTTTTACAGGAAGGTCCCTTTCACACATCCATTCTCACTCACATATCGGAATTTTGATCCAGATCAAAGGCCGATAACCCCCTGATCTGGTACCTCCAGAGGTATTAATTTGGTATGGGAACATGGAGGACTTTGTGACCACGACATATTTAACGTGCCCCAGCCACCATTAGCAACACGGCGGTCTTTAGTCGAATCAAGCGCCGACCCTGCAACCATCAGAATTTGCGAGCACCGCCGAGGACAGAACCCACAACCCTTCCGATGCGAGCACGACGCTTCACACGACTGAGCTACCGCGGCTCAACAAATGTAAATATAGTTTTAGGAGAGTAAAAGGAGTAGCAAGTATTTAAGTTTTTAGAGTAAGAGAAATATAGAGTAAACTAATTGTGCTGATAAAGGCATTGAATTGGCATATCTGAGAGATACATACGTATAAATCCATCACCTGACTGTCATGCTTCCCAGCAACACACACAATTTTTTTTTTAATTTATAAATTTCATAATTTCACTACATTTTAAAATTTGAAGTATAATAGATTCAGTTATATAATCATTTGTTACAGAAATATGATTTGAAAAATTTTAATGAAATGAAATTTTCGATTAAAAAATAAAATTTTATTCTCATACAATGAAAACAAGCTTACACTTCAGTCGCCAACCGGCGGCGCAACTGTTAGGGAGCTAGTCTTTGGAGCTTCTGGGTTCGGGTTCGAATCCCGGTAAGGCATGGATGTTTGTGTTTGTCAATAAATGTTGTTATTTGTCTATGTGTTTGTGTCGTCTCTTTCTTTGTGTGTCTCTTGTGCCTGTGTCATTTCTGGGGTTGGGTACAATAGACCTGAGGTCGCAGTGCTTGGCGAACTTGCCCCCCACCAAGAAAGTCGTAAGTCACAAGTCATACACTTCAGTCAATTTGATAATCCCTCAAAGAGTTAAAAAAACAAAAAAACAAAAAAAAAACTTTCGGAGTACTGTGGTCCCCTCCAAAAAAATGTCAAATTCCGACTGTTTTCTCTAAAACAAAGCAAAACTCGGCCAGTAACTCCAAATCCCAGACAAGAAGTCCGCAACAGAAAACACTTCTTCAGCCAAAGGGGGGTGAAGTGAAATGAAACGGAAAGATGAAAGTGTCACTGCCAAGTGGCGCGAGTCAACATAGGAGTCAAGCCAATTCCAAGTTATTTGGCCAAACAAACGCCACTGAGCGATAGAAATAACTGGAGTGCTTTCTCTGAGTTCAAATAACATGTGATTGGTGAAGGGCCTTTGTCCCGGTTCGGGGATTCTTTTTGTTAGTTTGGGATGGCAACGGTTTGATATGGGTGATTTGTTTTTGTTTGTGGTTATGTAAGGTTTAAAGGGGGTCCGGGTGGCCGAGTTGTTTTGATCGCAGCGTATTACGCTAACACTGTACCGGGTGCGGGTTCGATTCCCGCCTTCACCCAGGGTGTACTTCTTTTCTCTGGGTCAGTAAAAATTCTGTCTGTGTCTGTCTTATTTGATGAAGGTTTATAAGCAGGTCTCTGATCACGCACACAAACCGGAATATACATGTACCAACCTACCTACTTAAGGTTTAAAAGTTTATGGAGGTTGCAATATAAGATGGAGGGGGATGGAGGCTTGGGGAGCCGATTCGATTCATTCGTTCGCCTAGCATGCAAAAGGTCCCAGGTTCGGGTTCATGCATTGTCAAAATGACTGCCGATCTATAAACGGCCAGTACATCCAAAAAAAGTCCATCGAATACCCCGTGTAGGGGAAATATGCTCCAAAGGCCAGACGCCATTTATGATGTCTCCCTTAGAATTTCGTTGGGTGCCTGCTCAGATGTCTACCTCGTCACTTGCCTACATTACGAATCTTCGCGGCTGTGTTAAAGCTTTGTTAGGATGCTAGAAATAATCAAACCGAAAGAACATTAAAGACAAAAATCTTCAGTCGCTATGGATGCATCGAGATTATAATCAATACCGAAAGAACATTATCAAGACATATATACATCTTCAGTCGCTATACATTCCTGGGAATTTATACTCCGTTTCAATTTATCCTCCACCTCAATTTTGGTTAAACCTTCGAGCATTGGGAACTTCATTTTTACGAATCCTACCATATTCTTAAAAACTGAAATAACTTAGTTAACTCTTCCAAACCCGAATTCTCACCTATTTGGAAATGCATTTGAGCAACAGATAAACGTTTAGTAATACCGTTTAGTAACTTTAACATATTGGATATAATTCTGCCTCACCTTTCTTAAATCTATTACAAATAGTTATTTTTCTACGATAAATCACATACTCTATATTCAAAAATCATACATAGTCGCATTTCACCATATTTCAATACAAAACTATCATCATATCAACACATATCAATCACTTTTCATTGCACGAAGACCTACATTCGAGATCCAATTTCATTTTATACGTGAGAAACGATTTTATAACACTCTCTTTTTCATTCAAACACCTCAGTATTCAGTATCTTACCCCTATTTACTGTCTAACTGTACCATTTATTTGAGAAACGCTTGTGCAATCGCTGCTCTATCATTGCATTTAGAAAAAGGTCCCTTGTTTGGTTTGTAAAAGTCGTAAATGAAGTTTTTCGATACGAATTGAATTGCGTTATTTTAATCAGCATTGTTAAGCTTTGATTTCATACCTACGTTTTAAACCCCATTCAATTTCTTAAAACGATCGGAAATCATTAATCGATAGATTTTGAGTGTTATCAATGACAGAGGATAAAGAATATAAAAATATAAAATTTGTATATTGAAGCGGTACACGAACCTTTGAGGGTTAGACCAGTATTTTTCCGGGTCGAAGTATATCACAAGCTTTTCCAGCAAAAAAAATCTAAATTTCAAAATTTTATAAATAATGGATTGTTAATGGATATTCAGCTTTTTTCATACCCTCGCAGGTTCTATCTTCTCCTAACATCACGGCCTACTCAACTACTAAGGCCGAAGAAGCTTTCCCAAACAAGCTCGGGGACGGAAATTTTGACGTCATAGTTCCGAGTGACGTTGTTCCAAATATGAAGACAACCTGTCTCGAAATCTGTTCGGAACCACTCGTTCACGACTGACCACAATTTTAGTGTTCCGAATGTGTCCGAACTAGTTTCTCGATCTTCGGCACTGGGAACAGTGACGTCAAAATTTCTGTCTACGTTCATGTTTGGGAGAGCTTCTCTGGCCTTGTTATTGAAGTTGGCCGTGCTTACATCCATCCTATAAATATATCGTTTTGGACAAAAAAAAATCAATCCAATAAACAATGCAGGGATGCTTTTTTGGTTGATCAAGCCTTTTGCACACTCGGCATATTCTCCAGAACTGAGAACCATTTTTTTTTGTAGCACCATCTAGACGGCTCTCGCAACCAATTTTGACGCTCAAATTACAATGAATCTAGCTCTTTGCAGATGTTAAAAGTATTTCAAGAGTGAATTTTACCGAGAGAGCCCAGGCCGAATAGGTACTCATTCTTTACTTGTCACGTAATCATACATAATCATATGACATGCTTACCGAGGATTTTCCCATCCTGAAAATCTTCGCAGACTTGAACCCGTGATCTTGGGCCTATGAGGCAGGAAGTAATATCTCACAGTCACTGAGCCGAAAATATAAGAGATATGTTACTAGTGCACGCTTAATCTGTCGCGATCCAAAGTCATGACATTGGATCGGCGTATATCCGGCGTATTGGAATTAGGCCAATTGGCTTGTTTTAGGTGACGTAATTCCTTCTAGCTGTCATTTCTGACTTCATGACTTCATTCGACCGATGCTGCGATTGGTGCTCTATACGCCGGGCGACATTCATTCACTAATCGGGGCTCGAGAAAGAATTATTTTCATTCAGCCTTTACGTTGCAACTCAAGATCTGAAACATGCTCATTGTCAAATACACGATTGACAAACCACGACGACAATTTTTCTCAAAATGGGCGATTTTCAACAGTTCATTTTATCCGGGGGCAAAGCAATAGAGTGTCGCCGCTGTGTTGATTACAGTCGTCGAGCGATCCATCAACTAGAATTCCGTCCAGATCATCCATCTGGGTACGGCTAACCTGCCAATCAGAAAGTCACGGTTTGTCACGGCCAATGCGGCATCGACACGTTACTTTTGACGGATCCAATCAGGTTAGGGTGTTGAATTTCAGATGCAGTCATTGGATACGTTTGAGCGAACTTTGTGACGACATTTAATATGATGGAATGGGATTGCATTAATTGATAATTGGTGGCTTTATACGTTTAACGTTGATGCTTTTGGATACTTCCTGATCATTTAAGCATAATGATAATAATAGAATGTGGCTCTGCTGATCTTGAAGAATTAAATGAAAACGTACACTCTTGAATTAAGTTTAGTTTAGTTTGAATTCTCGTTGCACTAGAGGTACACAAGGGCTTTTGACGACGGGCGTCGTATTTTAGAACCACGGTCAAGTGACGTGCCGACACCTGAGTAGGCACCCAACGTAACCGTTAATTGCGACATCGTACGCAACGTTAGGACTTTGAAGGATATTTAACGTGCACTCCCTCCACACGGGGTATTATTCGTCGGACATTTTTGGCTGCACGGGCCGTTTATAGGTCGGCAGTTATTTTGGCGATGCCCGGACCCGAACCTGGGACCTTCCTCATGCTAGGCGAATGCCTAACCGACTGGGCTCCCCAGCCCCACTCTTAAATTCAGAATAAATAATAAAAAAAATATATTAACCTGCCTTAAGGGCGAATGAAACCGGATGTCTTGTTTCCAAATCGAAGACTTTTCTCTCTGTTAATCTAATAGAACAAATAATTTTCTGAACCAAATTACTCCGGTTGTACTGAATAGTTTTGCAAACGTTTTTGTATGATAAATGTAGCTGGCTTAAAGGTCCATACAGCCACTACTAATACAATTTTTTGAAATTTGCTCAAATATATTGTTGTAAAATTATATATTGAAAATCAAAAATAAATATTCGAACCAATTTTAAAAAGTGGTAAAAATGGGTTAAGACCGACTGAATAGCATTTTAGGGACGTTAAAGTTAACTATATTTATTACATAGAAAAACGCTAGTAAAGATATGCAATACAGCAGCCGAATTTGGCTTAGAAAAGTTTTTTTTTCCTATTGGATTACAGAGAGAAGATTTCGGTTTGGAGATACCCGGCTACCGCTCCCATTCCCCGTTAAGTTATTGCCAAAAATATAATTAAAATTCATGAATAAAACCACGTTAATTATTAGCGCAAATAGTTTATTCTGTAGAAATTTACATTTACATGTGTCGGTGGAAACACAAGTGGCCCACCTTCTTCAGCATACATAAGTCAGACTTGTGTTCCCACAGAAACTTGTAAATTTCTTCAGAATAAACTCTTTGCGCCAATAATTAACGTTGTTTTATTCACGTTTCTAGCGCAAAGTTGAAGATATTCTCTTTCGCGCCTTCACATAACTAATAGGCTTGTTCTCACCTAACCATAGTTTAGTTTGAATTATCGTCGCACTAGAGCTACACGAGGGCTATTGGCGACGGGCGTCGTATTTTAGAGCCACAGTCAAGTGACGAGCCGACACCTGAGTAGGCACCCGACGCAACCGTTAAGGGCGACATCGTACGCAGTGTTAGGACTTTGAAGGATATTTAACGTGCACTCCCTCCACACGGGGTATCATTCGTCGGACATTTTGGCTGCACGGGTCGGCAGTTATTTTGGCGATGCCCGGACCCGAACCTGGGACCTTCCGCATGCTAGGCGAATGCCTAACCAACTGGGCTCCCCAGCTCCTCTAGCACAAAGTTGAAGATATTCTCTTTCGCACCTTCACATAACTAATAGTCCTGTTCTCAGCTAACCATAAGAAAAACCACATATATCAGACACAAATCTACAAACGAAAAAAAACACACATTTATTTTCTCAATGGTGGGATATGTTACCCCATCCTATGGCACTGAGTGTTATTTAATTGCCTCTTGATACGCACTTAACGATTCGAATCCGATCATTGACACAGTGCTCAGTGAATAATTCTCACGAGCAGCGAGAATACGCGTGGGAAGTTGCGTTTCATGAATCTTTTTTAGTGCTTGGATCAGGTGATCTCATGCTCTCAAGGTATTGTAATTTTTTTTATGTAGGTAATAGTTATTTTACCTGTTCTTTCATTAAATAGAAGAGTTTGTGACTTGAATTGGAATTCTTGATTTGAGGTTCTTCGTTTTATTATGTTAAAAGGATACGGTACCCAAAAATTGGTCAAAATATCGATTTTTCAGTTTTTGCTTCTTATTATTCACAATATTTTTCTGAACATTTACTGAAAGTTTCATAATGATATCTTTTGTAGAAGAAAAGTTATATTAATGACTCCAGAAAATATTTAATAAGTTTGAATACGTATTTCGTCTGCTTCCAACCTTTTTTCTCGGTTTTTGCGTTTTCCAATTCTTGTGTTTAATAAATCCCTAAGGCTTTTTTGCTAATTAAGTTAGAATTTTGAAATTTTTAACCTGTGTTCTCATGTAAATGGTGCACAAAATTGTGCATGGAATAAGGTCTACTATGTCTGGTTGTTTTTTTAAAAAATGTTGAATTCAATAATTTGTATTTTTTTGTGATTTTCAGTACAAATGTATGTTACTTTTTAACTGTAACTCACATTTTAAAATCCATGCACAGTTCTTGAACAAATAGTTCTAAAAACAAACTATAAAAGTTTGGTGGAGTTATTCTCAAAATTGAAAGAGGAGTAGCGTTTTAAAAAAAGTTCAAAATTTTGACTTTAAAAAAAAATGAAAAACTACTTTTAAATATTTGTTTTTATTGCTGGAAGATGTTTATTTCGAGTGAACATTACATAAAACCACAATAATTTACAAGTTTATGTTATTATTTCTAGAAATAATGTTTTGGGTACCGTATCCCCTTAATTTAACCATCTTATTGATACAGACTTATAAACCATAGAGATAGCAGTAACGTGTTCTCTATGGCCTCAACATGGCTACCGTACAAGCACCAAATCCCCTCATAGTTCTCCATTACGTGACTCCTCTTGAAAGTGTGCACGGTTTTACTATCTCTATTGTATAAAACTGTCAACAGCCAGTCAAATTTTCCAGCAATACTCATTATTTAAAAAACAAAATGAATAAATTTCATTATTTTATTAAATAAAAAGTATTGATGAAGCTTTTGAAAGACTTTTCTACAGAAATATAATATTAACAATATAACACGAAGTTCTAACAGAACTAAAACAGCCTACTTTCCTGATGCTTAAATACTTACTGAACTTCTTATAGAAAAACAAGTAGATTTGAAACAGTAACTGTCACCTAGAACCGCTTCTACACAAGATTTATGCACATTAGAAAAAAATCGCCAAATACAGCATCAAGTTGTAATTTAAACTTTTAAAAGCCAGAACCAACTATTTTCATTAATTTTCCTTTGCCAATAAAATTAATATTATTTATCGTCTGTTTGATTTACTTGCAGTTCGAAGAATAATTAAATATTTATTATTCAAAAAACACGAAACTATAATAAATTGCACTAAAAAAAATGTAATTTAAAAATTAACCTCATTTTTATGCAAAAAATATAATGTATGCCGCTTTGTAAACAAATACTGAACAATCAAAGAATTCCATTGTGCTACATTTTATGACGTCAATCAAAACTGCAAAAATAAATCTTAGCAAAAATAAATTATCCTTCATTTATTAATAGTAAATAAATAAAGTTTATTATGCAATTGTTGAATGGCAACAGCGATTAAAATGACTGAAAAAATAATTGTAATTCTAATTTAATGGAAATTCGCCAACAGATAGTAGACAGATGTCCGTCCGGACGTACGGACAGACGGACAAAAGGTATGAAAGTTGGGTCTCTAAGGTCATACTTTTCTAACAAAAAAAGTTTTTTTAAGATCTGACGGATACAACGGATTTTGGAAGGTACGGACGGACAGACGGACATCGTCAGCATGTCAATATGCAATTGCTAATGTGGAAACAGCGATTAAAATGACTTAAAATTAAATTCCAATGGTAATTCAACGGGAAATTCGTCGACACACAGTAGACGCTGTCCGTCCAGACGTACAGACAGATGGACAAAAATTATGAAAGTTGGGTCTCTGAGGTCATACCTTTCCAATAAAAAAAAAGAATTTTGAAGATCCGACGAATAGAACAGGTTTTTCAAGGGGGGTACGAACGGACAGACAGACGGACATCGTCAGCATGTCAATATCTACTTTTTCATATTTTTTAAAATTCTTTCTAATTAAAATAAAGAAAAGCAGGCTAAAAATACAGTTCAAAATTTAAATTTGTTATTCATGCAGTAAAAACAAGTTAACACTTTTAAAAATTAATTTTTCAAATTTTGTTGCAGAAAAGTAAGTATAATATATGTTGAATAGTTTTCGCACTTTCTTGTTGATTTGACGAAGTAGAGATTTTTTGACGTATTATAGAAGTTTTATATGATTTAACCGTAAATAAAAAAAAATATTTAAATTAAATATTTAGGTGAAAGTTAGTATAACTGTTTTACTATCTTTACCAACATGAGTAAAAAAACTCATTAAAAATAGCTTATAGCAAAAGTTTTATAGCATTAAAATTCTTTTGAAAACACTTTTACTATTAAAAATATTTAAATTTGTGCAGTTCCTTTGGTGGTAAAAGAATGAATTATCATCGCACTAGAGCTACACGAGGGCTATTGGCGACGGGGGTCGTATTTTAGAACCACAGTCAAGTGACGGGTAAAAGAATGAATTTAGAAAATAAGAAAATTTGTTATCTTTTTACTAGATGTATATGTTCTTTCAAAAATAGGATTTTCCATATCTAAGATCTTTTTCAGTTCTTTTTATGTTTTCGGAAGCATTGTCTGCGACTTGTTGGTTATTTAAAAAATAACAGGTTAAAAAAACGACAAAAACCCAGGATATTAACTGTTCAGGAAAATGCACAGAATAGTTTCATTGCACCTGTATTTTTCAATTGCTATTTACAAACCCGTGGGTTTGTACACTATATGTGGGAAGTGTTATAAAAGCGTGGGAAATTCTTAAAATTTGTGAATGGCAACTGTTTATATTGCATTCGACCTTTAATTGAATTTAAAGAGAGTATAATACCTGTGAAAATAATAATGAATTATTTTTTTAAAATTATAAATGCATTAGACGTAGAAAACTAATCATTATTCAGATTTAATATTCATTTTTAATGAAAAAAATGATTATGCGCGATTATAGTAATATATTTCAACGAAAGTTAAGACCTTTAATCGCAAAAAAATGTTGTTTTTTTTAAAAATACACTAAGTTTAAAATACATTATATTTAATCAATCTCATTTCTGCTTAATGTAAGGAATCATTCGTGGCGAAATTTTATCACGTTTCTCAATTGTTGATAAACGCGCCATTTTAATTCATTGACTATAATATTCATCTTGCATAATTGTCCATTTCTTAATTGCATGGTTTTTGAAATTTTATGCTTGATAATTTCTATTTATATAACCAAATGACTTGAATGTTTTTATAAATATCAAACATACTTAAATAATTACTAATATACAGGGTGTCCGTTAAAGAACGTTCGAGTTTCGAATTGTGACCTGACATCACGCCTTGTGATTTCTTCCTTTGGGGCTTCGTAAAAGATCGGGTCTACGTTCCACCCCTACCCCCACGATTTACCAACCTTGAAAGGTAGAATTGCACAGGCTGTTGCTTCCATTACTCCGGACTTGCTGCAGACAGTATGGGAAGAATTGCATTTTCGTTTGTATGTGTGCCGTATCACTAAAGGCGCACACAGTGAGCACTTATATGAAAAACTAGGTTAGTTTTCCTTCAATGTCATGTATGATTTGTTATATTTAGTATAAAATAAACTCCTGTAATATACCATTAAAACTCGGACATTCTTTTACGGACACCCTGTACAATATACCGTACCCGACGCCGCCTACAATGATGCCCTTAAAAGTTGGTTGGTTGGTTGGTTGGTTGGTTGGTTGGTTGGTAGACATATATATTCAGGTTTGTGTGCTTGGTCAGCGACCCGCTTATAAACCTTCGTCAAGCAAGACAGACACAACAGACAACACACACACATAAGTGGATCCCTCTAATTTTTAGAGACAGAGGCCAACTAGAGGATCCCCATAATTGGCTTGTCACCCCCAGAGGTATTGATTTGGTATGGGAACTTTAGAGGACTTTCGGACCCAACAGATTTAACGAGCACGTACTCCGCATATACTCGGTAGGTCTTCAGTGGTACCGGACTTGATCGCAGGACCTTCCGATCCCGAGACCGAGACGCTGACCACTAGGCTCACTACGGCCCTCTTAAAAGTTCGTTAGGTGCCTACTCTAGTGCCGGCTTGTTACTTTATTGTTGTTCTAAATCACAACGCCCATCAACACTAACCCTTGTGTAGCTCTAGTGCGACGATATTTCTTCCCAACTCAAAGATGTGACCAAACAAGTTGTTTGGTGCGCTCCTAGTGAGTCTTTTCCACTTGCCACTCCGCACCGATCACCCGCTTGGGCTAGGAGAAATAGTAGCTCAAGTACTGACTGTAAGCGCGCCATGCCTGCGGCCCACCTTTTCCTCTCCTTATGCAAATTAGTTGTCGGTTTCCACTATATAAGCTCCTGCCTTCAAGCTGTTGCGAGGGCTGTTAGCTGTTACTTGCCCTTGCGCCGGTCTGTTTTGTCTAGTGTTCTGTTTATTGCGATCTAATTCTGATTTCAATGTTTTACCTTTGAATAAAAGATTTATTTTGAGTTTCACGCCTTGTTAACTTTTAGAGGGTTCTACTCCAACCACTAACCCTTGTGTAGCTATAGTGCGACGATATTTCTTCCCAACTCAAAGATGTGACCAAACAAGTTGTTTCTCAAGTGTCGGCTCGTCACTTGAATGTTGTTCTAAATTACAGCGTCTGTCCGTTCAAATAACCCTATGCAGCTTTAGTACGTTAATTCAACCCAAATCAAATATGTGACCAAACATGGCCACCGACTCGGCACCGCAAGCTGCCGACAGTTTTATCTGTCCTCCGCCATCGTCGATTGTACGGTTTCGGATGACCTGTGCTCGGTTCTTTTTAGTGATCTGTTTGGATGCCTCCTCTTAGCACAGTTCCCCCTTTCTCAAAAAGTGTATGGGGATAGGGTGGCACGAGGTGATAAGAGTTTTCCGGAGCGAAATATCGGGTCGACGATTTTCGGGAGATATTTCGGGCTAAAACGGGAATAACGGGTATTTGAAGAATTTTGTATTGCTCGGTTCGCACGCTAAGCAAAGAAATAAAGTGTTGACTTTCAATACAAAAAAATATTCTATGAATAAGCAAACAAGCTCTCTCAGTTTTAATTTTGTGGTTAATAGTCCATTCTAACTTTTGTTACCGTCAATGCGGGTAACTTTGGTCCAAAATTCTAGTTTGTTTGTAAGAGAAGAATAAATTAAGCTACAAAAACCATTTAAACACTTTGAAATCACCATTCATTTTAAGTATGTACGGTTCACCATTCATTTTAAGTATGTACGGTTCACCATTCATTTTAAGTATGTACGGTTCACCATTCATTTTAAGTATGTACGGTTCACCATTCATTTTAAGTATGTACGGTTCACCATTCATTTTAAGTATGTACGGTTCAACATTCATTTTAAGTACGATTGTACGGTTTCAGATGACCTATACTCTTTGCTTTTTAGTGATCTGTTTAGATGCCTCCTCTTAGCACAGTTCCCCCTTTCTCAAAAGTGTATTAGGATAAGGGTGGCACGAGGTGATAAGAGTTTTCCGGAGCGAAATATCGGGTCGCAACGGTGTCGGGCGGTTTTCGGGAGATATTTCGGGATAAAACCGGGAGGAGGGTGAATTGAAGATTTTGTATTGCTTGGTTCACATACTACATTAAAAAAATTGTTCAAATTTATTGCTAAAAATTGTGTTTTTCCCCGTAATTTCATGTTGTGTTGTTGAAGCAATACAAAAAATTTTAGAGGGCAAATAATGATGCACAGTTAGCACAAAAATTGTGTTGAAGGCGCAATGCGCACGTATTCGTCCGAAATGTTGTTCAGCATCTGCTCTATAATATATATTATATTTACTTAGAAATTAGTGTTGTAATATTGTTATATATATATTTTAGAAACAATATATTTTGCAGGTTTTTCCCAATCGCGCATGCATATGATTATAATAATTATCTTATCTCGTGATCGTCAGTCGTGTTGGAACAACACAAATTGGTGTGCGTACAAAAGATAGCATTAACATTTCTCCTAATTGTACCAATATGCACTTAGGAAAAACTTGTGTTTAAGCAGCACAAGTGTAATACAAATATTGTGTAAAAAAGACAACTTTACAATATAGTGTTGTTTTCAATACAAAAATTGCACTGGTAACATACGAACACACATTATTTGTGTTGTACCAACACAACTGGCGATCGTAAGAGGCGACGATTGTTATATCCATGCGCGATGGACAAAAAAAACACACCTGACAACTACATTGTTTTCTAAAATATGCATAGAAAAAATTACAATATTCATTTTAAAATTCCGTAGCATATATTTTTAATTTTCAGTATAAAGAGCAGGTACAATGAAACATTAAAAAGAAGTTGCTGAACTTCATTTATCGGAATAATACATGCGCTTTGCACCTTCAACAATATTTTTGTGCTGACCATGGGTCATCATAATTGGGTCGCCACACAATTTCTGTATTGGTTCAACACTGGGAAAAAAATAACTTTTTGTATTGGAACGCAACACAAGTTTTTTTCTGGAGTATGCGGCGATAGAGTACCACACAATGATAAGAGTTTCCGAAGCGAAATATTGAGTCACAGTGGTGTTGGTGATATTTCCCGGGAGAAATTTCGGGATAAAACGGGAGGAGGCTATTGAAGATTGGGTAAGACCGGAGACGCACATGATGCAACGATTTCGTTGATGCAAGACAAAATGTTTTACTACACTAAGAGAAAACGTTTGTAGGAGGGAGGGAGAGTAGTTACATATATATTCCGGCTTGTGTGCTTGATCAGAGACCCGCTTATGAAGCCTTCGTCAAGTAAGACCGACACAGAAAGGATTTGTTACTGTCACAGAGAAAGGAATATACATCCAGGGCGAAGGCGGGAATCGAACCCGCACCCGTTACAGCGCTCAGACTGCTAGCGTAATGGTCCAAACCACTCGGCCATCCGGGCCCCAAAACGTTTGTTCAATAAGAGCACAAACGAAAAACCATTGAATGGTATTTTGTAAAACTGGCAACAGTACAACATTGTGTTGTTTCAATACAAAAATTGTATTAATAGCTTTAGGCCCGTCCGTGGCCGAGTGGTTAAGGCATCAGCCTAGAGGTTCAACCTTCTCAGGAGTGCGGGGGGTTCGAATCCCACTTACTGCCAGTCATCCTATAAATCGGATCTGTGCTGGAAATAGTAGAAAATCCTCATCACGGATGGGCCCGAGTACACAGGGACAGACGTGCTCGTTAAATCTGTGATCTGTGGAGTCCAAAGTCCCGACGGCGTTAGCGTACGATGTCGCTCGAAGTTCCGTTGGGTGCCCGCTCAGGTGTCGACCTCGTCACTTGACCAGGGTTCTAAAATACGAGGCGTTATTGGCTGTGTTAAAGCTCCTGAAGGAGGCTAGAAATAGGCAGCCGGAAACGATTACGTTCTGTATTAATAGCATGACAAAATTGTATTAATGTTACACGAACACACATTTGTGCTGTTCCAACACAACTGACGATCGCGAACGGAGACAATTATTATACCCATGCGCTATTGGCAAAAAAATATGCAAACCATATTCTTTTCTAAAATATGCGTAATAAAATAATAACATTCATTTTAAATTACCGTAATATATATTTTTAAGCTTTAATATAGCTATTTTTAACCTTACAGAGCATCTGCTAAACTACACTTCGGAAGAATGCATGCTTGCTGGGCCTTCAACACAATTTTTGTGCTGGCCATGATGCATAATTGGGTCGCAACACACTTTTTGAATTAGTTCAACACTGGGAAAACACAATTTTTTGCATTGAAATTCAACACAAGTTTTTTTTAGTGTAGCAACGGCGATGGAGTACCATACAATGATAAATGTTTCCGAAGCCAAGTATAGGGTAAAAAGGAGGTTGGTGATATTTCCCGGGAGAAATTTCGGGATAAAACGGGAGGGGAGAATTTAAAATTCGGTATCACCAGAGACGCACATGATGCAATGTTTTGTTGATGTAAGACAAAATGTTGGAGAAAATTGGAAAGTCGAAACCCAGTCACTCGATTTTTAAGAAATGTTTAAAATGATAAATAATGATAAAAGTATAGGGGGAACTAGGGACATTTGACCCCTAGGATACATGACCCAATGCCTTTTTCTCAGCAATGGAAAAGTTTTGTGAGTTGAAAGTGGCATCACTTTTTTCCTTTCAGCCAGTTGATCACATTGTGAAAAAAACGAGCTGAATCATTGCGTATTTGTTAAGTTATGCGAAGAAATACGTTTTCATGCACTGAAAGTAAATTTTTGAGGCCGTAAGGTTTTTCGGTCTACTTTTTTTGGTTTAAAAGAAAGATTTTTTCAATTAGTTATTTGTTTAGTTCATGCTATTAGCTACAGTTACATGCATAATAGTGCTAATGTAATTATTCGCAAATGACTTTGTTTTGGGATTAAACAAAAAAAAGTGCAACTCGGGATAAGTGACCAATTAGGGATAACCAATTAGGGATATGTGACCCTAATTGGTTATCCCTAATTGGTCCCTAATTCCCTTATCCCTAATTCCCGTAGGGAACCAAACCAATTAGGGATATGTGACCCAAGTAAACAACACAAAAGTAGACAGAAGTAGACCAAGTAAATTTTTTTAAAAATCACGGGAGTCCCAAAAGTAATTGACTGGGTCCTTAACGAAGTATAAGGTTTGTTTGGAAGGTATACAAGGGAATTTTTTTTAACGAGCTTACAATTCAATATGCAGAAAAAATCGATGGAAATTGTTTAAAATGTCCTAAAATGGATAATACATCCCAAAATGATATTGATAAAATAGTAGCGATTCTTCAACCACATGTGATTTCTCTGCAAAATAAAAGAAGCCCCAGTTTTGTATTTCGAACAGAATTTACTTTTAAATTTGATTATTTCGTTAATATAAGCATAATTAATGAGATAAAAATAAAAATTAATAATTTTGCCTGAAAATACTATAAAATCTATATAAACTTTATAATATGATATTAGTTTTGTTATTTGGTAAAAGTTTTTGATTATTTTAAGTTATACTACCACATTTTGGGGTTGGGTCACGTATCCCTAATAGGTGGGTCATGTATCCCTATGCATTGGGATACATGACCCAAAACTAAAGTTTTAAATAATTTATATTTTACTACTATTTCAGTTAATACTACAGAAAAATACTAATATATATTGTGTACTACTTTATGAAGTACAAATTATCTGCATTTACACATTCATAAATAGTGTTTTTTAAAGTTACAAGCAAAAAACTTCGAGTGGGGTCATATGTCCCTGGTTCCCCTAATATAAATTAATCAAAGATCAATTTATATATTTTTTAGATAGTTAGTTGTTTTAAAGAATAGTCATGTTGTGATTTTGGTTTTCTGTTGGGTGGTTCATGTACCTTTTAATGGAAGTAAGGCTTACGACAATGCTAAATCGCAGTTTTCAAAGCATCTCTTTTTTGCGTAGACTCCAAATCAACTTCAACGACTTGATTGTTTAAATTATTGTAATTGGAGCTATAGGGTTTTGTATGAAATAAATTTTTCCCAAATATCTGAAAACAATAGCAAGAAAACTAAAGTTAAAAAAGTTTTGTTGGTTGTAAAGCATTATGTGGGCGTTTCTAAGAAAAAAAATTCCAAATGTTTGTACATCCGCTCACCGATTGAGACATAATGCAACAATTAATGGTAAATCAACAAAATGATGCATTCTGGTCCTGTGCATATCCAATCTAATTGCAGATACTGAACAGTGGATGAGGTTTTCTTTTTGAAAATCAAACAATTAATTTATTTTACAATATATTTGTTTACAATGCTTTGATGTTAGGAAAAATGATTTTTATACTAACGCATAATCAATTTTGATAAAGGCAAAGAATCTAAGTAAAAATATAAAGATTTATGCAATGTTTTATTCAAAACATATTCCCAGCAAAAATCACGAATTCCGCTAATTTCTGTAGAATGAAATAGAATAAATATCTTGTAAAATTATGTTTGAAAATTCCTTGACAGAAGAAAATAAATTAGCTTTCTCTATCTCAAAATTTTAGTGGATGACTCTTTCTAAAATTTTTTATTTTAAAAATGTGTCATCACTGATAAAACTTGCGGTCCTAAATATCGGTTCTATTCTGCGTCAATGTCAAGAATTTTTCCAAGATAAAACTTGTGAAAACTGGCATAGGGGGCCCGGGTGGCCGAGTGGTTAAGATAGCTGCCTCCGCTAACAGTCTGCGCACTGTACCGGGTGCGGGTTCGATTCCCGCCTTTGCCCTGGGTGTAATTTCTCTCTCTGTGACAGTAAAAATTCTTTCTGTGTCTGTCTTACTTGACGAAGGTTTATAAGCGGGTCTCTGATCAAGCACACAAGCCGGAATATATATGTATCAACCCTATCCCAACTGGCATAGAATTTCATAGTTAATGTATTTTGTTGGTGTCCTCAATGATGAAATATAAATATTGCGCTTTTAATTAAAAGTCTTAATTACTCAGTAAGACTCTGGGAAAATAAAAGCTGAGCTTATACATATTTGATTATATTTGAAAAAGATAAACCTTCTGTAATTGGCTTGTTTCAGGTGACGTATATTTCCTTCCAGTTTTCATTTCTGCCTTTGGGGGCTGGGTAGCCCAGTCGGTTAGGCACTCGCCTAGCATGCGAAAGGTCCCAGGTCCGGGCATGTGGAAACAGCGATTAAAATGACTTAAAATTAAATTTCAATGGTAATTCAACGGGAAATTCGTCGACACACAGTAGACGCTGTCCGTCCAGACGTACAGACAGATGGACAAAAATTATGAAAGTTGGGTCTCTGAGGTCATACCTTTCCAATAAAAAAAAAGAATTTTGAAGATCCGACGAATATAACAGGTTTTTCAAGGGGGGTACGAACGGACAGACAGACGGACATCGTCAGCATGTCAATGTTCAATGTTTTGGCATCGCCAAAATAACTGCTGACCTATAAAACGGCCCGTGCAGCCAAAAATGTCCGACGAATAATACCCCGTGTAGTAGAGGGAGTGCACGTTAAAATATGCTCCAAAGTCCCAACGCTGCGTATGATGTCGCCCTTAACGGTTGCGTTGGGTGCCTACTCAGGTATCGGCTCGTCACTTGACTGTGGTTCTAAACTACGACGCCCGTCGCCAATAGCCCCCGTGTAGCTCTAGTGCGACGATAATTCAAACTAAACTAAACTCATTTCTGCCTTTTCTTCGATCTGTGCTCTGATTGGTGCTCTGTTTCAATGTGACATAAGATTCACAAAACGAAGCTCCACCATTTTTTTTTTTAATTTCAGCATTTCTATTACCATTCAACACCTGGAATAGGCCCATTGCCTCGAGTGAAAACTTACACTTAGAAAATATATTTTGAAATAGAATTATTCAATTTAAATTTATCTCTGTTGCGTAACATACGATTTTTTTGGTATGCAGAAAATTTTGCTTCAGTAAAAAAAAAAATGCTTGGCCTATTTGGTAACGGCAAGTTGCTATGATACGATCAACTTCCGACAAAATATCACCAGCAATAAAGTGCCTTTTTAGTTTAATAAATTTGGAATAGTTTTCATTTTGAATTTAGGGAAATTTTCAAAGAACTCAAAATTTAAGTAAGCTTTACTATATAAAAATTTTGTATTCAATTTTTGGAAAAAAATTCTTAGTACTCTGAAAAATCCAATTAAAAAAAACCCAGGAAACTCGAAAATAAGTTTATGTGACTCAGGATACCGCATGTGGAAAGTACTGTTTTTCCCTCGTTGTAAAAAATAGTACTAATCATAGATATCATAGTTAAAGTATTAGATTGGCAGATCACGTGACCTCCAATGCTAACGACGGGACGCACATGGAGGCCAAATAAGGGGGCAAAATGACCAGTGTTGTTGCCACTTTAAGGAGAAAAATACTACAAAAAAAAATACAATTTAATTCTAAAATTACAAAAAAATATCGTAAAAACACTAGTTGTATTTTGGAATCTTTTTAGTGACTTTAAATCCTTTTCTAGTAATTTTTTTTGTAATTTTAGAATTAAATGGTATTTTTTCGTAGTATTTTTCTCCTTAAAGTGGCAGCAACACTGGCCATTTTGCCCCCTTATTTGGCCTCCATGAGCGTCCCGTCGTTAGCATTGGAGGTCACGTGATCTGCCAATATTATACTTTAACTATGATATCTATGGTACTAATGCACAAGTTGCACAATAAACTATTAAATATAAGGTCGTTATACGTTGAACAAAAAAATAACAAGAATATGAAATATTTTAAATACTACGTTGCGTTTGGAAGACATTTTTAAATCCACTCTAAATCTTGCTGTAGTGTAATTATACAGTAAAAAAACTACCGTTTTACAGTAAGAAAAATCGTTTGAATACCTTTTATAGTTACAGAATTTTTTTTTTCTTTCAGAAATGTGTGTTGGAAATCAAATTCGATATCGAAATATTTATTCGTTTTTGACCCATTTTACTACATTAAAACACACACATTTCCATTTATTTTGAAGAAAAAAATATTGTAAAATATTTTCAAATGAAATGTTTAGTAAAAACTCATTACATATCTTGTGTTAAGGTGTGGAAATCTAAAATTATGAAATAAAATTTAGTTTTAATGTTATATTTTTTCAAACATATATTTTGTGAAAAATGTATTTTGAAATTTGGTTAAACAATCTTTTGAAAGTATGTTTTGAGGTTCATTAAATTTCTTATTATATGTTTTACAAAATATCGGAGTGTGATGTTTGCGAGATACAAATATTTTTAGCCTACTTTTCTTTTTTTAATTCGAAAGAATTAAAAAAAATGAAAAAGTAGGTATTGACATGCGGTCGATGTCCATCTGTCTGTCGTCTGTCCGTACCCCCCTTCCAAAATCGGTTCTATTATTCGGATCTTAAAAATTCTTTTTTTGTTAGAAAGATATGACCTCAGAGACCCAACTTCCATACTTTTTGTCCGCCTGTCTGTACGTCCAAACGGACATAAATCTACTACCTGTCGGCGAATTTCCCATTGAATTAGCATTGAAATTCAATTTTGAGTCATTTAAATCACTGTTGCCAAATCAACAATGGCATGAGAAACTTTATTTAAAAATATTTGAAGCAAAATAATTTGTTCATGAATCATTTTGGAATGACGTCATAAAATGTAGCACAATGTGATTCTTTGATTGTTCATTAATTGTTTACCAAGAAAGCGGCAAGGCATATTTTTTGCATACAATTCTGCTTAGTTTTAATTTACATTTATTTTTTAATGCAGTTTGGAGTAGTTTCAATTTTTTTTTGTTATCAATAAATATTTAATTATTCTTCGCACTACAAATAAATCGTGCAGACGATAAATAATATTAAGTTATTTGGGAAAGAATATTAAGTAAAATAGTTTATTTTGGCTTTTAGAAGTTTAAATTATAGCTGAATGCTGTGTTTAGCGATTTTTTTTCTAATGTGTGTAAATCCAGTGTAGAAACGATTGTTGATGATATTTACTGTTATGAACCTAGTTGTTTCCTGATTATAATTTCAGTAAGTATTTAAGTAACAGGAAAGTAGGCTATTTTAGTTCTTTAAGACCTTCTTGTTTGTCTCTAGGTCATCTCGATACTCAAAACTTGATATATTTTTTATGAAACACATAACTTCTAAATTAATAAGTCCTTTCCAAATACCGTTTGACAAAGCCTATCTATTAAACTGGATAACAGACAACAATAAAATAACTTTTTTTCCTAAAAATAATTGCTTAAATATCTAATATTACAGAAAAATCGAAAAAAAAATCAGAAAAAATGAAAACTGTAATTCCTTTTTCTCAAAGTGAGTTTTAAAGATGTCCAATTTTTGAAAGGATAAAAAAAAGTTCTTTTGAGCTCATTTTCCTTTTTTTTCTTTGGAAACTTCCTAAAATATAGAACTGTGATGAGGCGAAGACAAAAAAAGTAAAAACAATCGGGTTTAAAAAAAAACATTCCCAATAACAGGGGTCCATTGTAAAAAGACTAACAGCCCCCTACTTCACTGATGAAGAAGCCGCCATGTTTATATAGTTCGATTTTTTTTTGTTCTTTTAAAACAAAACTAACAAAAAATCCTTTCGGGTCTTTTCAATTCCATTCTGTGGGTCGAGTAGTCGATTTTCATTTGTTTGTTTTTATTTCTTTTTATCTAAGTCTATCGACTCGGAATCCTTCTATGATTATCGGGTCATTTGGCAAGAAAAACCGATTTTTTTTTGCCAGCTTTTTTTTTCAGACGATTTTTCTTTTATCCGAGATAAGCGGGCCGAACGTTCGAAGCGTTCTATTCTCTGGGTCTGGTAAGTTTATCGGAGTCGTGTTTGCGTAGGGATCTTTATGACGTCACAAAGAATCGGTCGAGAGAAAGGAATAAAATGATACGGTTTGTTGTTTGAAGACACCTGGGGGCAAAAAAAAAGTTTTTTTTTTATTTACCCTCAGGTAGAATTTTTTTTGTGTGTACTAGTGAACACATAAACGCCTATTCTACTATTAGATACATTTGGTGTCTTTCTGTATAATATTCTATGGCACATACGTTATTTCAACTTCATTACGATTTGCTTTGTAAAAAATATTTTGCTCTTAAAATGAAAACTTACCTAAATTTAGAGGAAAGTATATTCAATTCAATGACCATTAAAATTGCATTTAAAATGTCCATCACAATCTTAATTTCATCCAAATCATCCTCCAGCATCTAAAATTGTTCAGAGATACACCACTTCATGTCTTGTAACGGGGGATGGAGGGCAAATGCGCTAAGATTGATTCCCCTCCATCCCTCGGTGAATGTCTGAATGATTATGTCTAATATTGTAGAGCCAATGTCTAGGTACTATGTCTGCTTTTGTAGAGCCAATGTCTAATTGTTCAGAGATACACCACTTCATGTCTGGTAATAGGGATGAAGGGCAAATGCGCTAAGATTGATTCCCTCCCCCCATCCCTCGGTGAATGTCTGAATGATTATGTCTAATATTGTAGAGCCAATGTCTAGGTACTATGTCTCTTTTGTAGAGCCAATGTTTAATTGTTCAGAGATACACCACTTCATGTCTTGTAATAGTGGATGAAGGGCAAATGCGCTAAGGTTGATTCCCCTCCATCCCTCGGTGAATGTCTGAATAATTATGTCTAATATTGTACAGCCAATGTCTAGGTTACTATGTCTGCTTTTGTAGAGCCAATGTCTAGGTTACTATGTCTGCTTTTGTAGAGCCAATGTCTAATATCTCTATGTCTACTTTTGAAAAGCCAATGTCTAGTGGCTTTATGTATACTTATTTAAGTAAATGTCTAGTAACTCAAAGTCAACTTTTTAGAGCCAATGTCTAGTGAGTTTATGTCTACTTTTATAAAGCCAATGTCTAGTGACTATGTATACTAATTTAAGTCACTTTCTAGTAACTATATGTCTACTTTTTTACAGCTAGTGGCCAGTAAGTCTACGTCTACTTTTGTAGAGCCAATGTCCAGTGACCCTTTGTCTACTTTTGTAAGGCCAATGTCTAGTGACCCTTTGTCTACTTTTGTAAGGCCAATGTATAGTGACCCTTTGTCTACTTTTGTAGAGCCAATGTCCAGTGACCCTTTGTCTACTTTTGTAAGGCCAATGTCCAGTGACCCTTTGTCTACTTTTGTATAGCCAATTTCCAGTGATCCTTTGTCTACTTTTGTAGAGCCAATGTCCAGTGACCCTTTGTCTACTTTACTTTTGTAGAGCCAATGTCTACTGACTCTACATACACTCGACCGTTAGACGCAGCAGTGGGATTGAGTTTAAAGCCCGCTAGAGTAGAGTTTGCAGTCTCGAGTTCACTTGAAATAAGGCTGGACCTTCGGTTATGATGATCTTGCTGGTTGAGTGCTGTAAACCGTAGAGCAAAAGTATGTATTTTTTAAGTCAGTATTTCAATGTATATTTATACTTTTTTTTAGCTGTATATATTTTAGGGAAACCCATTCAATTTTGTATCTCTGAAAGAAGTTTTGATACATAAAACGAAATAACAAAACATATTTCAAAATTGGACTTTTATTTGTTTATTTAGAAGAGTAGGGAACGAAAGAGAATTGTGGCTCAAAATTGCTTTATTTCTCCGCATAAGGCTATGTATATTTAATTCTATAATATTTGAATCCGAGGTAAATCTCTGTATACCAATGTACACATTTTTAATTTCCTTAAGGAATATTTTTAATTTTCACTTTGAAGTTTTAAAATTTCTCTTTTAACTTAAGTATTATTACAAAGTTAAAAACGTTCTAAAAGAACTGAAATAGCTTACTTTCCTGTTACTTATATACTCACTGAAATTGTTATCTGAAAATAAGTAGGTTTGTTGCAGTAAATGTCATCAATACCCGTTTTTAAACAAGATTTATACATATTAGAAAAAAAAGTCGCCAAACACAGCATCCAGCTATAATTTAAACTTCTAAAAGCTAAAATATACGTATTTTCATTAATTTTCTTCGCAAATTAAATTAATATTTCTTTTTAATTCGAAGAATAATTATTTATTAATAAAAAAAACATGAAACTACTACAAACTGCACTAACTAACCAGATTTTCTTGCAAAACATATGCCTTGCCTCGTTCTTTGTAAACAAATAATGAACAATCAAAGAATCACATCGTGCTAAATTTATGACGACATTCCAGACTGATTTTTGATAAAAATAAATTTTACTTCAAATATTATATTTTAAATAAATAAAGTTACTCATGCCATTGTTGACGTGGCAACGGCGATTAATTGACTTGAAAATAAATTCCGGGGGTACAGACCGAATGACAAAAAGTATAAAAGTTGGACCTCAGAGGTCATATCCTTTCTAACAAAAAAGGAATTTTTGGGATCCGACTAATAGAATCATTTTTGGTACGGACGTAAAGACGGACATCGACAGCATGTCAATACCTATTTTTTCATTTTTAAAAAAAAATTTAAAATTAAAAAAAAAAAGTAGGCTAAAAACGGATAATCCCACGGTACATGTCCACGTGGATACGGACAGCTTTTGCGATGTTTGATCGCCGACACTGTGAAAAAAAATGTTAATTTTACAGAAACCCCAAATATTTACATAAAAAACTGTTATTTTTGTTTACTTTAAACAATTTTTTTGTAAAAATATCCTGTTTTAAGTGAAACAGTTTTTTCGGTTTTTAGCCACTAAAGAGTACTAGACCTCAACCAAAAAAGTATTTTAATTGCTTGTTGACACTCCGTGTGCCGAAGTATGTTGAGTTATGATAGCGTTATTGGACCGAGAGAGAGAAGATCTAAAGATTCGTGGTTCAAACACATGTACAGCAGTTTATTTCTCGGTAGCATTGTGATCTGTATCCCGTCTATTACGCGGTGGACCGGTGTTAGATTTCGAGCCTGGCGGAGGTTATATTTTGTTTTTAGCTTCCACACTACGTTTATAACGTAAAAAGTGGAAGGTTTTATAATCGTTCAGTCCGTCTGTCCGTCACCCACTTTCACAAAACTAACCGCAAGTCACACAAACAAGTGGGATACATCATTTTGAAGCAAAAAATCAGGCTAGACATTCCAAATTTCATTAAAAAATTTAAATTAGAAGTTTATTTAAAATTTAAATAACTAAAAATTTATTCTACATTGAAATAATATGCAAATTCTATTTTTATTCAATATTTTCACTGTTGCCATTTCGTTAAACGTACGAGAAACTTTCTCTCTATATTAAATAAAAGTAAGCTCTTCTAAAGTGTTAGCAGCCATAACATGATGAAATATTGATGTCAGAAGCCCAAATTTTTTTTGGGAAGGTGTAGGTGGAAGGTGAAGGTGGGAAGGTGTAGAAGGTTTTTTTTTCAAATTTCCAATAACTTTTTTAATTAAAAATAAAAATTAATTTCTCTCTATGTTAAAGTATAGGATTTGAAAGTTTCAGTAGCTATAACATGATGAAATATTGATGTCAGAAACCAAATTTTTTTTTGGGAAGGTGTATCTCCCTTATGCTTCGATGCCCACTTATTTGTTTTTCAAATTTCCAATTAGTTTTTTAATTAAAAATTACAATAAGTCAGTCACAAAAAAAACTTATTCCTTTTCTGCAAAACGCCACAGAAAATCTTCAGAAATGTGTGATTTTGTTACGTTCTTTTTAAAGAGCAGTTGCTCTCTTTTCTGCTCTCTTTTAAAAAGAACAGTTCTTTAACTTGTTCTTTTTACATTGGTTTTGTGTTTATATATAGAAAAGGTTTACAGATTTCTATTAAAAAAATGATTTTGCCTTAAAATATATTATAGCAAGATAGAAGGTTTATGGATTAAATTATGTAAAAAAAGATAGTAAAAAATTATGAAAAAACTATTTTGAATAATCATTTAACATAACAATTACTCTGATAAACATTTTCAATAAACAAACATTTTTTAAACAGAATTATTTTATTAGGTTAATTCTGCTAAAGTGGAAAATAAACATGTAACATAACAATTACTCTAATAAACATTTTCAATAAACAAACATTTTATAACAAAATTATTTTATTCGCTTAATTCTGCTAAACTGGAATAAAAAAATTTCATTTTTTTTATAAAAAGAACAAGAAGTTTCTTTATTTTCGGAACAGGTGAAAACTATCAGGTAATTTTAGCTGCTTTTTGTCTTCTTTTTCGTGCAGCTGGCCTTTTTTTTAAAATTTAATCTCGGTGTTTTTTTATGATGATATATTATGTTGTTCGCTATCGGGTTGCCATCGAGGCTTACTGGCGCATCAGATTTGGCGCGTTTATCTATTTTGTTGTTAATTTGGCGTGCCGGCAAGTGGAATTCGTTGATTTTTCGGGTTTTTTTGTATTTATTTGTTCGTATTCGGTTTTTGCTATGCCGGACTATATTATTGATCTTTTTGATTGTTGCATTTGAAAAATAATTTTTAGAGTCATTAATGGTATATTTTCTTGTTTTATAATTAGGTTTCGTTAGCATATTTTTAATCGTTTGTATTTAGCGTGTGATTTTTTTACTTCATTTGCATTTATGTACTGCTCCACATTTGTTTCTTAAATTGCTAGCACATAATCTTATTTATTCGAGCGAGCCGGTCGCGAAGCGGCCAATGTGAATTGCGCAGCAATTCCCGGGGGTGATGAATTAGAAATAAATTATAAGCTGAACGCCCTGTTTGGCGAATTTCTTTCTGAAGTGTATAAATTAGTGCGTTTTTTTGTTGAGCACAAATATTGTGTGGAAGCGGTTTAGGTGATAGATTCTGTAACAAACCTACTTTTTAGTTTTATTATTTTTCGTTGTGAGATGCGTTTTTGCAAGGATCTCCCTACGTGTAACGTTTCACCCTTTTTTGTTTACGTAAATGATAGTGTTTTTGTCTTTATGTATCTGTTCATGGTCTACTCAACTTTAAGGTCACAGAAGCACTTTGGACGTCACGCCATCCGACCGTTCCGGAATGTAAGCAATTTTTAAAGAAAAAGTACGAAACCTATTTGCGCATGGCCAATTATATATACTTATCTGGTTGCGAACAGGTTTCGTTTCTCTCGTTCGGAACAGCCAACAACCTGAACCTGAAAAAAATAAATTTGGCGAGTGATAGCGAGCAGGGGGCGTAGCCCCCTGCATGCCGCGATGCGGCCAATGGAATTATTACTTAAAAAAGTCATACAATATCTTTTTTTAAAGTAATATAACTTAGCGAGCATCCTGCCGGCCGCGAAGCGGTTTAATGGAATTGCGCAGCAATTCCCGTGGGTTGGCGAACGATAGCGAGCAAGGGGCGTAGAGGAAGAATCCAAGAATGCAAGCTTGGGAACCAATGAGATTGCGCAGCAATATCCAAGGGTGCGAGCTTGCGTCTGAATATAATTATATTACCAAGGCTCGACATAATTTTGTCATAGATACAGACCTGGATGGCAAAATATGCATAGGCCTGTGCAAAGTTGGGTTGGAAAAGTTACGTTCACCAGAGAGACGGCCGCGAAGCGGCTTATGGGAAACCGGGGTTGGCAAGCGATAGCGAGCAGGGGGCGAAGACCCCTTCCGGCCGCGAAGCGGCCAATGGAATCAATTCCGGGGGTTGGCGAGCGATAGCGAGCAGGGGGTGGAGCCCCCTATTATTTAAAATAAAAATAAAACTCTTGAAAAATTTATTTATGTGATATTATTCAATTTGGATTGATGTCACATCACATTAGAGTTATTTTGATGGTTCATTATTTATATATGAAGAAAGATGCATATAGGAGAGTGCATAAAAAATATGCAAAGTTTCGCTTTTATTTTTAAAGCCTCAAATTTACTAATTAGTTATTATTAGGAAAACGACTGAGATTGTTAATTTTTCGCATGAAAATCGTGTCATTTTTTAATTTTTAAAGTTATGCAAAGTTAAATAATATGATAATAGTTCCGCTTCCATTTTTGCAGCCAAAAAAATACACAATTATTCTTAACTCAGCTTCTTCTAGTTTTGGCGTTCAAAAGTTTAAACTAGAACTTTTTAAAGGCCCTGTTTGGCGAATTTCTAAGGTATATAAATAGTGTGTTCCCTGGTGAGCACAAATAATGTGTGGAAGCGATTTAAGTGACAGATTCTGTTACAAACCAACTTGTTTCTTTGCAATTTGTCTGTTAAAAACAGCTCTCACGTTAAAATTACAAATTGTTTGTAAAAACAAAGATTTTTTCTATAAATTTTACGGTAGTTTTCTGCCACACCAGTTGACAGTTTTTTTTGGTAAAAGCAACAGACTTTTTACAGTGTAGTTGGCGTGTCTATCTATAAAATCTTACCAATCAGTAGTCGCAAAAGCTTAGCAGCGTCCGTGTATATAGGGACACTGAAATCAAGTATTAAAGCCTACGAACAATTTTGAAATAACATTTGATTGTCTATAAGTACTTATTTTAATTAAATATAAAGTTCTTAAAGCCACGAATTAGCTAACATTTCCATAAAAAGAAACAAGTATAACACATGGCAACACTCTTAAAACAAACGAGTGGTTTTAACTCAGTCTGAGTTAATTTCCACTCCTTTCCGTGCCAAAAATGCACTTCCCCTATAGGAGTGGATTTCACTCTTTTGTTTTAAGAGTGAATATTGAAAAAAAAAGAGATACTCTTGCTCATCTGTGCGAAATTTTAAACTCAATGAAAGTAAGTACTGTTAGGTCTTCCAAAAGTCAAACTGTGTGAGAAACGTGAGCGAACTCTTAATTCACGTGATTCTTTATTCCAACTTGGCCGATTTTTCTACATCTTTTATTTTATTCCATTTCGAAAAAAAAGAATGCATTTTTCCTCTCGAATTCCTCTCATGGTCTCTCAACTGAATTCCAGTGACATTCAATCGGATTACCACCTGTGCAACGTTCTGTAACAAAAACAAAAAAGAATCCTTCAAAAATATTTTTTAAAAATCCACAGAAATAATGAAGTCCACCCTTTATATGGAACGACAATAAAATTCAATTGGTTGTGAAGTCTCAAGAATGTTATCCCTCCATTGGAAATCAATGGCGGCCAAAGTTTCGGTTCTGGTCTTTGAAATATTCGAGTGAGGTTGAGATGTCGGCCTCCTGCTCCCATCTGTTATTCCCACTTGAAGCTTTCTAATGCGCCTTTTCGAATTTTCTACGACACATATCGAATATTTTGGTCCCTGTAGAAACAAAGGTTATTTAACAACGATGTAGTGCACTTTGGAATAGCGAGTTGTACTTCCGAATAAAAATATTTAGAATATTCACATTATGACTGTAATATTTTGACGCAGCTAGAAATTCTGTTTGGGAGATCATAATATAACCAACTAGCTTTCTAAACCCGGCGTCGCACGGGTTAACCTTTAATAACGGAAATTTGTTTTTGACACAGCTATAATAAAATGGTCGGTCTGTTCATTGATGACTTTTGGCAATATTTAAAATTTAACAACCCAAATGTGGTAATCATTCTACAATCAATAAATGAAATAAAATAATGTTGGTCAAATAACAATCCTACAAATTAAATCCTCTTGATTTTTCGTGTTTATACTTAATTTTTGCTCGCGCTAAAGTTTCTTTCAAATTGAAAATTAAAAGTAGAAATCGAATTCGGGTTCATTTTTTAACGGCAATTCTTACTGGATTTTCATGTTTATCTACGGATGACATCAAGCCCCTGTTTTGGCCCGGCCCATGTGTTTTCAAGACCCAGTTTCGGTCTCTCACTCTCAGGTGGAAGACGTATTTTTGTAAATAATTATATTAATTAAAAATCGTAATCAAATATGAAAAAAACTAAGCCTCAGGTGCACAAGTATTACAGGGTATTACAGGGAATCTATATTAAAAATTTCGAATTTTTTCGAGCAGTATAAGTAGGTCTTTCACGACCCACAGACAGACAGACA